>OW028669.1:5825000-6425000 GCA_932294365.1 Diachrysia chrysitis
TTGTGGTACCTTCGTTGTCTCTGAATTCCATGACACATGTGCTTAGCTACTTACTTTAGGATCAGAGCAATGTACCTATGTGATGTTGTCCACATTTATTGTTATAAAAAGAAAATTAAAAGTACCGTTTATGAGACACAGCCCTCTCTGTCCGTGCATACGTCCGCACGGACTGCGGATAAATGCCTATTCCTTCTGTATGAGTAGACGCATTTGCTAACCTAGCAGACAACTACAGGCCAAATAATAGAATTGTGTTTTATTTATCTAATTTAATACTAAATTAGATAATAGATTTATGTCCTTATCTGGTAGGGGTTACTAAACGACGGGTGCTTATTCGTCGAGTAAAAATATGAACTAATCATTAAGGGTCTACTTAAATGCGTTATTCAATAGAAAATTGTTTGATTAACTATCAAATAGATACATTATTTCGATACCCTAGTTAATAAAATATAATTTATTTAAACAGTGGTTCAATGTGTTTAGTTTTACTAAACAGTAAATGTGTTTTGTTTTTAATAATATCTTGACACACACACGGCCATCTGATCTAGGCAGAGCCTGTATTTTGGCAACCAGACAACTGATAAACATACTTATATATTTCTAAATACATACATATTATAGATAAATTACACCCAGACACAGAACAAATGATCATGCTCATCACACAAAGATTTGTCTTTCTCTTTTCTCAAGCTATGTTGGGGTCGGCTTCCAGATACAGCTAAACACCTGTATTTTACATGGAGCGACTGCCTATCTCACCTTCACAACCATTACAACTATAAGTCATACAGGACAAGTTTGAAAAACTCGGTGTTAATAACTAAATACATCAAAACCAAATCCGCCATTTTAAAAAAGAATAGCGTAAAAAAACAGTTACGCTTCTCTTGTCACTACACGCATACAACGCTCGTAAAACCCGAATTATTAACATATAAATTGCTATTTGTCAAACACGGTGGCCGGGGCGCGATACGGCACGGACGCGAACGATTACATTGTTCTATAGGTACGTAAAGGTACGATGTGGAATAAACTTGTTAGGTAAGACTCCATTTTTAAATAGATTACAAAATTTAAATGATTAATTTGTAAGTTTTGAAGTAAAAACTTCTTTTGAGCGCGTTAGGTATTTTTGAGGCGGGAAAAAGCAATTGAATTCCCGACGCTGTTAACTTTACCGTTACCATCACCTCTGTATATAAATGTACATATAAAAATAATGTAATATCTTGGGACAGGATACACACACGGTCCTCTGATCCCAAACTAGGCAGAGCCTGCGTTATGTCAACCAGACAACTGATAAACATACTTATATATTTCTAAATACATACACTATGTACATATATTGTATTTGTTCAAGTTTTTACTTCTGTCACTGCTTTACTAGAGTTGTAGTTTGTTGCAAGTGTAATAACTATATCTAGATATCTAATTATAAATCAATTGCCACATGTAATGACGGAGCATCACTTAACGGCTCGAGCGAGGGCTGTTGTTTTTTTGTTATCGTAATTGTCAGGGCAAGGTTTATATGAACGAAAATTTACGAAAAATCCGCGGGAAATGTAAAAAATTTACAGGAAAACGAATGTCGGGTCAGCTAGTTTAGAAAATATCTTAATTTTTACACTCGTAAAAGACAAGTACGTATCTGTGTTTTTAAGCACAATTATTATATTAATGAGTAACTAAAATAACACTCCAAGCACTCTTAAATAAACATTAGGTACATAGGTGCTAGAGAAAGAGATATCTCTTCTGTCTATCCTTTTCCTAAGCTATGTTGGGGTCGGCTTCCAGTCTCACCGGATTCAGCTGAATACCGTGTTTCACATGAAGTTATTGTCCCTTTTTTTTTTGGAAGAGATTTACGCAGTTAGCCTGAGCGCAGGCTTTGACTGCTTCACCGGACTTTTGGCGAGAACCTTAAAGGCCTCCAGCCAGAGCAATAGAAAAACTAACTACGTCAGCAACGTTCACTAAGGGCACCCCCTGTGGGGTTCGGCCCTCGACTAAGTGCGTTGCTAACAATCTTAATAAGGAGCTATTGACCCATTTTTCAAGGTAATAGAGTATCTTTTAGTAAGACTGGTTGGTACATAGCACTAATTTTTATTTTAAAATAAACTCATAGTTTAATGTGTCCCAGGCTTAGAATTAAAAAATGTTTTTATTAATTCATTCACTTTTTAAAAATGGTTCTGTCACGATAAATGTTTGCTATAGTAATAAATCAAAATGGCGGTTGTCAGTTTTGCGAAAACATTTTAGAAATATTATTTTTCAGAGAAATAATAATTAAGCTTTAATTGACATTTTATAATCAAAGTAATTAACTTATAATTGTTAGTTTTTATTAACCTATTTCTTTATCAATGTCGTGTTGTTCATTTATTATTATTTTTAGTAAGAAATATAGAATGCCTTGCCTTATTCAATGCTAATAAACTAATTAGTACCTTTTTATTATTCCTAATTTAATTAAACTAACGGAATAATTGTAGTTACAAAGTAAACTCAATACATTTATTTGTATACTAATTGCGGAATACCCAAACGACAATCAGTTTTAAGTCGCCGTAAAGTCTCATGCTGTCTGTCAGTTTAAGGTGTAAAGTAGCAAAATAAAAAAATCTAAAGTTTTTTATTTCTTATAAACCTCAAAAAGGCGCTTAAGAAACGTTAAAGTTACAGAAGTAAATGACTCTAGGTGCGCAGTAATGCGTCACAGATAATTCAAATTAGCTATACTTGTATAATTATGTTTAAAAGTAAGTATATCTTAACGTTTGTAATGGTACACCTCTGCTACCCCATCTAAATACATATTAGTTTTCTGTACATCCAAAGGTTGTCTGAAGATATCGCTTAGCGATAACACCACAATTGTACCCTTATTAACTTTATCTCATATAAAGCTGTATCTTTTGTGGTGTAAAATAAAGAAAATAAATTATAATACAATATATACTTTTTTATAAATTAATCAACACATTTTCAACTGATATATACCATAAACTGTAATTTCCAGAAGCCGAAGGCAATATTTTTATGGCGCGCAAACTGTCGTTAACATTACAATGGCAGCTGTCTTTATAAATGGTTATGTCATTAAGATTGTATGAAAGATAATGCTTGAAGTGTAAAGTATCTTGCAAATGGATAATGACTTAGTAATTATATCTATACTCAAAAATGTGCCCTTACTCTCCAATATATGCGACGTATCTTTACATTTGGCGAGTGACGTAATCTATTACTTAATATATAAAGCTGAAGAGTTTGTTAGTCTGTTTTCTGAATGCTCTCATCTCAGGAATTACTGGTCCGATTTGAAAAATTCTTTCAGTGTTGGATAGCCATTTATTGAGGAAGGCTATAAGCTATATATCATTACGCTGCGACCAAAAGGAGCGGAGCATAAATGAAAAATGTTGCAAAAATGAAAAATCATTGAAACTAAAACGCGGACAAAGTCGCGGGGGACGGCTAGTATGTATATAAAGCTGAAGAGTTTGTTTGTTTGTTTGAACGCGCTAATCTCAGGAAATACTTGTCCGATTTGAAAAATTCTTTCAGCGTTGGATAGCCCATTTATTGAGGAAGGCTATAGGCTATATAACATCACGCTACGAGCAATAGGAGCGGAGCATAAATGAAAAATGTTGCAAAAATGAAAAACCGTTGAAACTAAAACACGCGAACAAAGTCGCGGGGGACAGCTAGTGAAAGATAATGCTTGAAGTGTGAAGTATCTTGCAAATGGATAATGACTTAGTAACGATATCTACTTATACCTACTGAAAACTGTTTCCTTACTCTCCAATATATGCGACGTATCTTTACATTTAGCGAGTGACGTAATTTATTACTTAATATATAAAGCTGAAGAGTTTGTTTGTTTGTTTGAACGCGCTAATCTCAGGAACTACTGGTCCGATTTGAAAAATTATTTCAGTGTTGGATAGCCCATTTATTGAGAAAGGCTATAAGCTATATAACATTACGCTGCGACCAATAGGAGCGGAGCATAAATGGAAAATGTTGCAAAAATGAAAAACCATTGAAACTAACACGCGGAGAAAGTCGTGGGGGACAGCTAGTAATCTTTTGAATTATTGACCCTCGTTGTGTGGCGACACGTTTGCTATGATTTTGTTAACTGACTCTTTACACTCTGAAATAAAACTACTTTAAATGGTTTGATTACATACAAAAAATCCATTTAAAGTAGTTTTATTTGTATGTAACTATCCCACTGTCAGTCAAAAGCCACTTCTCTGCGAAAGATAACCATTGATCACCACGCTTGCTCACTTGCGGGTTTCTAACCAAGCTAGTTTATTATTAAAACCACAAATAGACCCCTATCTCACATATTCTCTTACAACATAACGCGAGCGTAATATAAATCACTCAAAGAATTGGGGCGAAGCGGCACAATTAGCCGCTAACTAGTCCAAATTACCCACAGCTCCTCTCAGGGGATATACAGATTATGTATGACGATGTAGGGGCGTGATGGTGCATTTTTGCCTTCTTTTCTCCCCTATAGACTGGAGTATAATATAATAATGTGTCATTGTTAGTTACTTTATGGTATATATTGGTATATCTATACTAATAGGTATTATAGAGTAAAGATTTGCAGTTTTGTATGTTTGTATCTAATAAATAAGCTCAAAAATTATTAAACCGCTTTCAAAAATTCTTTGCTGTACTACTCGGGCGAAGCTAGGGCGTAATTGATATTTTGTGGCTGCGATTTTCTATATTATCTCGGGTCTGGGTGTTTGTGGTACCTTCGTTGTCTCTGATTCCATAACACAAGTGCTTTAGCTACTTATTTTGGGTTCAGAGCAATGTATGTGATGTTGTCGGTTGAGTTTACGATGTGTAGTCTGTAGTGTCGTGTGACTGTAGCATTAGGTCAAGAGTATAGGTATATAGTATTTTGTAATGTCTCCTGTCCTATGAAAAACTGTTTCGGGGTCCGATCTGTGTTTTTGTTAAAGAGATAAATCGTATAAGTACCTAAGATATTAAAGTTTTATGTAAGTACTGAAATAAAACTTAACGTTTGATAATGAAAAACATTATACCTTTACGCGCCTTTAAGGCACTTAAGGACGCGTTAATTGCGCGTTAAATTACTATCGTTTAATAATTAACCTTTTGCTATAAAACTGCCATAAATAAAACTATATTTATAAATAGTTTCAGACATATTAAATCCTCTTTACAGCTCAAAGATCTTAATTCAAAAAAATAAAAAAACAAATCCCCCGCTATTATCGCAAACGTCAAAATCAAACCAACCAATCAAAGGCAACAAAAAAAAAGAAAAACAATGTTCCGTTCCACGTAACGAATACCGAAAAACGATGACAAAAATAAGCTATACGAAGGCACCTATTTTATTATACCCAGATAACAAACTAATCTTCAAAGGCTTATTTCGTATACTTACTGTGGATATTTAAAAAACTATAAAAAGTTAAACCGACGATTGCGGCTGTTAAGAAGTGGGAATCTTAGTAATAAAACAAAGATATTTATGGTTGGGTCTCAGTCGGGCTTATATATTCAAGGTGTGATCGAAAGAGGTAGGTAGTGATTTGTATTTAATTGGCGACGCGGGAATTTAATTTTCCGCCATTTAAAAAACACGTTCCGTTTCACGGATCTAATACCTACCTCACTACCTACTAAATCTAGTTACGTAAGTTTTGTAGATGTGTTTTTTATGTTCGCGGCAAATTAAGACACTATTTATAGTTGTAAATTTATTATTTAATCAGAAACCTGTTTTTTGCGTGCCGCGAGACAATTTGTCTACCGACTTTGCAATATTATGCTAAATTTATATTTCTTCTTAAAAATCAGTTACTGTATTATTGTTATTATAACCTCTTGCCCTCTTCTCATATACCTACAGAAGGAATGGACATTGATAATCAGTTTTTTCACTGAGCTAACAAATTCAGTAGGTACTTAATAATTGTGGAGCACATCACATAAATTGCTCTGAACCCAAAGTAAGTAGCTAAAGCACTTGTGTTGTGGAATCAGAGACAACGAAGGTAGCACAAACACCCAGACAGAAAAGTGGTTTTCTACATTGACCGGGGGATCGAACCTGGACCTCAGAGCTGGCGGCATTATGCATACCGGTGTGTACGCCATTCGACCACGGAGGTCGTCAAAATTTTCATAAATATTTTTTCCGTTAAATGCAATAAGTCTGCTTACCCTCGAATTAGATAATTTTAATTGCACACTTACGAAACAATCTATAATTAATAATCGCGCTACTAACTACCAACAAAAGGGTTTGTCCGTTCCTATTGACTACCTTTGGCTGAACGTCCGTCTAACATAATACCTTTGCCTAGCACAAGAAAAATATTAGCTGTCTAGTAATGGCGGGAACTGAACTATTCTCCACGGAAACGTAATTTATGATTTTAATTATTTATTACTTAATTACAAGCTTTAGGATGCAGGATGCAGATATAATATAAGTTAATTAAATAATTACACGGATATGATTGTATTTCCTTTACGAATTTATGAAACTAAATTTGAATGGGTACCTACTTAGCTTTATTTTGAGATAGTTTTAAACATTTCACACAGAAAATATACTGTCAATAACTGTGGGTTTATTTTTCTACTATTAAAAAAAAAACAAAAGAAAAAATTGCGGGCTATCGTAACTCCTTATTTGAATTTTCAAAATCCTATTTCTTCTTCATTCTAAGAGCGCTAGGCTGAGCTCTTTATATTTTCTTTAGATTTTTATAAAGGTATATCCTTTGGATAAATTAGCAAGCTTTTAAAAAAAATAGATTTGAGCTTCTTATTAAATATTTACAGTTTCAATTACGTACGTAAAAATTCATTGTAAAAATTTCCGCCGGTCTGAAATTTCTTGTAAGCACGTATTTCCTAAAACACCAACCAAATCAGGGTACGTAAAGGTAAAATGTAAGTATGTCTACATTTTACTACTTGACTTACCTATTGAAAATTCAACAATATTTTTTATTGATAGCTTTCAGTGTCACAAGGTGCGTATTGCCAACTTGAAATAATGATTTGAATTTAAACTGTCAGTTTCTTCAATTTACAAACTTTTATTCAGCTAAATCCAGTGAAAAGCCGACCCCAACATTTTTGGTTAGGTACTTATAAGTTCAAAATGCGTTCGGAAACAAAATCATAAAATCACTTTATTAGCACGAACTAAAAATTAATTCAAAACCCAAGTTAGCTACTAACCTCCCCACTACACGAGAGGCGTGTATAAAACTAGAATCGATGCCTTTGCTCCTAAAAAAAGAAAATTAAAAAAAAAAACACCCGACGATGAGGTAACGAACGAGGCGCGGTTGGCGCGTTCCTTTTTTAAAAACCTTCGACGTGTGTGGTCCGACGTATTTATAAACAAGCTGATTTGAATCTTATACAATAAAGATAAGATTGAATTTTCCTTGTTAATGATTAAAGAAATGTTTTTCAGTGTTCGTATGGATTATTGGAACGCCAGAGAACTTAATTGGTACAAAATTGTATGTAATTTTTGTATTGTGAATGTTTTGACTTTCTTAAGTTTTGTATGACTTCATATTGTATTGTTTAATTCTTGGGAACTTAATTTTACTTATTGCTACCTAACTTCAAACTATCGGCATTAAAAAAAGTTCTTATCATCAAGAAAAAAAAAAACCGGCGTAACTTTGCTTAATTAATGTCATTCCGGTCATATTGTAATCCGGTAGATCGGAAGAGAGTGAAGTTAGTTCACACACTGTGACACATTAAAGCATGGAAATATTCCCTGTACAGTTAATTAAATTAGTTAAAATAAGTTGCTTTGTAATTGAAAAAAAAACAAACAAATAAAAAACGAAATACATAATTGGGTTTAAATAAAATACACGCATTCAAAATATGTACTACATTATAATTTATTTATATGAATTATAATATCAACATTCTATTTACAAAAAATACTATTAATATTAAAGTTCGAAAATGAGTGAAAAAATTAAGAATTATTTAAAATTAATTCTTGTTAATGCCTACTAGATGGCGCTACTAGTCCTACTTTTAATGCGCAAGCGTATAATGTATTCATGTAACGAAAAACGCATGAGGACATGAATAATAAGTATTATAAACATGTCTATGTTGACATCTAGACATAATGATATCTTTATAGGTATAAATTATATTTTATTCATATTTTTAACCCCTGAACAAAAATTGTTCCTAAACGAATGCATCGATTTTAATGAGGTCTTCTTTCTGAAAACTGATGTGATGGAGATAGTTCTTTGTTATATTCAATCTTCAACTATGCAAATAAAATTCAATTGCTACATGTTTGACGGAACATTGTTTTTTTTTTGTAATGGTCAAAATATTTAGCTTTTTAGCCCGAAAAAGGACAAGTTTTGTATATAAAAAAACCGCGGGAAATGTTGAAAATTTAATATACTGGCTAGTTTATAATACAGCTTTTAATTCGACATATAAACGTTAAAAATGGTACCACATACAATCTTCGCCTTTGCGGTTCTTAAAAAAAAAAAAGAAATCGCAGAAAAAAGACTTGTCAGCCATTTAATAAATTTGTATATTTGAACATTGAAAAACAGACAATCGACAATCAAAGAATAAAATCAATATTGTTACTTAGATAAATAAAATTATTAATAATTAGCTGTCCCCCGCGACTTTGTCCGCGTGTTTAGTTTCAACGGTTTTTCATTTTTGCAACATTTTTCATTTATGCTCCGCTCCTTTTGGTCGCAGCGTAATGTTATATATTATAGCTTTCCTCAATAAATGGGCTATCCAACAATGAAATAAATTGTCAAATCGGACCAGTAGTTCCTGAGATTAGCGCGTTCAAACAAACAAACAAACTCTTCAGCTTTATATATTAATATAGATATATATTTCGCTAAAAAAATCATTTTTTTTAAAACTTACAGTTAGTTAATTTAGCTTCAGTGGAGGAGTGCTATAATTATATTTAATTATATTGGCTATTTTATATCGATACTGTATATAAAAGACGCAAAAACTGACTTAATTACATTTTAGTCTTTATTACTTTCGACCTAACAATCTAAGCGTAAAGATATTACAGCCTAGATTAAAATATGAATCTAGAACCAGAATGAAATTAAACGCGATACACGAGATAAGAATTGCAATTGAGATTTATTATCATTAAGGCAAAGGATTTTATAACGAACTAGAACGAGGAGAGTTTCAGTGCGTCTATTACATCATATCTCCTAAACGAATAGACCGATATTCGAAAGATTTTGTGATCGAGGTGGTTCTTATCAGTTAATTTTAACTCTACAATAATTGATCGAAGTTACAAATTTGTTTTATTTATAGTTAGTTATCGGCTTCAACTTTGCCTGCCCTAGGTTCACAAGGGTAGACAAAATCATTGATAAACACAAACCTTATACACACAAACCTTCCTCGTGAATCACTCTATCCATTGGTGAAAAACATATGAATATCCGTTTGGTAGTTTTTGAGTTTATCGCGTTCAAAAAGATATAGGCTGCGAGCGGACCTTGTTTAATAATATGTATAGACTAGCTGTCACCCGCGACTTTGTCCGCGTGTTATATAGCTTATAGCCTTCCTCAATAAACGGACTATCCAACACAAAAAGAATTTTTCAATTCGAACCAGTAGTTCCTGAGATTAGCGCGTTCAAACAAACAAACAAACAAACTCTTCAGCTTTCTATATTAAGTATAGATATATAGATGATTTCACCTATATGAAGGTTAATGAGAGGACTCTTTTCAGTAGCACAAAATTATAAGCCAGTTTTATAGGTATCTTGATCAAATTATCTGATAGTTTTGACATTTTTAATGCACTAATAATTGCAGTTCTACCAACCAAAAAGGACCTACGCTTAAGAAATAAATACCTTCTATAATATATGACTTCTTTACAACCATTACTCGCGGCTGCACGTCAAAGTAATAGGATAATTACAGTGTTGCCAACTAAAAGCGTGGCAAGTAATTATGTTGAGATAATTGGCGAAGATGGGGTTGCCATGAATTATAATTGAAATGCTTAGCGTTGTGTGCAATTCCTTGGTTTTAAAAATGTAATAAATGTGTTTTTTTTAAATGAATTAAAAATAGGTTTCTATTTTGTATTGTATTGGTTTTAAGTGTTTTTACTGTTTAAATCAACTCAAACTCATATTCATACTTCTTTCTCACTAATAGCAATTTCCTATATTAAAAAAACGGATCATTTTGCTTACGGATGGTAGATTTTTCATCGTTTTACTTAGAAAATGCTACCGTCCGTTTGAAATACGAATCGTTTTTTTTTATATAGGAATCAGGCATAAAAAGCATACATTTTAACAAAATATCCGGTCATCTATCCGCAAACAGATGCACGCGTATATCCTATATTTGTATAATAACTATCGTGAGGAGTATTCATAATTATTTAAAACAAAACGGTTTACTCGCGGTATCAGTTCGACTCGCGACACCACCGCCGCCGCGTCAGCTCATGATTAGGGACTCCTATTGAGTCTGAAACTAGTCGGGCGATCCCGAGAATATACGTGAGTAAACAGTTTTGTTTTAAATAATTAGTATATCCTATGTACTATAACATAATATACTTAGATACCTATTTGAAGACAATATTACAGCCTAACCAGTGCCTTTATTCTTTAATTAATTTTAATTCCAATACAATGCCAATGCATAGAGATTAGTATAACGGATGCGTGATTCAGCTTTCATAAAAAAAATATTCTGTCATCAATGGAAGGAACTTACTGGAATTTAAACATTGACAGTATTTGTTTAGTACTGTGTGTTGTTTGTGTGCCTGCTAAAGGACTAACAATTTTACATTGGCATTGTATTGGAATTAAAATTCATGCAAGAGTAACCCGCCTGAATTTTGACTGCACGAATAGCCGAGTGGTCACCACGCCAATTACCTCTGTGCGCGACCTGTCGCGGGTTCGATCCCCGCGATGGGACAAGCATTTGTGTGATCCACAAATGCTTGTTCCAAGTCTGGGTGTTCTTTGTGCATGTGATTTGAATGTTTGTAAAACCCCCCGCGACACAAGGATTAAATTCCTTAGTGCGGGAATCTTTTATAAAAAAAAAAAATCCTGAAATCGCTAAACCGCAGTCCGCAAGCAAAGTTCGTTCCTCCTTAGAACTACCGAACTATAGGCCAGTCTTCAATTATCATACACCTACATTTCATTTAATACTAGCTGTCCCCCGCGTCTTTTAGTTTCAACGGTTTTTCATTTTACATTTATGCTCCGCTCCGTTTTAATCGCAGCGTAATGTTATATAGCTTATAGCCTTCCTCAATAAATGGGATATCCAACACTGAAAGAATTTTTCAAATTGGACTAGTAGTTCCTGAGATAAGCGCGTTCAAACAAACCAACAAACAAAATCTTCAGCTTTATGTATTACTACTATAGATAATAAACTGGAATGGGATTTCTTATTTAGATTTTAAGTCTATGCACAGTAAAGTGTGTCCAACAAATATTTATTATGTGTATTGAAGGTACACTTTTCACTTTGACTATTTGCGTCACATCTATACTAAATATTATAAAGCTGAAGAGTTTGTTTGTTTGAACGCGCTAATCTCAGGAACTACTGGTTCGAATTGAAAAATTATTTTTGTATTGGATAGTCCGTTTATTGAGGAAGGCTATAGGCTATATAACATCACGCTACGACCAATAGGAGCGGAGCATAAGTGAAAAATGTTGCAAAAATGATAAACCGTTGAAACTAAAACACGCGAACAAAGTCGCGGGGGACAGCTAGTACACAATAATCAACTAAGTGCGAGTCGTATTGGCGTACCAAAGGTTCCGTACTATCATACAATTTTTTATAATATTGCTATCAGAATAATTGTATGTGATTTTTTAATTGGAGCCATATTACAATGTCATCTTGCTTTTGTTTATTGCTATGACAGTGCGGTGAAACGGGCAATTAATTGCGCATTTACTGGCAATTTTAGTTAATTACTTTCGTGAGGAGTATTCATAATTATTTAGAACAAAACGGTTTACTCACGTATATTGTCGGGATCGCGGCGGCGGTGGTGTTGCGAGTAGCGGTGGACACCACCGCCGCCGAGTCTGAAATTAGTCGGGCGATACCGAGAATGTGCGTGAGTAAACCGTTTTGTTTTAAATAAATTTGGTTTAAAATTATGTCCCGGCAACACCTAGCAATGTATGGCAATACAAAAATTGTAGGTATAGTAATTGCCTAGAATTTGTGAATTTTAGTTGCCCGAGTAAGCGTACCTTTAATCCATCATAATATTATCGCATATACCTACTGTAAAAAATTCAACCACCCTAACTAAATCTATATACTAATATATAAAGCTGAAGAGTTTGTTTGTTTGTTTGTTTGTTTGTTTGAACGCGCTAATTTCAGGGACTACTGGTCCGATTTGAAAAATTATTTTATTGTTGGATAGGCGAAATGAAAAATGTTGCAAAAATTAAAAACCGTTGAAACTAAAACATGCGACAAAGTCGCGGGGGACAGCTAGTCCGTGATAAAAACTATAAAAACGTCGCAAAGGTAGACCAATACATGGTTTACTTACTTAAAGGGTTTCCTTGTCACTTACGCATGGAACCCTAAACTCAGATAGACCAATACATTTACCTAAAGGGTTCTGTTGTTACCTACGCGCGGAACCCTAAAAATAATGTGCTTTAACTAAAGCACACAGCCAGTTTTCTTTATAATCACCAGAGAATATATTACCATATGATTGACACCTGGTTCCCATCCAGGGATGTTAATTATTGCTGTATCAGACAGGTGGTTACACGTTGGCCAATAGCCGTATACATAATGGACCATGCTGGTAGAGTAATTTTTTAAAGTGTGAAAATGTATATTTTAATTAGTGTTGTAGATAACTTTTTCTGAAATTTTTGAGGTGTTGGTAATTACAGTTTAGAGGTTTGGCTATCAGTCCATTGTCAGAATAGGGGAGCGGACTATATTTTTTATTTACTCGTCTAGATATTAAAAAAATATAAGACACATATTTTTTCTTTTTTAATTAAGCAAACGATGAGGAAGATACAGTGAATGGAAATGTCGCGTGACGTCACTTGTGGCTACAATTTTTACCCACAAGTGACGTCACAAGCCCCCACTCCAGCACTTTAAAGCGCTTTAAGTTTGTAATTTTTTTTAGCTATCTGGTGGACTAAATAGATATTTTCTTTTCATACCCAGTCCGATCCCCTTTTAGGGACGAACCGGTCTGAAAGCCGGACGGTGCGCGACATTACGAATCGCCCCGCACCACGCACCTTGGGTATCAGCTCGTTTGTGCAAGTACAAGTATAACTACTTAATATACCTAGTTTTTCACATTATGTTCCGAGATTCTTTCCTATATTATTTGTTCTTCAAAATCCAAAATGGCCGTCGATAGAATGAACTATGATCCCCTGCGGCGCGCTAATTATCTCAATAATAGGCGGGAGAAAGTATTCAAGGTGTTTTTGGAATCACCATGGGAAGGTAGAGGCTATAGTAATGAGATAGCGATTTCGTATAGTTTAAAAATATGGCCTATACTATTCAATAAGTTTTTATTAAAAGTTTATTTTGACAAAAAGCTTTTAAATCAGCTAGTTTCAAAATTATAGTGGAGATAAATCAAACAAGTCCGAATATGATGGGATTGCGTTGTTCCGTTAGAGAGTTCCTATGGCCACCTTCTGTCTCCATCTTTAGACTAGCTCGAAAGCACTATAATATTGTATTGTCACCGAACTTATATAAGTATGCAAAATTTCATCTCAATCGGATGTCTAGAAGTGAGAAGAACAAACATACATACATTGCAAGTTAATAAAAAAAAACTTGTAAAAATCATGTATCGTCACAATATCGTCAAATTAGGGACAAAAGAGTGCACCGTTTTATCAACACTATCTCAAAACCTAATCTTACCCTAATAATATCGGAACTATCGATATTTTCGCATAAACGTCTGTCGTCGCACGGAAAATCACTTAATTCAGTAAACGAGCGAAGTACTTACAGCTAAAAATTTTAGTGTATGTAGTAAACTCTAAGTTAGGTACGATAAATACAGCCCAGCCAAAAAACATAATTATTTACTATCATCAATTTCCACAACAAAATACGTAGTTAACAATAACAACATTATTTAAACAAAATAGACTTCAAAAACCGTTAAACAGAAACGAGAATCGATACAAGAAAAATAAAATTTAAGACCTTAAGTATCGGTATACGTCGGTTCTAAAACCGATTAGAGGCAACACGCTGCGCGGTACGGACTCCTATTGTGTTACCTGTCAAAATAATTCTCTTTTTTGTTGCCATACTATGTTTTTTATTTGCCGACTGCCGGCCAAAATGGGTGCCGATGAAAATGAGGTTGAAAAAATCCTTTTTGAAGTTTAAGATCCGAGATAAGGTTGGTTTATTTTATTATCTGCAGAGTTTTCGCTAGTGTCGATAATATGTTAGGTAACTGGTTTAGTGTGTTAGGGTTTTTTGGGTCTGTTTAGATATAGATACTTATTGCTATATACTTTGTACCACTTGTGTTTTGTTAACCCTCAACATGGTACCGTATAATACATTCGCTCTTAGAGCATATTTGCATTGACAAGAATAGAGCGCGCGCAGCGATAGTGGCCCGTTGTGATGAGCGTAAGCAAATTTTTAGCTGTAAGTACTACGCTCGTTTACTGATTTATCTGATTTTCCGTGCAACGACAGACGTTTATGCGAAAATATCTATGGTTTCGATATTATTAGGTTTTGAGATAGTGTTAATAAAACAGCGCGCTCCGTTTTGACTCTAATTTGACGACGACGCTTTTTCATACTGGTGCTCACAGTTCATACTCTGTTAGGCGCATTCTATAGTTTACATATTTATACTCTCAACCTTTGGCCTGATTTATAGACCTTGCAACTATCAGCACATTATTACTCTATTACGGCAAACAAACGGGCAACTTTATTTTAAACTGTCATGTTCTCTACAATATGAAAATAATATACATATATCATGACTATTTTACATAATCATCAAATTATTTAATGTTTTGCGTGTAGGATGACTTTGTAACTGTACCATAGCAAGACACAATCCTATACTTCAGCCTGTTCAAAGAATAAAGATCATCACCACGCTTGCTCAATGCCTTACGATTTACGATTTATTTATTTATATTCTTTGCCCAGCAGTGAGACAGTTAAAAGCCGGTACCTATAAATTCCTAAAATTATTATTCTGAAGATAAAAAGAAGAAACAAAAATCTTATTTAACCTGCACCCTTTCCTACAAACACTTATCTAAAACAAAAAGAATTCGAGGCAGACATTTTTGCTTTGACCGAAATCAATTTCGCGCCCTTTGAAATAGGAACGTTCTCGTCTGTCAAACGTTTGAGAACACTTTGTTTTCGATTACAGCCGCAACCATATTGTTCTTTATTTGAATATGGAATTGTTTTACCACTTCTATCGTTTTGTTTTTTTTTAATAATAAAAAGGTTTTAGCTTACCTAGGAAATGTATTTTAATTATTTACAAGTAGGTTTTTATTAAAAAGGAAAAGATAATTTAGTTTTTAATACTCATTGCCTTAGTTAATCGTTAGAATAGATAACGATCTAGCTACCTTCTAATAAGGAAGTGAGATGCCATTAGCTCAGTATGAAGTAGAAATGTGCCATATAAGGGACGGAAACCTGATGGAGTAATGTAAAAAGCAGCCATGATCCTGTAATCAACGCTGACTAGTAATAGGCAACGGAATATGCAACTAATTATAATAATTAAACATGGTTCCTTTTTAAAAAGATTCAAAGAAATAAGTGCATTTTATAATTTAAATTTATACACCACACAGTAATTTAGTCACACTACAGGTATTTTACCTTTAAACTAACAAAGAAATACTTTTTTCTTACCGTCAAATTCGTCATGAATAAAAAAAACCGCAATCAGTCATGAACCGTAAACGTCAACAAATAGAAAAAAAAAACTCAAAACACTTGATAATCAATTTACCGCAAAAATTTACGCCAAAATATGTAACAAACTTACAATTTGCGGTCGACGAACTCATTATTCTTCGAGAGTTGTAACTAAATTACGTTTTCACAGCTGCATTTGTAAGTTTGTTTTGAAACAACAATAGCGACTTAGAAACCTGCCGTGAGTTTTAAATCTGTTTTATTTGAGACAAGCGTGACTTATTAGGCGTATGAATGCACCACAAATTTGACAATGAGGCCTATATTTAAAGGTAAACTGCATATTTCCGTGTTTAAATGAGAAAAAAACAAATTTTGAACCAAATACTGACGTTATACAAACTTTGCTAATTAGTGAGAACTCTATTTCTTGATTAAAAAAGCTCATTTTATTGTATAAGGAGAAAACGGGTAAGGGGTTTATCCGATTGTAAGTAAATATCGCTGCCCATGAAAATCTTCAACACTTTCTGAGCAAACTTTTTTGCCCTATTACAAAAAAGTCTAAAGACTTTGGGCAGTAAGTACCTAATTTTAACGATGTTTTTAAAAGTATCATAAAAGTAGTTTGCTGCAGAAATTTTAATGTCAAGTTACAAAATATTTTAGGCAAATCGCTAAGAACGCGTCATGCATTACTTTGTTGAAATTTATTGACTAAAACGTCTTTTAAACTCATTATATCGAACCGTGAAAATTTTAATGTCACACAACTTGAAAAGACTGCTAAAATTCCCGTTGGACCATACCACAGGACATTACTAGCAGAAATCCAAACACCCACTGCGTTGCAAATCGCGCCAAAATATTGACGTTAAGTTTGACAGCTCGTATATAAAAAAAACCGAATTGTCTCTGTCACCTGGCCATAGACAATAGCGTGTTTACACCGTTGCGAATACATGTTTTGAATAAGCCTCTTTTGTGTAGAGCTTTTTTTGTTTTGTTTTGTTTTGAGGTAAACAAGGTAAGTGTTTTTGTGTTATTGTTTTGGTATTGTGTTAAAGTACTACTGGGTTCGAAGTTACGCGTGCCAAATTTGATTTCTAACGCTTTTGTTAAATAGACGGCTTGAGATTGTAAATACTTACACAGGTGGGTTCACATATTGTTCTAAAAAGTTTTAGTGTTGAATATTATTGCAATAGGAATTATATTATATACAAAAATTAGGCAAATATGTTATTATTAGCGTTTGCATTTTGAGGAAGTTTTCAATAATCTATACTTATTAATATTATAAAGTTAAAGAGTTTGTTTGTTTGTTTGTTTGTTTGTTTGTTTGAACGCGCTAATCTCAGGAACTACTGGGATGAATTGAAAAATTCTTTTAGTATTGTATAGATAGTCCGTTTATTGAGGAAGGCTATAGGCATATAACATGACGCTACGACCAATAGGAGCGGAGAATAAATGAAAAATGTTGCAAAAATTAAAATTGTTGAAACTAAAACACGCGAACAAAGTCGCGGGGGACAGCTAGTAGCTATATATTTTACTTACGTGCTAATCCTATCCTTTGTACTATTCAATAGCACAAATTGACAACATTCTGTCATATACCAGCGCGATTAGATTTTAAACCACGATAACTATGAAGGTGTTATATCTTGTGTAAAATATCATTGTGCAGGTAATATATAGGTCTACTAAGTAAGGTAAAATGGACTAGTTGTTTGACATTATGAGGAAACCTAGATTCCAAAAATTGACATCTGAAATTGCCAACCCGCAATGAGCAAGCGTGGTGATCAATGCTCGTTCCTTCCATTACTTCCATATGAGAAGAGGTCTGTTCCTACCAGCTGGTATTATAAGACATGTCAGTTAAACGATTCTTTTTATAACCAAGTAATTTAAATTAAAATGGAATAAGACTCGCATCCAATTATCTAGAACTTAAAAAATAAAATGTGAGTGTAAAAATATACTTTTAAATAACTCCTTTAAAGAATACAGGTGTTATGACAGTCTATTTAAGAGATAGACATTATAATTATAAACTATAACAATGATTAAGTTAAAGGTAAGTGTTGCTAGCATTGCATTAATATTAAATATGGTCAGTGAAGCAATTTTAATTAGGACGGACGGAGGAGGATTTTTTGTTATAAACTGAAAAAGTTTTCCTGTCTTAAATAGGCAATGGTTAACAGTAGGTATTTTTTAAGTATATTAATAACTAGCAACCTGCTTCGGTTTCGCAAGGTATAAAAAATATTAATGAATTATAATAAACCTTCCTCATGAATATGTATATCCATTGGTGAAAACTATAATATGAAAATTGATTCGGCAGTCAGACAGACAGGCGGGGGACTTTGTTTTATAATATGTTTTTTACTAAAAATAAATTAATCTATACTAATATTATAAAGCTGAAGAGTTTGTTTGTTTGTTTGTTTGAACGCGCTAATCTCAGGAACTAATGGTTCGAGTTAAAAAAATATTTTTGTAGGTATTGGATAGTCCGTTTATTGAGGAAGGCTATAGGCTATATAACATCACGCTACGACCAATAGGAGCGGAGCATAAATGAAAAATGTTGCAAAAATGAAAAACCATTGAAACTAAAACACGCGAACAAAGTCGCGGGGAACAGCTAGTGTTATATAAAATTCAAGAGCTATGGATTTTGTGTATGAACTGATGAACTTAAATGCCTAGTAAATTAGAAGATATCTGTAACATAGTCAGAATAAAATACTTATACATTAAACTTTCAACTGACAATTTTGGCTGACTACCAATTTCCAAGCGCAAAGAATACCGATAAAAAAATAAAAATGACATTCACAACTGTCAAAAGCAAGTTTATGTTAAAACAGGAAGTGTCATCTTACAAGTTTTAATACAAACATCAATAAAAAAGAAAAGTAAAAAACATATAAAATGGAAACGGAAAACAGAAGTCAAGCATTATACGGGAAGTTAACGAGAAATGGATGCGAAATATAAATCCGTGTATATTTTTCATTATTTCAAATGTAAAATCAACCACACTTTTAAAGAAACAAATATATGCAAATAACAGTCTTATTGCTTTGAAATAAAAGCGTTTTTATCGTCAAACTGTTTGTTCTGATGTGTGTTGAAGTATACAGTATTGCTGACTTGATTTCTGGTCAAGCGTGAAATAAATAAACGATTACAATCGTAGAAATAACAATAATATCGGTGCATGTTAGATTGTGGTACATTTTACTGCCGTTGTTTTGAAATTGGAATCGTATGGCGCGAAAAACGCGGCGGTTGGAAGCTGGATTTCATTTTATTGATTTAAAACTTTTAAGAACATGATTTAAATGTAATTTTGTTTATTTAATGAAATCAAACGTAATTTAGACACTTAATAATTAGGTTAGGAAAGAAAAATCATCTAAGTAATATATTTTTTTATGATAAAAATTTACTTTTTTTTATATGTATATGGGTACCTAGCCTACATTGTTATGAATTATGTCAAAAGTATAAAAACACACATTAGAACAGGATAAGTAAAATCTAAATAAAATCATAAGTAATTATTACGTATAATAATGAGAAAATCTGAAGCAATGTCCATGGTTTTAATAACAAAAAATTCTTAAATTGACTCATAGAAACTAGGTTTTTTTCATCTTATTACATACTTTTATTCTAAAATACTAAAATTAACATTTATAAACGGAATAATTATGCATATTAAGTAATTAATCTTTTTCAGGAAGCTATTTATTATAACTAAGACTAAAACAATACACTACATGCATTGGTAAATATGCAACCGTCGGTAAATCGCAGAAATGGTCACGGATCAAGCTTTTTAAATAGATATAAGTTTATCTTCTTTAACATACCTACCTACCTACTCTGATTAAATAAAATGTTTATAGAATAACACCAGCCTGTAACTGTCCCACTGGATGCCTCTCATACAGAGAACGCGCATTGATCAGCAAGCTTGTGAGCTGCCCCACGGTGGGGCGCCATTACCGAAGCTGTTAATAACACCAGCCTGTAACTGTCCCACTGTTATAAGCCTCTTATTCAAAGAACGAGCAATGATCAACACGATTGCTAAGAAGCCGTTTTTAATGAATAAAAGTTCTTGATACTAATAATATTGATAAAAATTCAAGTTTTAAGAATGCATTTTGTTAACTTTTTTACGCGAAAAAAATGTTTTACAGACCCGGCGGAATCTTGGAGATCCTTCGCTTTGGGCAGACGAAAACTAGACTCTTACCTTTAACTACCGGGAGGTACCTACGGTACTTTTTAATAACTCGATAAATTATAATCGGGAAACCGAATCAGCCTCAGCTGAAACTTTTATATAGATAGACATGTACTGCACATCTGTAGTTAGAGGAACTAAGCAAGGTCGGTATTTTAGATAATTATGACTATTTTGTTTGGTAGGTTTTGATCCGACCATTCTGGTAACTATCTAGTTATGCATTTGTAATGTTAATATTAACAGTAGCTACCTATGTACTCGTTTGTTATTCTGCAATTTCTTGGATTGTGATAGCATGACTGTAATTTTAAATATACTGTGACTGTAATGTGAAATAGTTGATTCATTTCTGTTTTCTAAAATAAGTAAATAATTTACAGAAGCCAAATAAAGAACTGCGTAGATTAAATACTTTTTTGTATAAAATCGGTTCTCTCCGACTAAACAGCGGATTTCAGTTAATATAACCTCACTAAAAGCGGCCTTTTAATACGCTTCAAAGTGAAAACAATAAATATAAATCTAAAGATCGGCAACCCTTACTTTTTAATAGCCAGTAAAGCTAGCCACACAATCAGCGTCAATGCATATTTAAATACAATATTGTTGACACAAAACCGACTGAAAATGAATAGTTATTTTACCGCGCAAATAAAACCATACACAACACACGCAGAAAAGCGTCTAAAAATGCCAGTGCGTTCACCACTAGGAGCCGACTTTAAATATGGCAGTCCAAGCAAAACCGAAACACTTTAATTACAAGTAACATGAGAGCGGACCACACATGTAGCTCATTAAAACACGAATCATAACAATAATTATTTTCCCCAAGCTTATAATTTCGCGCGAGAGAAAAAAAAAGCTTAATATTAAAACATAACCTCATTATCAATGTGTCAACAACTCAATTTATGGCGGGAAAACGGCGACGCCCTGCGCGCGGGAAATATCAACCAATGACGCGTAGCCTGCTCTATTCTGACGCGACTACAAAAAGCATTGTCATCTCTCTCTCGCACGTGTAACGTTAGCAAGCGATAGATCGATCGAGTATATTGCTGTCTTTGTCTTTAAGGGGATCGTTCTATTTTTAAAGGTAATGAATATTACGGGATGACGTTATTAATTTATGCTTAAGGATTTGTTTTTTTAATCACCGGCTTTGATTATAGGGAATTGGTAAGATTTAGGGTTCGCACGAAAATGTGTTTTGGTTTTATTAAAATATTATTACATAAAATGAATGGTTTTATTGCAGATTGCCATTTAATAGATATACAAAAATGTAGGTAGCTATTATTATTAGTTGAAACGAAACGCATTAGTTATGTTTTTTGATTTAAGTATGTATTTATTCATGACATCTTACTAGTTTGTTCGCTATTCGTGATGTTATCATTATGTATTTATTCTTTGTTGCTGCAATGCTAAATAGCTCTACTTTATATATCTTTTAAAGTTATGACTTAATTAAAGATATACATTATACAATGTCAAGTTTGGAGCTAGATGGCTAATGTATTCATGAATTATGAACTACTTATTTTAAATTAAATGTAATCTTAGAAATAAAAAATAAAAGAGCCAAAAGTATTAGTTTGTATATTTTAGTGATTTTTTGATAAAGTGGGAATGTATTACTAGTTTCCTCTCGTTGGCTCGTAGATGCCACAAAACTTCAACAAGGAATCGAACAACTTCTTGAGATATACAGCCTTCAAGACTTAATGGACTATTGGACCATCAAGATGCTTTTTGGTTGGGAATATGAAATTCCCGAATAGTCAATATATGTAATAGTAATAGTAATTCTTGCCGGTTCTTCTCCATAGGACGGACACTTTGGAACCGCGCACCTAGAGTCATTTAGTTCTGTAACTTTAACGTCTATTAAGCGCCGTTTTGGGATTTGTAAGAAATAAAATACTTTTTTTTTATATCAACTTTTTTTTTTTTTATGTTTTGGCAATCTGCTGTTTTTTACAGCAATTTCTGCCAGTGTCGTGTTTTTTTTTAAACATCTCTTTTTTAATAACATGACACTAACTACGACATTTAGTAATAGATAATGGAGGGAATAGAGGATGAATGAAAATAAGGACTTAAGTAGGTACTTGTTGAGGCAAGGTAGCCAGCAAAAGCGGTTCTAAGAAGGTTAATATTAACCAAACTAATTCCAAACTTACGTCTAGATATATCGCCTTAAAACCTAGTCTACTAGGAACTACCTAATAGGTTACCTAATCAGCATGCATAATGAATATTTCTATTTGGTTTTTAAATGATTTTCTTGGTAGCAGAATAATTGATATTTAATGTTGATTCAGGTCTTGGGTTAACCTATTCTTACCTATTAGCATTAGGAAGTAAATTGCTTTTCGTTTCAATAAGAAAAATTGGAATAGATTTTATGTTTACGGCGGATTTTTTTTCAACGCCAGATATTTATTATTCGTGGAATAAAATTGACGTGTGACAGATTTTATATGGAAGATCTGTCAGAAATTCCAAATTATCCCTCAGATAAAACCTTAGAGACAAAATAAGCAAAATGTAGAGTACGCATATCGAGTATGAACTGTAGGCAATAGTATGAACAACTAAAATCGTAAAATTAGAGGCAAAACCGAGCGTGCCTTTTTATTTTAACTATCTCAAAACCTGATATTAAGCTAATAATATCGGAATTGTAGATATTTTCGCATAAACGCCTGTAGTTACACGGAATATCACTTAAATCAGTAAACGAGCGTAGTACTTATAACATGAAATTTTCTTGCGCTCGGCTCAACAGGCTACTAGCGCGCTCTCTATGCTTGTATGTTTACTCTATGGATAAAACTACAGGGCGTCGCGTTAATAAATCCACTCTTAGTGGAATTAAATACTTTTACTAGGTACTAACTTACTGTAGTATTGCCTCATTATAAATGCAAAACAATGACATACGTTAGAAAAATAAAAACCTAAATTGCATATTTGACTAATTTGTATAATAACTTTCGTAAGGAGTATTCATAATTATTTAAAACAAAACGGTTTACTCACGCCTATTCTCAGTTCGACTCGCGAAACCGCCGCCGCGTCAAAGCATGATTAGGGACTCCTATTGAGTCTGAAACTAGTCGGGCGATCTCGAGAATATACGTGAGTAAACCGTTTTGTTTTAAATAAATATTTGACTTATTTAATAAACATTACGCTATGACAAATGTAGCTAACTTATCTGCATACTTATGGAATCGGCACAAAATTAGCAGCTGTGTAATATTTTTTAGTAACAATAATTGTAAAGTACTTAAATAATTCGAACGGTTACAGAAAGATATAATTTTCCGGAACGTTTTACTTATATATAATTAAACAATTATAAAGAACCCACACATGAATAAACACACAAACAAACAATCATCTTTAAACATAAGCAGGGTTGCCAAGAAAACTTTTTAATGAATTCGACCTCATTCTAGAAATAGAACAGAGAATTTGAATAAAAACTGTGTTTATTTTTTATTTATGCTCTTTTTTATATTTTTCTAGTTTTGTTTTTAGTAAGTATTATATAGATTTTAGCGGACTCGTCTTAATTTACTGACGTAGGAAAGTTCTATGTGGCATTATTTTAAGTAACTTTGTAAATAAATGTGTTTATCTTATTTTATAATATTATTTCATGCTTAAATTATTGATGTTACAGTTCGAAAATTTTGTTGTTATTGGTTTATTAATCACGGTTTTCTTAAACCATCTTATTATGTAACTAGCAGCATTCCGCGGTTTTGCCTACCTAGTTCCCGTTTCCGTAAATTGATCTAGACAAAACATATAATTATCTTGTGTGTTAATCCACATTATAAACTATTTGTGCAAGAAATTTCATCCAAATCCGTGCAGTAGTTATTGCGATAATAAATATCAAACATCTATTTATCCTTACATCTTTATAAACTTTCATGTTTAGAAAATTGTCTTTGTTTATATAATGTTAAAATTGAATTACTTTTACCCTTATAGTAAAAATAAGTGAACTATAGAGTGAGCATGTCGAGTATAATTTTAGGTACTAGTATGAACAACTGTCAAAACGAGTGCGCCGTATTAAAACTATCTCAAAACCTAATATCGGAACTATTCTTAATATTATCGCATAAACGTCTTTCGTCGCACGGAATTTTCCGACTGATTTTAGTGAAATCAGTAAACTAGCGCAGTACTTACAGCTAATAATTTGCTTACGCTCTGATAATGGGCTTCTATTGATGAGCGCACTCTATACTTGTCTATGTATACCAAGCATTTATCAAACATGATAGAACTCTACTTTTAAAGAATGAAGTGTACTAAGTAAGTATAGTTTCTATAAAAATCGCAAATTATCTATCTTTATCAAGAACTTTAAAACCGAATTTTTAACTGAGTTTTTTAAATTCAGTAATAATGCACGCCTATCTGAGGCGGCCTGTTTCCCGCCAACAATTAAGGTGCCAACAAAAAAGGTTCATTCGTCGCGGCCATATTGCCTTCAGAGTAGTTTAAAAACTTAATTTCTTTGCTCGTTAGCCCCATGTTTTCGGAACTAAATGGCTTTTGACGTAGGTATTGTGGTAGTATAGTTATATATCTATATGTATATGTCAAGTTTTTTAAACATTCAATTTATTTCATTTTCATTCTTTTTATATTTGGAGGTTACTTTATAATGGTGTCATGTCAAGCTTAGACGTAGAAATAGTTAAATAGGTTAGGTTAATGTTAGCACTGTTATTTATGTTTAAAATTGTATAAATGTGGCCACGATGAGAGTGGCATAATTTATATTAAACCCTCAGTAATAAATAAAGATTTAAAATATGAATATTTGAAGGTTAGGTTTTGATTTTAACAGACTAAATTAACCTTTTTTTTTCATAAAAAAAAACTTATTTTCTTCTTACTCTACCTATCTATTCATTGTTTGTAAAGCTAATTAAGATTTTATTGTTTAAAAAGTAAACGAGATACAGCAGCTGCATCTTAAGCTATAAAATAATAAATAACTTTAATCTCTAAACAAACTAGAAACGTAATAAAAATCTATAAAAATAAAGATTTCAATCTATGGTAGGCAAAAGAGTAATTAATGCTCTAGAGTTGCGGATAGAGAAAAAAATATGGGTACCCATCTGCCGGCAGTTTCTACCAGAAAAACATAATAACAACATTTTGGGGAAATGAGGATTTTTTAAATCGTTATAGGTACCTTAAATACAGCATGTTTCTTATTTAGCATGGTTAAGTAAGTATTTCTATTTAATGCCTAAGGTACCCTCACTCTCCAATTTAATTTTAATTCCAATACAATATAAAATAATAATAATAATACCAGTTTATTTAATGTCCCACTGCTGGGCACAGGCTTCTTCTCATATATAAAAGGAACGAGCATTGATCACCACGCTTGCTTGCGAGTTGGCGATTACAGATTCTAATTTTTGTAATCCTTAAGAATAATTAAGAAAGTATAAATATAACTTAGAAAAAGTCCAATCTGCAACCTTGTGCACACCAATTAGTTCATTCAACCACTAGGCCACCGTACACATTGTATAACAATGCAAATGCAAAATTGTTATTCATTTAGCAGGCACACAAACAAACACATTATAAAAAAATGATTTTAATGTTAAGATTTAAGTAAATAAGCCACGAGCGAGTGTATTTTATTTTTCATGTACACGACGCATGAGTACAGAGACACACGAGTCTCGAATCCAAGGCGTATTTGGCTTCCAACGTTGATTTAACAACTAGATATTAGTTTTTTAAATATTGTATACTTGTTGTTGCTATGTAAGCAAGCAAAATTCGTATGTACATAGCAATGTCATCTTTCGCTCATCTTTGCTAGGGTCAAATAAAAACTTTAACTTAGAATTACTTGTCTCTATCGCTTTTACTTAAAATGGTAGGTACATAAGTAGTTGTGTGAAAACCTTAAAAAATTATAGATACTAATTATCTACGTATAATAAAAATGGATCCCTCTAGACAAAAAATATACTAAATTAATCTTATTTGCGTCCAAAAAATCAACCCGCTGTAGACACAGCAATCAGCCCCAAATGACACTACTGACTTCTCTCTATAAAAACCCAAAACGTATGTTTCAAAGCATTTGATAATTAAAAAAAAACAACCAATATGGCGTCGTCCTTTTCAATAAAAAAAATAATATAAAAATTCAAATCAGTCGCGGCGGGAAAGAAAGAGCGGTACTAATTTCATGCACTCATGCCGCGTTCGATTTTCAAAATGACCTTAGAAAGGGACCAAATTACATGATAGAGAGAGACATAAAATATCAATGCTTAATGTATTTATTAATCGTCTCATATTTTTGTCCGATATGTTGTTTATGCCCGAATTTTAAGTACATTTTTTATGTTAATATTTTCGTTTACAATAATATTATGTTTAAGGCATTAAGGTATTCTGGTAATAATCGTATTATATTGGCGCTGATTTTGAGAGGAGAGTATAGTGATAAAATATTTTAGTACCTACATATGATAGGTTTTCTGAAATCCTTAAAACATGTTAATATCTGGATATTGACAGATTTTTGCCGCCATTTTGCTGATTGAATTTTTAATAAGCTTATAATATTCTGTTTATTGTTCAGTTTGAAAAATTGTAAATGAAATAAATGTAATATTGCAATGAACTTTAATTAAAAATCCTGTTCATTTACAGCGCGTTTCGAGTTTGAGTGATTCTATTCGTTATTAAATAGTATCTCCATTAGTAACTTGAAAGTTTTATAAACTGTATAAATAGTTGCCTTTGCTTAGTATCATGCAACAACCTGTAGACGAAAAATTGGCGGGAAAATGCTAGTAATTGTCATCAAGACGCTTCGACGCACTAAACAAGAATGAACAACTTTATGTTAGTAATTTTGTCTGTACACCCAAAATCAGTAAACTGGCGTGAGGTTAACACAAAACATGGAATACACACATAATGATAGCCATTAGGACCGCGCCCCGAAACCCGATGGAAATAGATTAAGAAAAATGTTCAACAGATTATAGAATATGATTCCGCCATTTTGGGGTGATGGGTAGGGTGGCCAAGATCAAGTTAGATTTGAGAAGAATTACTTTTATAATATTTGGCCTGTGATAGTGTAAAGAGAAAATGGAGGTCATTTCCCTACAGTGGGACACTAGGATTAAAATAAATTATATAAATAATAAATAATATTTACAAATTTTAGAGTTTAAAAAAAAATACCATCTAAAGTTTAAGAGCTGATAATCTTCACAGTCTGTTCAACTGTTTGAAGATCGCTCTCTCGGTCTCGGTATGTTTACAGTACCTATACCTGTAGTTCCTGAGATTAGCGCGTTCAAGCAAACAAACAAACAAACTCTTCAGCTTTATAATATTAAGTATAGATAATATAGTATAGATTTATATCTATACTTATAATAAATCAGTAGAGAGGTCAATTCTGTACATCAAATATATTTTCAAAATAACTATCAGGGGGTGATTAGTGATCGATACTGATGCCAAAAATGCAATCAGTAAAATTTTTGTCTGTCTGTCTGTCTGTCTGTCTGTCTGTATGTTCCTTATAGAAACGAAAACTACTCGACGGATTTTAACGAAACTTGGTACATTTATTCTTCATACTCCTGGGCAGGTTATAGTATACTTTTCATCACGCTACAATCAATAGGAGCAGAGCAGTGAAGTGAAATGTTGGGAAAACGGTATTTTTTAAGCTTCCGTCGCGTATGCAGCCTTAATGGTTAAAGCTACATAGAAATCATGTATGACGGAAATGTTTTACATAAAATTATCTAAAAAATATTCAACAACAGCATATGTCTATCTTTTATGGTTGACTCACAATAACACGTGTAACTCCCGATAGCTTAGCAGTTCGGAGATTTCTGATTATATTTGTTTACTCTTACGTTTATAATACTCTCACTCATCCCTAATTAAAAAAAGTTTACATTATTACCTATTCAATAAAAAAACAATCATAGAAATCGGTATAGAAACACCAAACTTATACATGAAATACGATAATAAGCCATCGCGCCGTCGCGCGTGAATACTGAATCATGCTATAAGGATTATTTTTGTGTAACGTGATATATTATATTTCCCTACTAAAATACGAAAGTTAATCTGTCTGTTACATCAAAACCACTGAACAGTGAGGAAGAACATATGCTACTTTTTTACCAAAAACGACGGAAACGCGGACGAAGTCGCTGGCAAAAGCTAGTTTATCCAATAAAGCCCTACAGCATGGTGACCCTAATAATGGGAGAAGCCAGGTGTGTCCACAATAGCGACTAATGCTACGCCTCCCGGCCGCGGCCGCTTTGTGCCGCGTTATTTATAGGTATAGTGTTTTTATATATATTTGTTATATGCTACGGGTATGGCTCTATACTAATTAAAATTATTTAAGTAGGCAGGTACCAATAGTCCCTGTATTGGGTAGTTTATTATATAATCTAACGGTACAGAAAAACATTGTAATTAAATCATGGTTTTTAATGGGCTGATCAACACAAAAATTAGTTAATCAACTGTCAAACCTCATGTTAATTGCTGTGATTGGTTGTTAGTATTTTGGTCAACCAATCACAGGCGTGATCATTTGATTTAACCACAGATTAAGTTGATCAGTCTTTTAGAAAAGTTACACATTGAAATAGAAGTCTACTTGTGACAATGATACCTAAAAAGATGTTGAAACTTTGGGAATAGCAACGATTTCCATATTCCATAGTTCTAGCATTAAAACAACTAATTAATGACTAATTTGATATTCTATTTTAATTTAATAACGTTTAAAGTTATAAATAATTTAATTTTATGGAATTAATACCTAAATATATTGTTACAAGAGTTAAATAAGCCACTATGAAAATTACGCCAATTTTTTAACAAATCTAAATCGTCTTAACTCGTTATGATTGCTATTAAATATTCAGTCATAAACCCTATTAAATAAAATACATTTTTGAAAAGGTTTTGATGTGACGTATTGTGCGGTCCTAATGTTTGTATTGCAAATTATATTTGAATTTATTCGGAACGAAGAAGAATTCGTATGACAGTATTTAGGACAAAAGTAGGGTTTGCGACTTTGCGATTTTCGACTTTAAGTGGGGTTACAAGCCAGATCATGAGTAAATCAAAATATAAAACAGCTCTAAAAAGTACTGCAGGAAATCTGAAAATTTTCTTTTGGAATATTTCTTCTGATAATGACTTTGATCGAAACCTAAGAACATTACGGGAGACTTTCTAACTTCCGAGAGCTAACTTCTTTCTATGCGACATGAGTTATATCTATAAAACAATAATTCTGTGCAACAAGCAGAAAAAAATTGGTTGCCTGTAAAGTCGGTATACGGGCGAAAGTTTTACGTGACAACGACTGTCAATGTCAATGTCTGTCTCTCTCGCTCTTAGGCGGGCTAACCATGCCCGAGTGGAAGGGACGCGTGCCTCTCACTCGCTCTCATTGTGAGCGCATAACGTGAGCGGAGCGTTACCCAGTTTCTTGAAGTGTCACCCGGCAAACCAATTTATAAGACGTTGTCACGTCAAAAATAAAACATACTATCGTTCTTATAATAAAACACATATAAAATTAAATACACGCCACAAAAGCAAGCACGACATTCCGACAAAACTCAACTCCACACCCCCACCTTTCGTTTATTTACAGAAAACCCAGTGGTTCGAAAATTGAAAATGATTGCCTCAAGCGCGGGAATTTTGACAACTGTCGGCAAATACGCCATGTTTTTAGCTGATATTCTATAGTTTATGGTTGGTAAAAGGGTTTTGAAATTGGAATGTTATTTATGATTTCTAAATGAGTTGCTATATGTTGGTTTAAGGTTTGTTTTGTCGGTTTAAATAATTTTGTTTTGTAGGTATATTTCCTACTAGCTGTTTCCCGCGTGGATGTCGGCTATCGTGGCAAAAACTAGCCTATGTCCTTTCTCAGGCTCTAGGCTATTTGCGTACCAAATATCATTTAAATCGGTTAGATAGTTGCGGCGTGAAAGCGCAACAAACAAACAGACAGACAGAGTTACTTTCGCATTTATAATATTAGTAAAGACTAATGAAATACACTTGATATTATAGAAATAGCTGCCAACGTTTTAGGTTTCGTATAAAATGGGTATCAGCAGAGTCTTATAACTAAGGCCATCTTTCCCTAGTTAAGTTTCGAGTAAACTAATCGCCAGTTAAACCCATCCATAAGAACAAGTTCGAATAGTTGAACACTGAAAGAAACAGTTATACTCAGAGTAAAAATAAGTAAACTACAGAGTGCGCCGAGCAGAGTATGAACTGTGAGCACTAGTATGAACAAGTAAAATCGTAAAATTAGTTTCAAAGAGCGCGCCGTTTTATTAAAACTAACTCTAAACCTAATATTACCCTAATAATATCGGGACCATCGATATTTTCGCATAAACGGTTGTCGTCGTACGGAAAATCACTTAAATCAGTAAACGAGCAAAAATTTGCCTACGCTCGGCACACCGAGCCACTAGTGCGCATCCTGTATATACAACCGTATTTTGACTTTTGACGATTAATTTTTAATAGATTTTAATAATTATTCTGTATGATTTGATATATACTTAACCAATTATTTATTAATTCAGAGGTTTGTGAAATTGACAGTAAATACTCGTAAATTTTTTAACCCGCAAATAACTTTTAGATATAGATACATAGACATACTTACATAGTTATCTCAAAGGTACCTACTAACAAGAAAGCGTAATTATGAGGTCCAATGTCATTTCAAGTGTTATGTCCATCAAGTAACGTGTTAAAAAGAGATAGCGCTATACTATCTGTGTAGTGACGCCTCTTTTCAATATGAATGACCTGTTTGACACTTTGATGAGAGTGCGTTAAGTGGGTGATTTTTAGGGTTCAGTGGTTAAATGATAAAACTCAAGTTAACGGAATTCTGGTGTTTATTTAAGTTAGTAAATTCATCTAAGATTAAAAGTAGTAAATGTCATCTTTCTGTCCTGTTCCCAATTATTTATAATAATAATATAATATAGTCTTGGGTTGTTCACACGAGGTCATCTGATCCCAAACTTGCATCTAGATCCCAAACTGCAGAGCCTGTATTATGGCAACCAAACAACTGATAAACATGCATATTATAGATAAATTATACCCAGACACAGAACAAATTATTGTGCTCATCACACAAAGATTTGTCCTGGGTGGGAATCGAACCCACGACCTTCAGTTTAGCAGTCAGGGTCGCTAACCACTGGACCAACATGCCTGTATTTTTGGTCGGTGTAATGCGTATTTTTCTCCCATTTATCTCTACTACTCGTCATCTCAGCATTCACTCCGTTCTTTCTCATTTTATCTTTCACACAATCTATCCATCTCTTCTTCGGTCTTCCTGTTAGGGTATATATTATCCTAGTTATGAGTTACGTAAAAAAAGAAAAAAATGTCTAATAATTTTTAATAATCTATTTGACGTAAATTAGTAAAATAATTAGTTACCTACCACATTACCTAATGCATGAAATCACCCACGTAGAAAGTACGGAACCAAACCACATAAGTTCGACGCGCTCCTAACTTTTTAATGTTTGTTGGACTGTCACTCAAAATAGTAAAATGAAGTGTGAATCTGGGGGCACGGTAGTGCCCCCGCCAAGACGAGCCAAGCGAAGCGCACGGGCACTACCTACCTTTTCTCGAAGCGCTTCGTCGTTTTTTTGAACCCTCATAACTTGGGTTTGGATTATGCTAGATCAACAAAATTTTCGGGATATATTGTCAATAGCGGACTTATTGAACATATTAAGTTTTAATTACATTAGCTTTTATACTTCAGATTTTATTTATATCTAAAAAACGCTAATTTCGTCACTGACTCACTGATGATCATCAAAATTCTTAAGGTATTTCCTAATGTCCTAGAAAGCTGAAACTTTGTATGTAAGCTAGTATTAGCACACAAACAACAAAAAAATTATAAAACTTGTAACTTTCATCCCCCAACCCCTTAAACTAGGGGATGGGAGTTTGTATGAGACCTGTAATTTTAAATTAAATTTTGATGACGCTAGAGGTCTAATCTAATAATCTAAAACTTGGTTCCCCTAGATATATATATGTATAGGTACTCCATGTAAAAAAAAAAAAAAAAAAAATTGTAGTATTAAAGCACAACAGTCAGCTATAGTCGAATATAATCGCCTAAGAACCAAGTATCGCCCTGATCTATCACTTATTATAAACAGTAAATCAACAAAGAAAAAAGGCAAAGATAGAGAGTGGGCTATAAAAAAAGGCGTCTCTGATGTGCAAGAAATACACCCCAAAAAAAAAAAAAAAAAAATTGTTACAAACAACTTACAAAAAGAAATGAAATCCCACCAAAAACATTTTCATGTAAAATGTTGCCAAGACGAGCCCATATGACTCGCACTGTCAAAAAGTTATCAGATCTCATGTAGAGCCAAGCTTCTAACACTACACGCCCTAACTCTACAAGGCCTAACTTCACAAACTCTACACCTTAGTCAAAATATGTGGCTTGGCCGTTCGTTACTACAAGAACTATTGTATAACACAAAAGTAATGAACAGTGAATTAATTTTTCACCTTACGCCGATGTGAACGTAGCGAAATGGCCAAGCCACATATTTTGACTAAGGTGTAGAGTTTGTGAAGTTAGGCCTTGTAGAGTTAGGGCGTGTAGTGTTAGAAGCTTGGCTCTACATGAGATCTGATAACTTTTTGACAGTGCGAGTCATATGGGCTCGTCTTGGCAACATTTTACATGAAAATGTTTTTGGTGGGATTAAATATATTTCCTCGCGTCAATACAAACTTGCTGGATAAAGAATTAATGTCAGTTTTGACAGTCCATATCTTTTAACGCGTCTTTTTGAACACACTTGTAACTTATTATTTGTTTGGATATACTAAGTTCCTACACGATACACGTAACTTAAGATATATAGGCCAATTCATGTCTGATCTCCCATAGAGTAGGGGTGAACGGCCCCTGGTAGATGCCCCATCCCATATTAGAGTAAAGCTCTCAACAAGGCTGCTGCGTGTTGGACCTGTGTCCCCACGTAAGCCTTTCAAAGGACCGGGTATTCTCGTTACTGAGGATAACCCGTGAAAAATAAGAGATAAACTCTGTAACAATAATAGATAAATATGCATAAGCTCGTCGTGGCTGAGTGTAAGGCGTACAGTTTGACTAAAAATAAAGATTAAGCCGTGCTCGCCGCGTTTAGCCTGTGAATAGGTGACCATTTGTTAACATACCGGGACTGATTCGTACCTCGGAAAGCAAACACGACTATCATACGTTGATCTTTGATAGTCGATAAGTCATTAGAATTCTGACAACCAGTCTTACTATGGGATACTGCGTTACCCAGTAAAATGGGTTGTGGAGGTCAGATAGGCAGTTGCTCTATAAAATACGGGATTCAGCTGAATCTGGTGAGACTGGAATCCGACCCCAACATAGCTTGGGAGAAGGCTAGGCAGAAGACTAAATATTCATGTCAGTAGATCAAGTCTCAGACATTGTTATTTTCTAGTTTTTTTTTTTTCTATTTATGTATCCGCACACGTAACGATATAATTCTGAAAGTCTGCCTTAATACGTATCTCGTAAAAGCATTTGACAGCAAAATTTGTACAACTATTGCTGTCAAATTATGCTTTAACAAATTGGAATTCTACATTGACACGTCCAGAGATCTAACCAGGGACGACAGAGCTAGTGACACCTTGAAAACCGGTGTGTACGTCACTCGAACACGGAGTTCTTCATATTATTAAGATACATGTCTTAGTTGTTCATACATACACATCGGTTTTGCTACAACTTAAAACTAATTGCCTAACTCAGTCAACAAACAACCGCCATATTTAGCGAGTTAGCGTCCTTTGTTTTATTACCGTCGACATTACTGTAAGTGGCTGTTTTGACGCGTCAAAAAGCGAAACATATCATTTTGAAAAGTGACCGAACATTTTACATACACATAGATATTTTCTGAAAATACCTGTTTGTAAAATATCTTTCGTGAGGAGTATTCATAATTATTTAAAACAAAACGGTTTACTCACGTATATTTTCGGGGTCGCCCGACTAGTTCGCACAACTGCTTCGACTCGCAACACCACCGCCGCCGCGTCAGCTCATGATATATATCCAACACTGAAGGAATTTTTCAAATCTGTTTAAGTTGTAAATCTAATCTGTAAAGTTTGTTTGTTTATTTGTTTGTTTGAACGCGCTAATCTCAGGAACTACTGATCCGATTTGAAAAATTTTTTCAGTGTTAGATAGCCTATTTATTTCGGAAGGCTATAAGCTATATAAAATTACGCTGCGACCAAAAGGAGCGGAGCATAAATGAAAAATGTTGCATAAAATAAAAAAAACCGTTTAAACTAAAATACGTGGACAAAGTCGCAGGGGACAGTTAGTAATTAAATAAAAGGACATAGGCTAATATTTGCCACAATACAAGCCACCCACGCGGGTGCAGCCGCGGACATCAGCTAGTCTATACTATCTTTACTTATATCATAAAGAGGAAAGATTTGATCGTTTGTTTGTTTGCATTGAATAGGCTCCGAAACTAATGAACCGATTTGAAAAATTATTTCACTGTTGGGAAGCTACACTATCCCCTGGTGACATAGGCTATATTATATTTTTTATATTTATATTATTTATTAAATACCCGTGCTTAGTCGGGGCGGGCTGCTATCTATACTATATATATATTATCTATACTAATATTATAAAGCTAAAGAGTTTGTTCGTTTGTATGTTTAAACGCGCTAAACTCAGGAACTACTGTTTCGAATTGAAAAAATATTTTTGTATTGGATAGTCCGTTTATTGAGGAAGGCTATAGGCTATATAACATCACGCTACGACCAATAGGAGCGGAGCATAATTGAAAAATGTTGCAAAAATGAAAAAACGTTGAAACTAAAACACGCGAACAAAGTCGCGGGGGACAGCTAGTATTTAAATAAACAAACAAATGCTTCGTATAATTAAATACTAGCTATGTTGGTTATCGAATCATATGCACCCTAGTCAGTTTGCCAGATCAATACTGTTTAATAATTCATTTGGGTTCGATTTCTTGTTATGACAACTTGAAGGGACCTTGTGTCATTACTGAGAAGTTCGTAGAAAGCATTTAAACTAATCAATGTTCTTGAGGTCAAAGACAAATACATACTTATTTTATAAATGCGAAAGTAACTCAGTCTATTATGATTTTACGTCTAAACCACTGAACTGATTTTAATGAAACTTGGTATTTGGTAAGCTTGGATACTAAGAAAGGACATAGGCTTTTGCAGCGATAACTGACACCCACGCAGGCGAAGCCGCGGGCAACTGCGAGAGTTAAGTTAATGACGTTTAAGAAATAAGTTTATATGGGTATGAAATAAGGTTGTATTAAAATTAAATCCTTACTAATATTCTAAATGCGAAAGTAACTCTGTTTGTCGCGCTTTCACGCCAAAACTACAGAACCGATTTATATGTAATTTGGTACACAGATAGTCTAGAGCCTGAAAAAGGACATAGGCTTTTTGCCTCGATAACCGACATCCACGCGGGCAGAGCCGCGGGAAACAGCTAGTATACATATATTTTAAAAATTACGAGCGATTTTTTTTTTCTTCCCTTTAATAAGCCAGTGTCAAAATCTTACATTTCAGAATAGAATAAATGAGATAATAATTAGCTACACTAACTTACGATTTTCTACACTTAAGTATGAAACTAATGAATGAAACTTGATTAAATCCAATTCAACAAAAAAATTAAATACGAAATAATTATTTTGAAGTCAGATGAATAACTTTTTTTAGTACTTATGTACCATTCTTCCATAACCAATAACCTTTTCACAACCACCAAAAAGTTTACCAACAAAAGCTTAGTTGCTGTCGGCTATTCAGCGCATTGCTGGCAATAGCCAATAAGCTATACGGCTGGCTATTGACAGTATTATAGCACGGCAGTATAGTAGCCGCGAACACGATACAAGCTGTTTGAACGAGCGCGTGGACTTGCTTAAGGCGAAGTTTCTTTAGTTTAAAAATATATTTTTTATAAATTATGTGAAAAACTTTGTAAAACCTTTACTAACTAACAATTTTCCTTTACTTGTGACATTAGTCCTAGCACCAAACCAAAATTCGTGATTCTAATTGAGATTTCCATTCCTAAATATACGTTTTTTTGCGGCAGAAACGACCGTATCTTTTTCTACGTTTACGTTAACTTAGAAGTTTGATTGTTACATAGCTTCAAGTGACTGTAAACCTGAGTATATGGTTTTAATTTCAACCCGATACCACGACACGTACGCGAGATAAATGGTCTTAACAGACAGACGGGCCGACAACAAAGTGATCTTATAAATGTTCAGATTTTTCCATTTGAATGGAACCCTATAAATGAGCAGCTGTAATCCGTCTGCATAATTAGAATTGAGAGGAGTATAAACCTTCCAATGTATTAGAACCGTTCGACTCCTTAGGGGTTGAAAGTAAAAAAGGGGGGGTTGAACGTGGACTAAGCCATTTTTATTATTTGGAACATACCAAGGATTAAGGATTTGAGGCTTGTTTTAGTTTGTATTTTAAAACCATCATCAACGCGCTATCAGAAAGAATATGCTATTAATTTATTTAAATAAATTAGTAAAACCACAGGAAAAAAATATTACCTACTGATGATATTATACAAGTAAAACTATGAGAAACCTATTCTGTCCGTAAAAAAATAAATAAATCAATTTTCAAACTTAATCCTAACTTATATCAAACTTGAAGCTTACAAACATGCAAATTGATCAGTCTTGATCAGAGCTTTATTGTAAAAACATTTCATAACCGCTCAAAAAATAAATGCTCTAAAAATATAATCAAAGACGCATTCCCCTTAACTGCGCCGGCGCATACAAGCGGCGCGTCGGACCACACACGACGCGGAAACACACGCTACGATAGTTTTCATATGTTATGATATATACTGGGTTATTTAAGAGAACTATGATTTATTAGCTTATTATGAAAATAGAGAAATGTTGGAATCATTTACACAGGACAAATTTGTTATAGAATCGTGTAGTTAAACATCAATTGGATTAAGGGATAAATAGATTATGACGGCCTCCGTGGTCGAGTGGCGTGCACACCGGTTTTCAAGGTGTCACCAGCTCTGAGGACCCGGGTTCGATCCCCGGACGAGTCTAGAAAACCTCTTTTCTACATTGTCTCGGGTCTGGGTGTTTGTGGTACCTTCGTTGTCTCTGAATTCCATAAAATAAGTGCTTTAGCTACTTACTTTGGGTTCAGAGCAATGTATGTGATGTTGTCCACATTTATTTATTATAGATATCAAGGAATTAAATATCAATATTTTAATGAGTGTTAACGTTATTCGCCAGTAGGGGCGCTAGTAGCACTCAAGGTCATTCCATAGTTTATTTAATGGCTTTGACAGCTGACGAGCTAAGTGGCGCCAACTGGTGAGCGCAATTTCGGTAGTCATGGACTCATTTTGAGCTGTAATTTTGTGAACTGTCTCTATAACGGATGTGAACTCTTTACCAGTTTTGGATGGATGTAACCTTTTGGTAAGATCCATTGGTTAAATTAAAACGGTGGGACACTGCTGTCTCCATCTTGATCCAGGTTTCCTCACGATGTTTTTCTACACCGATTGTCAATGATGTCTTAGAATAAGTAAGAAAGTACTTATAACTTGGAAAAAGTCACATTAGTACTTGCCTGTAATGGGTTCGAATTTGCAACCTAGTTCACATAAATCCGTTCATTAAACCATTTGGCCACCACAGAAAGTTTATTAACACAATATTCATTTAATTCTGAGATACTTAACTATACTTATAAGGTGTTTTTTTATCGTTGTTCAAATGAAAACTAGGACCTCTATATCTGTTATTAGAACAACGGGTGTTTTTAGTTTGGTAAAAAAATAGGATTTTCATAGAGTTGGTTTTACATAGAATGTGGACATGTTTATACAGGCGAAGAAGCAGTATTATTTAATCCACGTGTTTTGAGTCAAAATAACCTAATAATTTATTTAGAAAAGTTGCAATAGGTTAGTTTATGATCGGAAAATATCAAAGCTATTTTTGTAGTTCACTTCTTGAAACACAGGCGGTTAGGAATTTTAGGAAAGGATGTAGGAAGTTTGGAACTAACTGATGAATGGATATAACTACGTAAGAAAATAAATCAACTCACTTCCCATACAAAACACTAATTATTTTGCTGACCTATTTTTAATAATTATTTAAAACAAAACGGTTTACTCACGCATATTCTCGGGATCGCCCGACTAGTTTCAGAGTCAATAGGAGTCCCTAATCATGAGCTGACGCGGCGGCGGTTGATTAGGGACTCCTATTGAGACTGAAACTACTCACGAAAGTTACTATTTTTAATACCCTCTACTAGCCTCTAGAAAAGAAATACCTATTTCTTAAGAGATAGAGAGAGATAACGATAATAATACAAAATCTAAAACATACAATAAATATATAACATACTACATAATAAATTTATATCTTAATTAAACACAGACCGATAATGGAGGATCGGACTATTTTTTTATTTACTCGTCGCATAGATGTTAAAAAAATATTAGAAACAAATTTTTCTTTTTTTAATTAAACAAACGATGAGGAAGATACAGTGAATGGAAATGTCGCGTAACGTCACTTGTGGCTACAATTTTCACCCACAAGTGACGTCACAAGCCAACTCCAGAACTTTAAAGCTTTAACTTTGTAATTTCTCATTGATTTGATAAAAGAAAAATACTAGTTTTTTTATCTATCTGGTGGACTAAAGAGATCTAAAGCTATCCTATCAACAAGGACGTGTTTTTAGTTTTTTACGCTCGATTTTAACGTCATAAATCGTGTACGATGATACAGAACCCTGTTGGCGCGACACCGTCTCGCACTTGACCGGTTCTCCACCTTATTAATTAAGTACACTTCATTGCGTTCAGAATTTAACTAAATTGTTCAATAAAGCTAACAAGTATTAAAAAATTATCGTCATCTTTGTCTATGTCCAGAAAACCTTCTTTTTTTTATCTATTTCAAATATTTAAATATGTATATTACACACATATTAAAGCTTCTACCTACATCTAAGGCTCGACAAAATAATTATCTCCTTTTAAACAGTCGGCTAAAATGATTGCCACTCCAAATAGACTTCAAATTCTGTAACTAATTACAAATTAATTAAGAAAGAAGTGTTAGAAAACGAATTAAAATTTCATACCTAAATAGAATAAAAAAATCTATTCTTTAATTAATGACCAATAAATTCTTTATTACAAATGAAAATAATTAAAACCGATATACGGACATACCTAACTACTTATAATTAAAAATAATAATAATTAAATCGTTTGATTGTTATGCTTATTAAAAATACCTATTTATGATTATCGCTAATTGAAAAACGTTGATTTTCAAGTGTGAAATAAGGCATTAAAAATAATTGAAACAATTAAAATATGAAAGTAATTAGTTTTGTTAAGACTTAATTAAAGTTGCGTATCCGTTCCTTTTCTCAAGCTATGTTGGGGGCAGCTTCCAGTCTCACCGGATTCAGCTGAACACCGTATTTTATAGAGCGACTGCCTATCTGACCTCCACAACCCATTTTACTGGGTAACACAGTTTCCCAAAGTCTCGGTTGTCAGAATTGTAATGACTTAACACCTGTCAAAGATCAACGTATGACAGTCGGGAGCAACGGCTTAACGTGCTTTCCGAGGCACGGAGGGGTCTCGGTATGTTTACAAATGGTCACCCATCCACGGACCAAGCGCGGCGAGCGCGGCTTTACCTTTATACTTGGTTAAACAGACAAAGGTAGCTACTTAATGTACCTACCTACCTACTATATTTTCTATTGAGAAGCCTATAGGTTTTTTTTTTTTTTTTTATTTTATATAGTTCTCGAGATTTAGATTTGGTCAAACACCTTAATTTTTTAGACATTTATATTCGATCCTCAAAATAGGTACATAAAATTCAGAATTCAATAAACCTTTTGTGACTACTATAATAGGTAGATATAGGTAAAATTGTTGACGATAATAATAGCAAGGGCTAATTAATTATATCTACTTAATTAATTAGTAAAGAGAAATTAAGAGCTTACCCTTAAAAAGGAGCCGACGGTACCTACCTTTCGTATCTAAAAGGTATTAGAATGCACCTAAATTCTATAATTATATGAAAAGCTAGACATATTTTTTCGTATTTATATAAAAAATATTTTAGACAATAATTTTTTTATCAAATTGTTATTAAAAAAAAAATTAGTCTCATTACATTTAATTTAATTATGAAAAGTAAGGACCATCAAAAATAAAATTCGCAAAAATCTACGGAACTCTAAACAATAATTACATACAACAATAAACCTGCAATAATTGTAGATTTTATCACTCCCATACTTATTATAACTACTACAACTTAATTACAAATGTATTATGTTATAATTTCTTAAAAAAATCCTACTACGCTGATAGCCGATCAATAATTCAGTATGACGGAGATCTATCAATATAATAATTCTGTCAAAGTTTAATTGAAATTCCATACAAAGCGAACGCCGTATTGATACATTATGAGATCGCAAAAGAGCCATACAGGAAATTTACAACTGAATTACAAATCTGGCCAGAGACTAAATACACACAAGGGTCAAATCAATTGTCATACATCTATCTCACTCCGCCATTTAAAATCCCCATAAGTTAGAGAGGGACGAAGTACACAAAAGATGTTGTTTAGCAATGAAAAGCGGTCGGTTAACGCCTACTAAACGAACGGGGAAGGGTAAAAAAGCTTGTTTGTTCGGAGGCGTGGTTTTGAGACGAGGCGAGGCGCAGTCGCTCGGTCACCGCCGTCGGGAGCAGTGCCCGTGACACACTCTCCTGACATCTCAATCTGACAGCCGGACTGTCGAAGCACAAATTAAAAAAAAAACATGCCAATCGGTGCTTAATTAAACGTGATTTTTGACAATAACTTTTGTGAAGTGTTGTGAGATGGCGTTTGAAGATCGTTGCAGTCCAAGCCAGGCCAACAGTCCTGGCCCAGTCGCGGGCAGAGTACCGGCCCCACATCCTGAAAACCCGATGAATTATTCTCCACAAAGTCAATACACCTGCACAACTATAGAATCAAGGTACGAAAGGACTTCTCCAAACATGACGATAGTCAAAGTCCAGCCAAACTCACCTCCCCCTAGCCCTGGGAATCAGAATGAGATGGAAAGCTTCCAAAACTATTTTAGGCCTGAAACCCCTGATGTCAAACCTCAAATTAACCCGGAAGATAGATTTGAGGATAAACTAAGAAACCAGAGAGCACAGCCGACGGTTCCCATAGCCTTTTCAATCAGTAATATCTTACACCCCGAGTTTGGTTTGAATGCCATCAGAAAAACCAACAAAATTGAAGGTCCAAAACCGGTTGGACCAAACCATAGCATCTTATATAAACCTTATGATCTATCAAAGCCTCAAAACGACTACCAAAAATACAGCTTCGATTACCTAAAATCTAAAGAGTCGGAATTCACCTCAATGCCGCCACTTGGAGGTTTAAGACAAACAGTTTCGCAAATCGGGGAGCAAGTGCCCAAAGAAAGGGAGATGCCAAAGGTCATTGAGGCTCAAAAGAGGCCTGATTCAGCAAGTTCTGTTGTTTCATCGACATCAAGCGGGGCCTTATCGACTTGTGGAAGTACGGATACTAATAGCCAATCAGGGAACGGACAGCTGTGGCCGGCGTGGGTGTATTGCACCAGATACAGTGATCGACCAAGCTCGGGTAAGTTGTACAAACATATTTTTTTATTTTTCAATTGTTTATTTTCGAAACAGGTTTTTGTTTTGCGGTAGCTGAGTTTTTATTTAAGTGGTGTTTGTTTATGATTGTTTAAGAGCTACTAAATTATAGATGTTCCTTTTTGTTCCTTATTTTTAGTTGTTACCTTTTGAAATATGCTCTACTTATACTACAAAATATTTCATCTGTGACGCGTTGTTTTGTTTTTAAATGGACTTCCAAACAGCTTTCGTATAAAATATTCTATTCAAAGAAAAAGGAGGCATGACATACATAAACATTTTGACAACGATACCTCACAACATTGTATGCATTATAATACATTATTAAATGAACTGTAACATATTACAATATGTTGACACTTAAGAACAAATGTTTCTACTATTTATTCAAAGCTTTTTTTTTAAACGTTTTGAATTAATTCTGGGTCCGCGGCTTCCTTTCAGAATTGTAATCCAACGGACATCTATATTGATGGCCCATTTAGTTTTTAAATTTTATTTTGTTTGTTTTTTGTCTTTTATTTTTGTTCTGTATTTGGTAGTGTAATTGGTTTGGGAGTATAGTTGCTACGATTTTGATGAGGCATATCTGCAGCAAAGATGAAAATTTGGATTTTCTGATGAAACAAGAAATTGTAAAGAAAGGAGTGAGCGAGATGGAAGACATATTTTGGAATATGGAAACCGGTTTTGCTTACGCAATAATAAATTAAGATAACTTGATGAAAACTTACAATATAATATCAAGTACTGGCTGTTACCCGCGGCTCTGCGCGCGTGGGTATCAGTTATCGCGTCTAAAAGTAGCCTACGTCCTTTCTCGGGATCCAAGCTTACCCCATACCAGGATTTATCCAAATCGGTTTATCGGTTAAGCCGTGAAAGCGTAACAGACAGAAATACAGAAAGATAGACAGATTTACTTTCGCATTTATAACATTAGTATGCAATTATGGATTGAAAATTAAGTACACGTTTAGTTTTAATAATAATATGTTAGTTTTTGACCTGCTCCATTTCGAAATAATTAATGCGTTTTTGTTCTGGTAGATATTATTCAGTATTCTTCACAATTTTAAAATTTCAGGCCTATACACATAATTAGGCTATATATAATAATGGAATATATAATAATACTACCAGACACATACAGAATTCTAGTACTTAGGTACTAGAATTCATTAGGTCCTGAATCCCGTATATGTTTTTTTGACCATGACATTTTTCTCACAATATTTTATCAAGTTTCGGCTTCAAAACTCCTGGCCATTATGTAATAACAAAAAAAACTCAAGAAATATAAATAATGTCAACGTTTTGTGTTCCTGTCACTAACTTTATGTAACCTTTGCGTTTTGACCTCACCGTTAAAACTTGTTGAAAAATTGACAATAAGATTTCTCTTTGAAAGTTGATTTGTACCATAAATTATGTGTTTTGGGTTTCTTAGCAATAATACGGAATGACTAAGTGAGGTTACCGAACTTAGGTATTAACTTAGTGTTTTACGAAGCTAATTAGACGGCTTAAAAAAAGAGGTTTTAAATGCGATTGTCTGTTGTTTTTTTGTCCATCTTTCAGATGCGCGATATTTTCGCCGTTTTTGCAACGATTTTATATATTCTTTTGTTGGTATTGGGTAGATATAAATTATAATAGGTATATACATCAAAGAGTTCGCTTATTTTTTAAAAATATTCTAAGACACATTCACAATCGGTAAAGGAAAACATTGTAAGGAAACATGGATTCCAAAAATTTTAATTTTAAATCGTAAACCCGCAATGAGCAAGCGTGTTGATCAATGCTCGTTCCTTCTCTATATGATGAGAGGCCTGTGCCCAGCTGTGGGACATTTATAGGCTACTTTTAATATAATAAAGAGTTCGCGCTGTATTTTGCAAATGCGGTCTAGCCGGGTTCCAGGAAAAGGGAATAGTGTAACACTCCGGCGGTGCCAGCCGGTGCAAAAGTCTGACACGCCCTTAGAGGAATAAATAAGTAAACTATAGAGCGCACATATCGAGTATGAACTGTTGGCACTAGTATGTTAGTAGTAAATTAGTGTTAAAACAGAGCGCACCCGTTTATTAAAACTATCTTAAAACCTAATATTATCCTAATAATATCGGAACCGTCGATATTTTCGCATAAACGTCTGTCGTCGCACGGAAAATCACACAAATCAGTAAACGAGCGCAGTACATTTAGGCGCAATACATTTATGCGCACGCTCTATAAGTAGTTGTCTATGTTTATTCTAAGGACACGCCCCGTTGTCCATCCGAAGGAAGTCTATTTGTTAAGGAAGGAATCAATACGACAATAGAATATGGCCTTTAATTGTCTTACTGCTGTACACATAGCAAGCATAGATCACCTAGCTTCCTCATGTCAGTTTTCTTCTCGGCTTTTAGGGTGCCAACGAGACCCTACTAAGCTTCCGCTGTCCGTCCGTCCGTCTGTCTGTAAACGGGCTGCATCTCTTGTACTTTAATAGGTAGAGGGTTTTAATTTGCACAGTATGTGTTTTTATGTTGGTGCTTTAAAAGGAAATAATAAAAAGTACATACTTACTTTTTATTTTTCTTTAAAAAAACGACTCCCGCACTAAGGAATTTAATCCTTGTGTCGCGGGGGGTTTTACAAACATTCAAATCACATGCACAAAGAACACCCAGACTTGGAACAAGCATTTGTGGATCACACAAATGCTTGTCCCATGCGGGGATGGAACCCGCAACACGTCGCGCACAGAGGTAATTGGCGTGGTGACCTATACCACTCGGCTATCCGTGCAGTCAAACACTTTTATAATAACTTTCGTGAGGAGTATTCATAATTATTTAAAACAAAACGGTTTATTCACGTATATTCTCGGGAACGCCCGTTCAGTCCGCTGCGAGCTCGCCGAGTCAGTTCGACTCGCGAGACCACCGCCGCCGCGTCAGCTCATGATTAGGGACTCCTATTGAGTCTGAAACTAGTCGGGCGATCCCGAGAATATACGTGAGTAAACCGTTTTGTTTTAAGTAATTAAAAAGTACATACTGTTATAATTTTATCTTGTATGATGGTAGGAACCCTCCGTTTGCGAGTCCAACTAGCACTTAACCGGTTTTTTTCTGGCGCGCTTTTCACCTATTTGCGAATGAACACCGCTGACCACAACATCTCCAAAACCAGAGCTGAAAACAGTATTTCTTTTTTACCATAGTTTACTAAATATTTTGTCATAAATAAAAGGTGTCTATAATGTATTCTTTTAAAATATCTATTAATATTTTCTTGATAATATATTCAAACATTGTCTGTATGTCTGTCGCCATGTTTAACACATTTTGTTTTTGTTGTTATTGTATGTTAATTTTATGAATTTTTATTAGGTTTTGACTGCATTAAAAATGGGTAGGTGATAGGTGTTTATTTAAGAAGATTCTAGGAGAGGAGAGTCTACGCTTGTAATAAGTTCTTAAAAATTAGGTTCTTTATTAAAAGTTTACCTTCATATAGGTACATATTATATTTTGTTATCATTTACAGATTGCGATAAAAAAGAAGTAAATTATGTACGTAGGTAATTTTGACTACCCTTCAAGTAATTAGGTAGGTACTTACCTATTTAAAGGGTATTATCGGGTATAAATAAATACCTAAGTATTTATTTTTTCTGCACATCATTTTCTTGAGCAGTTCCATCTTGTATGTTCCAAAAAATGTAAGGAGACTGCCCCCATGATCTAGATTGAAAGAAAATAAAAATACACAAATAACTTTCAAATCATAACGCACTCGCTTGACAAGATCAAACAATTATTATGTACCTACATAGTTTTCAAGGAAAACATCAGTAATTTAATGTGAAAACTACACAATGAGTCGCTGACGTTAAATGTCAACAAGATGGCGCCTTGACAGCTGTCACGTTGACAGCTAGCGCGGGAAAATGTAGATTTTCTATTGCAACGAAGACAATGGTGGTAGGTATTGTTGATTTTTTTGCTTTCAAAAGGTATTTTTCTCTATTTTGCATAGGTGTTGTTTTATTTATGGTATTTAAAGTCTTATAGGTACATTCATTTAAAGTCTTGTATGATTTTTTTTGTCAGCCGTCGGACGCAATTGTAAATTATCCGAATCTTTTTCCGGTACTTATATATACAGTATACTTTTCTTTGCATACTAACTTTCGTGAGGATTATTAATAATTAATTAGGAATATTTATCCAGCACGTGATTAGGGCCTCCTATTGAGTCTGAAACTATTCGGGTGAACCCGAGAATGTGCGGGAATAAAACATCAATACTGCTAAATAATCATACTGTTCTAATATTTTATTGCCATTATTTTTTTAAATAGAATCTTTGACATTCTCATCGCTTTGTTTTGACAAGTCATAGCACCTACGTTTAAAAAATACTTTAGTCAAATTCGATTCCAATTGATTGTAAAAAAAAAAATTTCTATATAAATGAAATATTTTTAAGAAATCTTCTCAAAAAAACTACGTAGGTTTTTAAGGCCCAGACTGACAAACTCGAAAATATAAATAAACCCCATTATTAAGTAAAAAGTACATTAAGATCATTAGCCCGTCATAGCCGCCATTTTGTTCTCCAAAGATATGTTCTACTACATTTTAATGGTCGCGAAAAAATTGTAGAAGAATTTAATAATCACTTGCTTTAGCTACACAAGAAAACCGGTTCGATCTTTCATCGCCACCGCTAAGAGCTCATTATTTCAAAAAATCCCAAGACAACATAATTATAGTCGATTATAAAAAAAAACGCGGTTCTCTGATTATTCACTTTATTTTTTGAAATATAGAGTTTATTTTCGCAATTACATCGGAAACCCTTAACACATTCACGCTGCGTTCACAACGCATAGACAATTTTACATTTACAGTTATAAAATTATTGAGTCATAAAATTAACTCTTACCCTTTTGTAATAAGATAGGGAATCGATTGATTGTTTTAAATTAACTGTAGATTTAAGTTTGCCGATTAACAGGTGAAGTAGGTAATGAAACAATTTAGCTTCAATTATTTACTGCAATTATTATTTTTTTCGAGTCGGCCATCTTGTAATCCGTTATGGCGGCACGCCCAGTAGCATTTAAGGCGCGATTCCGTTTAAAAACACAATTATTTTTTTAATATATGGCTTTTATAAATTGATTTTTACTTAATGCTGTCGAGGTGTGAATTGTGTGAATATTTATTTATGCATTGAAAATGTTAAAGTATTTAAGTTTTTTTAATTATGATCATTATTGTTTTTTTTTTGGATGAAAGTTTAATTGGATTTAATATAAGGGTATTTTAAGAGGATATTGACGATAAGTTCTAAGTTGCTAATTGCCAAATAAATGATTAAAAACAAATGCTTTTCAAACTCAATGCAGTCTAATTTTTAAATTTAATTCTTTAGTAGTCTATCCTTAGGAGTGGATTATTCAAAATCGGCTATATATATTTTTTTCGAAGTTTCTAAGCATAACGAGATGAGAATCTCCTCCTTTTTAAAGTCGGTTATCAATGAATTCTAAACATTCTCTAATCTTAAACAGCGTTTTGTATAACACTAATAAAATTTAGTCATTAGGTACTTACATTCAGTACAAAATATGAATCTAAAATCATAATTAGGAAATGAATCAAACATTAACGACTTTCATTCCAATGAGGTTTTAACAAAGAGAGTTTAGCTCGCCATTTTATTATAAATAATTAAATGTAAATAAATTTAAATTATAATACCAGCCAGTAACTATGCTCTCTACTCAGACAGTTAAGGAACGAGCATTGATCACCATTTAACTCGTTTTAATTAAAGCGATTTTATTTTAATGGTCGAGTGGCACACACCTGTTTTCAAAGTGTCGCTAGATCTGAGGTCTTGGGTCTGGGTGTTTGTGGTACCTTTATTGTCTCAGATTCCGAGTCTAAGTGCTTTAGCTACTTACTTTGGGTTCAGAGCAATGTATGATTTGGATAGTATTTATTTTAAAAAACTGCTGGATTTAATGCCCTATTTTCACGTGCACGTGCATTCTATGCAGTCCTGAGCCAATCTCATCCAGAATCCACCGAAAACTTTTGATTTTTAAGCTTTGAGCGGCCCTCCCTTTCTGTTTTTGCCTTATTAAGATTGTTAGCAACGCACTAAGTCGAGATCCGAACCCTACAGGGGGTGCCCTTAGTGAACGTTGCTGACGTAGTTAGTTCTTCTATTGTTCTGGATGGAGGCCCTTAAGGTTCTCGCCAAAAGTCCGGTAAAAGCAGTCAAAGGTAGATCTTATTTTTTTTTTATTTGTTTTGTTTTTACAGAACACTTATTCCAACTCATTTAATTATTTACCTAATCAACTTTTAAATCTAGTTCCCTTTATAACTCCATTCTCTATTAAGTATTAACTTTTTAATCATTTTCAGTTTCTTTTGGCGCCAATATTCTCCTTACACACTCAGACAGTCATGCCAACACACGCGTATGCGGCCAATTAATCAATTAATACACAACGCAATGTTTTTTTGCGTTTTGTTATGTTTTCTTAGAAATCATTCAAACGCGTATATCGACTATTGTTGTTTGTGTTAGATATGGTTGTGTGAGATCGTAAATTTAAGCGAAGGTTCCGTCGATGTTTTTAACAAGAATTATTATTTATTTAAAACAAACGGTTTACTCACGTACATTTTCGGGATGCGAGGTGCGGTGCCGCTAACATCAGTTCGACTCGCGACACCACCGCCGCCGCGTCAGCTCATGATTAGGGACTCCTATTGAGTCTGAAACTAGTCGGGCGATCCCGAAAATGTACGTGAGTAAACCGTTTGTTTTAAATAAATATGAATACTCCTCACGAAAGTTATTATACAAGAATTATTATTTATGAAAACTTATTTCAGAGATTATTTTATTTCAGAATTGATTATCCAATCATTTATTATTATTATTATCATCAGCTCATGCTGTCCCACTGCTGGGAAAAGACCTCTCTCCCTCACTTTTTCTCATTCTTTTCTATTAAGAGCAAACTTGTACCAGTTTTTCATACAGGAATAGAGCTCACTTCGCCATATTTTTTTTGTTAAATCGTTTTAATTAAAAAATATTTCCTTATCTAGCTACTTCTTAATTATTTTTCTGATAGTAATAAAATAAACTGCACTTATTAAAAAAAACATTAAATCAATATACTTTATATTCTTACCGAGGGTTTTTTTTTATTTTTTTGCGGACCTCTAAAATCGTTAAGCGCGAAAAGCGAGTTAATTATAATTACCCATTGAACCATAACCGGTGTCTATGCCCAAACCGGTAACTTCTCATTCTACCAGTGTTGCCACTTTATAACCTTTACATTTCTACCTAATAGCTACTTAATAAACAGAAACAGGTTGAGTTTGTTAAAGGATTGGTTTAATAATTCCCTGTTGGGTAAACACTTCAATGATTTTAATAAAAAATCTGTCTGTTTTTTATGGATTGATAGACACCTTGCAATTACATTATACAAAAGAAAACCAATCATATACACTACACAAAACTATATCTTTTCCGATAAATTATAGGCGCGTGCTCAAAAATGAAGCATTAAAAAGAATGATAAAATTATAAGTATTAGCCCCTTGTAACGAGCGTAAGCAGATTTTTAGCTAAATATACTGAACTCGTTTACTGATTTAAGTGATTTTCACAGACGTTTATGCGAAAATATCGACGGTTCCAAAATGATTAGGGTAATATTAGGTTTTGAGATAGTTTTAATAAAACGGTGCGCTCTGTTTTGAAAGTAATTTGGCAGTTTTACTTATTCATACGAGTGCCAACAGTTCATACTCGATAAGTGCGCTCTATAGTTTACTTATTTATTCTCCAAGTTTACAACTAAAATAAACTAAATAAGAAGTAAAGTTTAACTTAAGTAATCTTTTTCTCCACACTTCTCTAAGTCCATGCGTCTTGAGATATCTAATTCTCTACCAAGCTCCCTGTAATAAGAAGCGTAGCGATATCCAAGGTGTGGCGCGATCAGTCCGCACAACAAAAACTCAGATTGTATTCAATTCACTTAAACTCCAATTCGATTTCAATATGTCAAAAATGACGGTATACTCGTATACACAAGTGATATCAAAACTTTTAAATTTTATTACATAATTTACAAGATTTTCGTTACATCTATAGATATAGATAAACCTTTAATGGGCGAATATTTGAACACAATTTTGAGGGTTACCAGAGGCGCTAGTTACTCATGATATCCGAAAATGTCAAATGTCATAGTTAGTTAATTGGCTTTGACAGTAGACGCGCCAGTGGCGCCAACTGGTGAGGCCAATAACGGTCGCCGATAAATGTCATGCTGTCTTTGTCACTTTAAGGTGTAAAAAAGAGACAGACATTTAAAAATGTTATTTTAACACAGTTGGAGAATTCGGGTAATAGTAAAATAGGTCAATAAAAAAACAAAAAGATAACAGATATATTACTTACTTCGAATAATTGCTTGATACAGGACAACTTACAAATTTATTCACAAAGTTTTTTCACAAAGTTTTTCACAAAGTTTTTATTTATAAAATTCACTTACTGTCTCTCTTTTCCGGCACTTCCGTTGCATACCGGCGTGACGTTTCATCTGTAAAAAATTTACCCTCATGCGCCTAAAGAAGTTTCACTTCAAAAAGTAGAGCCTATCCGGGAAATATATTTGATAAACATTTAGAATTAGTATTGACTTTATTACATAAGTGTACTGGGTTAGTAACTGCCACCCATCTCTGTTAATTAGTCCAGTCTTCCCGCTACTGTGACAATTGGCATTACAAGGAAACCAGTGATGTGCATACCTATCGATTTATCGATACATTTTGTGTGACACAACCTGTACCAACTATTTTATCAGGTACTGAAGTCACGCACTCATATTTTGATTGAGTGAACGAGCGATATTTGGTTTTTATGATGGTAAAATGGAAATTCAATTTATCAATGCATGTTCTCTGTATGAGATGCTTGCAGTGGGACAGTTACAGGCTGGTATTATTCGGTATTGGCACCCCACCGTGGGGCAGCTCACAAGCGTGGTGATCAATGCTCGTTCTCTGTATGAGAGGCCTACAGTAGGACAGTTACAAGCTGTTATTATTCAATATAAATTGTTACTACCTAAAACATAATAAAACTACCTAAAAATTAAAACTAATATTACACCATGCAAACAGTCAATCACGAAATTGCTTAATAATTTAATTATACACAGTTTGGACAAACTATTTAATAACACAAGTGTCTTTTGTATCAAAACAGTAATTTTCTGTAAAGTATGTTTCAAAGTGTTTATTTCAAATTACATAGGAAACCGTTTATTTTCTTGAGTAAGTAATTTCTGTTTATTTCAAGACTGTTTTTAAGTCCCAACGCAAAAAGAGGGGTGTTATAAGTTTGACGTGTCGGTCTGTCTGTGGCATCGTAGGTCTTAAACGAATGGACCGATTATGATGCGGTTTTTTTAAAGCTGATGTGATCTCTGTTTGTGTTCAGACAGTCGCGTTGCTTAAGCTATTTTACGTCGATATTAAACGGGAATTGAAAACAATAGATAGTAAATGAGGAAAAATTAAACAAACCAAATTATATCATAACTCAAATCGACAAGCATTTAAATAAGTGACCATTGAAAACATCGATACAATCTTATCGATCAATCAACCGTTTTCCCATCACTCCGCCAACAATAAGTCTTTATTTTTAATGGCAGCCCTTTACGGTATCCTATGGGGGCAATAACAAATGCCAACCTTAAGAATGAGTATTGAATTATTTTTTTCAAACTAGTCTAAAGCGTACGGGTTCGGTTACATTTTTAGGCAAAAAAAACTGATGTCGACTAATTTGGGTATGAAAACCGATAAATTACGATTGGTTTGTTAATTAATGTTCGTTTATGGCAACATTGTGTGTGTTCACGCCTGTTTGTTAAAGTGCAGGTAGTAATCATTGTTCTTTATTAATAGTGATAATTTATATCTAGCTGTTGCGTTTTTTTTGAAGTACAAAGCTCATGTCAAAAAAATAACTTTTTCAAGAATCGGCCTATCATTTGCAAGTAGTTTTTTTAAATCAGAATCGTACCTAGTTTCAGAGATACTGTATGCAACTAAAAAAACCTTCAGATTTATTGTTTTAGTAGGATTTTATTTCGTCCTAGGCCAAGAGTTACTTCTAATCTCAGACTTAACTATTTATTGGAGTGAGGTTATTGCTATAATAAACGATTTATAGGCAAAATTGCTTACCCAAAATACTCTAAAAGAAGATAATTATAATCGTTTCCAAAAAATATGTCCCATCACTAAAAGATATCGATAGATCGATAAATTTTAACAATGCCCCATCCCTAGTTACTGAGAACGGGCCACCGTGCGCAAGAGTTTTTGTTTAACACAAGAATTCCTTAATAACTTGATTTCTACCGTTTAACGTTGAATTGTTCTGATAATGCTTTGTGGGTAGGCAGAAATGATGGTCGTTGGTTAAATATTAGATACTTAGTAATTAATTCAATGTATTGGGGATTTGGTTCCAAGTTGATAAGTATTTTTTGGATATTTAATGATTTTTGTTAGAGATTATTTTGTTTTTTTTTGCTGTTTATTACTAGCTGTCCGCCGCGACTTTGTCCGCGTATTTTAGTTACAATGGTTTTTCATTTATGCAACATTTTTTTTACAACATTTATGCTCCGCTCCTTTTGGTTGCAGCGTAATGTTATAGAACTTAGCGTTCCTCAATCAATGGGCTATCCAACACTAAAATAATTTTTCAAATCGGACCAGTAGTTCCTGAGATTAGCGCGTTCAAACCAACAAACAAAGCTCTATATTAGTATAGATTTAATAATTTTCTAATCAGAAATAGAAATTAAGTTATACATTTATATATATCGAAATCGGTAACTTAGTTTAGCCGAAAAAGAGTAACAAACAAACTTTCACATGTAAAGCTAATACCTATTCATTAAGGTTACAAAACCCTAACTTTTTAATTTATGTAAATTGCAGAATCAATTTTAAATCACTTAGAAATCTTTTAATCTTTACAAAGATATTACAGTTTCTTTTAAATATACCAAATCTTTTCCTTTTACTAGAGGGTGTTAAAACAAAAGGTTGCTATGTAATAGAAAACCCCTTAAAGTAACCCCTCAAAAAATCAAAGCAAAAAAAAAACCTTTGCTAATACCATAGAAATATCAACCTTAGCTATATCGTGATAAGATTTAAAATCATTTCACAGGAATAGATGATAAAAATCGTACAATCGATAATAGTTCTTATGCCTTTGAAATAAAGTCGATGTGTTTTGTTCAGTTTAAGCTCGTGCATTGAATATGTAATGGTACAAAGATGTGTGAACATAAAATGGAGAAGATTGTTTTTATATTCTTAAACAAAATAATAGATTAATGTAGAGTGCTTTTCTGAGCGATAGAATGATCGATAGAAGAAACTAAACTCAAACTACCCAACCGATTTTCATGTGGTTTTCACCAATTGATAGAGTGATTCAAGAGTCTACCCGTGGTAACAGGGCGGGTCGCTAGTTAACTTTAAAAACATCCACGTAGTGTTATTCAATAGAATAAAATCTGTTGTTTAGAAATCTACTAGAACGCGTGGTTATATTTAAAATACTTCCTCTAGAAATGAACAAGTTTAATCAAGGCAACTAAAGACATTTCCCATAAAAAAAATAGACTTACCATAAAAAAAATATAATCAGGTGATCAAAATAAGTATGGGAGGTAAGTCTTTTACGAAACTATGGTTTTCTTGGAAGAAGTTGTTCATTTCCATGGGTTCTGCCCATATTGGCATTGCCATAAGCAGTATTTCAAATATGGCCACGCATTTCTGTAGCACCCTGTATAGCATGAACACAAAAATCGAAATGTGGAAAGTTTTCATTTGGTTCAAAATGCCACATCCAAAAAATCTTTTCTCAATGTTTAAAAAATCAATCTCTATGCATACCCTATGCTGTCCTGAATTTTAAACGCCTTGTTCAATCTTTTTGCACTTTGGGTATGTGCAGAGTTATATTAAACATGCTATAATGCAATATACTGATAAGAAAGAACAGAAAAGCTATATTGATGCACACCACAAACACCTAGACCCGAGACAATGTAGAAAAGTTTTTTTTCTACATAGACCCGTCCGGGGATCGAACCCAGGACCTCGAGGCTAGCGACACCTTGAAAACCAGTGTGAACGCTATACGACCACGAGATTTTGTTTGCTCTACCTTTTTTGCCTTGACTGTGAGACTAAAGCTGAATCTAAAACTTTATTCAACATAATTAAGTTATAACTTGAACATTTAGACAAGACCAACGTCGACAAACCGGTTATGTAAGAATGTAGTTGACTTAATCTTAGTCCTAGAATTTGAATACTTAACTGTACAGTTAAATAATGTTTATTATGTAACACTAGCTTATAACTGTTTCCAACGCAGGCCTCTAAACAGAGAATGAGCATTGATCATCGAGTTTGTGAGTTGTCCCACGGTGGGGTGCCATTACCGAAGCTGTCAATAACACCAGCCTGTAACTGTCCCAACGCAGGCCTCTCATACAGAGAACAACCATAGATCATTATGGTTGCTTACTGTATTAAGTAAAGTACAATCAAACAAATAAAACTGTTAAATTAATCGCAACTAATATCAAAGTCTTAAGATTCGTTTTTTTTTGTAATTCTCACCCCCTATATGCCTAGTTAAGTGCACCAGTTAATTAAAACTTACTTTTAACATGTCATTACGTACCCAAACATGATAATTACAACCGCAATTACTAAAACTCTTGTAAATACGACAATTTCAACCCGTTAACCCGATTTCATCCCATTTCAACCTCATAGATCAACCCTAAGTGCTGCAAATTAAGCATAGAGTACTTAAAAGACATTATTTGTGGCCCCCAATGGCCCCTGGTGCCAAGTTGGGGTGATTAAAATAACTTACAACCCTTTACGACCTTAGAGATACAAATGATACAATTTATTCATATGTATTTGAAAGATTAATGGGGATTTTTAAGCGATTACAGAAAAGGAGCTTGTCAATTTGCACACGTTGCAACTGCAAAATATTTTCAATGATAATATACTAGCTGTTTCTTGCGGCTCCGCCCGTGTAGATGTCGGTTATCGCGACAAGAAGTAGCCTATGTCCTTTCTCAGGCTCTGGACTATCTGTGTACCAAATTTCATTTAAATCGGTTCAATTGTTTCGGCGTGAAAGCGCTATAGACAGACAGACAGAGTTACTTTCGCATTTATAATATTAGTAAGGATTGGGACCTAGCTGTTGCCGCGGCTTTGTCCGCGTGGGTGTCGGTTATCTATGTACCTAGTTCCCTACCAAAAATTCGTAGAAAATCCACCTAAAATGTTGCCAACAAACAAAATACCGCAACATTTTTTACAGTATGCAATAATATCCAGAAAAAACATGGCTGCCGTATTTTTAAAGTGACCAGTAATTTTCCCGCGTCTCGCCTGTTACAGAAAATGTACAAAACATTTTCTCTTGTTTAATTAAAAATACGAATAAAAATTTTACTTGCATCGTTTATTGCCCTGATGTATGGCCTTTTAAACTGTTAAACGAAAATAAACTCTATTTTGTAAGTAGTTAAACACATTTCCCAGTGGTTTGAGAATTGTATTCTTTTTAAAAGTCCAACGTTTAACGATTTCCTGTTCTATTTTAAGGGTGATAAAATTCAATTTTGATTGCGGTGTTATTGTTTCGATTTGAAAGTGATTTTCCTTTTGATTTTTCGGGTGATAATTCGTTTTGATAATTATGTTTGATGGCGATTTGAGTTAAGAATCGACAATAATATGCAAGGATTTCTGAATATTATTATAGTTCAGATATTCATGTATATTAGAATTATAACATGCGTGACGATATATTTAATATTCAATAAATAATAACGTTATTACTGTTTACGATTATAACTCTTTTGCGCACACAAAAATTAAATAAATTAACAAATAAATAATATTTAGAAACTGTTTGCCTTTGAACTAGAATAAATAAATAAAATAGGAAATTTTAATTTGTAACATTGGCAACACTCCAAATAATTTGAAATAATAAATTGTCAATATTTTCATAATTTTGAATTTAGAATGATTTTTATGTTTGGTTCACAGCAATGTGTTTTAAAAACAACAAAATTACAAAATGGCCACCTTGAACTGATAGTACGAACAAACGATTTATTAAATGAATGACTTCTATATAAATAAAATGTGGACAGCATTATATAAACTGCTGTGAAACCAAAGTAAGTAGCTATAGCACTTGTGTGATGGAATAACAGACAAGGTACCACAAACACCCAGACCCGAGACAATGTCGAAAAGTAGTTTTTTACATTGACCCGTCCGGGGATCGAGCCCGAGACCTCAGAGCTGGCGACACCTTGAAAACCGGTGTGTACGCCACTCGACCACGGAGTTCGTCACTTCTATATCTAGATATAGGAGTTTAATCAAACATTTATTGAATAACCAACCCTTTTAACAATCCACAACCACATAGCCATCACCACTTCATTACAATAAAGCGAATAAAATCTACAATCAGAGGATCTGCGACCATAAATTTCCTACACTTTACACTATCGTAGAAACAGAAGCCATAAACACTTCGTCGCCTTTCCTGTTTTTTATGTTAGTAGGCAAAGGAATTTAGTATGCAGCCTGAAATGCGGACTTTACGCCATTGGACCAAAATGGCGGGCGTTTTATATAAATGGCGTATGTGATATTGTGGATTGGGATTAAGGAGGATTTAATTTCCTTTTTTTGTTGGTTTGTTTATTATTAAAATTAGTAAAAATTTATATATTTTGAAAACGACTTAGGTACTTAAGAGAGTGGAGTAATGTAACTAAGGATTATTTATTTTGATTTTATAGAGGATTATATACCTATCGATTAAGTTACGAAGACTGGATACCATAGTCAAACAGAGAATACGGGTTTGGGGGACAAATATAGTATAAATATATAACTATGTAGGTAATGGTAAATTAATAAATACATTTTAAAAATGTATTAAATACCATTACACTTTCAAATAATATTTAAAAGGACTATTAATATCTGAAATATTCTCTTTTTTATGCTTCCACTTCTACTTAACTATACTTTCATAAACTAATAACATAATCAAATGAAAATAAAAAAACACAAATTATAAAAAATTTAATATGAATAGTTTTCTCACACAAAAGCAATTAAACCAGTCCTTTTTCAACCAATTACGAGCTAGCACAAAACTGGCATGTAAATCATAGTCTGGCATGCCAGTACACGCCAGTGCCAGTTAATGCCAGTTAAATATTCCCAGTTAACACTTTACCCGCGATTCGCCATCTTGGATTTGCGAGTTAATTTATCGTGTAGGAAATTAAGTTTTTAAAAGCATTTTTATAGGATTTTTTTCTAGTTAACTTTTTAAATGTTTTAGTTTAATGTTAAGCAGTGTTGTCTAGGTTTGGTTTTAGATCGGTAAGCGCTTAAATACCTGATTTTTGCGTAGGTAAGCCTTCAAAACGAAAGGCTTTTTTTTTATTTGTTTATGTTTTTTAGTGAATTGGAGATAACTCTCAAATTAGTTAATGGTATCTTAAAATACCTACGAAAGCTTTAATTACTAGATCTTGCGTTTTTTTAAACTACTTTTCGCTTTTGTAGTTAAATTATAAAACTAAGACCTTTAAATTTTCATTTACTAATATCATCTATAATAACCTATAATTACATTTTTAATTATGAAAACACAACTCATTACACAACATTAAAAACCGTAACTAAATGTCACATCACTATATTTATCGATAAACAATATTGGACGCCCGACCCTATTATTACGCTTCATTAAATCGCTTAAGGACAACAAAAGGGGTAACATGCCACGCCTAATTCTATTTTGTTTATGGTTTTGATGTAGTTAGACTCAATGAAATGATGTAATGTGTTGAATTATTTAGTGTAGAGTCTATTTAATGTGAGTTAGATAGCTGAGTTACAACGTAATGTATTATTTGCTATGTATACGTACTATAGGACTACATATAATAAAAACAATTCTTAAATTTTTGACTGACCTGTTGGTCTAGTGGTTAGTGACCCTGACTGCTAAACCAGAGGTCGTGGTTTCGATTCCCACCCAAGACAAATCTTTGTGTTATGAGCATGATCATTTGTTCTGTGTCTGGGTGTAATTTATAATAATGTATGTATTTAGAAATATATAAGTATGTTTATCAGTTGTCTGGTTGCCATAATACAGGCTCTGCCTAGTTAGGGATCAGATGGTTTCCGTGGGTGTTTTGTTTTAAGATATTGTTATGAAGATAAAGTTAGTTTTCTATAAGCATAAATGAACGAAGCTTTCTAGCGTATTCTAGCATTTTTTAAAGTTCTGTTTCTCTTGTCAACAGGTCCCAGAAGTAGAAGGATGAAGAAGAGAGCTACTCCAGAGGAGAAGAGACCCAGAACTGCCTTCAGTGCTGCTCAGCTCGCGCGACTAAAGGTGAATAAGTTCAAATAATTTTGTATTATTGACCTAAATTTTATATTTGTATAACAACTTTCGTGAGGAGTATTCATAATTATTTAAAACAAAACGGTTCACTCACGCATATCCTCGGGATCGCCTGACTAGTTTCAGGCTCAATAGGACTCCCTAATCATGAGCTGACGCGGCGGCGGTGGTGTCGCGAGTCGAACACTTACCACTAAACTTTATAGTTACACACTTACCTATTTCATTATTTTGGGGGAAAGAAAAATACACATTTTGAGGTTAACATTCTCTCTAAATGGAATGTCACTGTAAACTGGGGTTTTGCACATGTGACTTATGGGTTCGATGCCCACCCTGCTCATAGCTACTACTATATGTTTAAAAGAAGGCATGTCTACTATTATTCGTTCTGAGACTTGGTTTATGATGTTTCGCAACCTGAAAAAAAAAACGTGAATGCATTTCTAGAGATATTTTAGTATAATATAAAAATATCCGACAAAAATCTAACACTTATTTGTTCTAACATTAAATGCCCTCACCTCAATTTCGATTCTTCAACCATACTTAATATTTCGTTTTGTCCTTAGCACGAGTTCGCGGAAAACCGTTACCTAACGGAGCGTCGGCGGCAGAGCCTGGCTGCGGAGCTGGGCCTGGCCGAGGCTCAGATCAAGATCTGGTTCCAGAACAAGCGCGCCAAGATCAAGAAGGCCTCGGGCCAAAGGAACCCGCTCGCGCTGCAGCTCATGGCGCAGGGACTCTACAACCACAGCACTGTCAATGAAAGCGATGAAGAAGAAGAGATTAATGTCACTTAAGTTTGGGGCGATGTGTTTCAAAATGCCCTACGCATTGAACCGGAAAAATTTTGAAATATGGAGAATGTTTGGGGCATTATATTTCATAATGCCCAGTCAGGCTTTTAACTGGAAAGCTTAAGCTAAGTGGTGAAATATGGAGAATAATGTTTTAAACATTAGGGCATTATTCTTCATTTTGTGCTATAAGTGGACTGGACAATTAAATACAACTCCCATCACTTGAATTATTAACGCATTATTTCTTCATATTACTCAGACATGAGCATCAAAACGTAAGAAGTCAATTTAAAATATAGAAATTACGAATGTAACACTCAAAAGTTTTGAGAATTGTCACTTTAAGTTGAAAAGATAAAAAGGTTCTACATAACTATGTAATGGAAGGCCTATGTAAATATGTTATAGGAAAATGTGTCTAATTAGTCTGAATATGTTACATGAATTTGACGGCCATTTTGAGACTACAGAATAATAATAGAAGATAATATAATAATTATAAGGCGTATATAATATTCGTAAGTGATATTAATGGTTCATTCTTTATAAAAAAATCAAATTACGGGTCTTGAAAATGGTAATTGTTTTTAAATCCATGGCAGATTGAAAATCTAACCTTTTTATAACATACCTATTACGTATATACCCTTACACCCAATTATAAATCAACTGGGTATCTGTAGGCCACCCGTTAACGATCTCCTTAGTGATCAACGTACATAGACTGCTTGAGCTGTCGACTTCTTGTCTTGTAAACCGCTCGAAGCAGTGGATACCGACTGCTTGAAGCAGCCCTTGTGCGGCTTTACTAGTTATCTAGAAGCGAATGTACAGAAAACGTTTTTAGTCTAAGTGTATAATACTTTACTAATAAAAAAAATGTTCCTGGTAGGCTTATTCATAGATTAGTGTATTTATTGCCGTCGATTAGATATTAAGAAAGTTAATTGTAGTCACATAAGTACAGTACTAACTTGTATATAACTTGACGCGTCTTTAAAAAGATAAAATATAGTCGAAGCGAGATGGAAATACACATGAACTGTGAGTAAAAAAGAGACGTCCATCTTGTAGCTCTTTTCAGACGCACCAATTTATATTTTTCGTACTGTAGCTTAGGGAATAGTTATGTAGAGTCATAATTAATAATACTACTTAAAACAATAGTTCTTCTAAATTTAATATCATTACATTATTTCTATAATCATCAAATCTCACAAATCACCATACTGACCCTATATGCAAATAGTTAAAAGTTTTGATTTCAAGCTAATATCAAAATTGGTGTTGTTAATTAATAAATACATGTCTCATTAATAAATAGTACCGTTTTTAGATGCGATATGGTAACCAAATAGTTATTAAGTTAAATAATAGTAAAAATTTAATTCGGTGAGGCATTGTACAAGAATTATAGTAGGTATATAGACTTTACTTAATAGTTACTTGATTAAAATGCGTTAAACTAAAATGCCCTAAGAAAGGATGAGAAGAATAATGTTTAAAGAGGCTTCGAGGCATTTTGTTTCAAACAAAATAATGCCCGAGAACGATTTACATTCAAGGGCATTATTTTGAAATTGAAAAGCATTTTTATTACACAGTAATTTTTAAATTGTTTAATAAATATTGTATAATATTGTAAAAATAAATAAATTTAAATGCATAATAATTTATTTATGTGTTCTGTAAATATAAATTCGGTATTTCTTATTTAATTTTTAGATAATCACTGTCTTTTAGTCATTTCGTTTCTTCCATTTTTCACTGTTTTATTTTTGTAAATATTTATTAAAGTATAATTATTCGGGTAGTTAATGTGACTGTGCTAGTGTTTTAATGTAATTATAGATGATAAAAATAAATTATATTACGTTTAAAAAATTACTTTTTTTTTATTTCATTAAACTTATTTTTTTACACTATTTAATTAACTATTTCAATAAACAGCAAGACTCAGTAGCTCCAGTAGTATTTCTGCAGTCTGTTCCAATACGATGATGGGATTCCATTAATTAAGAATGCAAAGTCTTTAATTACATGGATGGAACTTATTTAACAGTATTTAACTGTTTTTAATGCTGAAGGTTCTTAATTCGACAGTTTTTAATATTTATTTATTTACACCCACAAAATAGTACAAAAAATAAAAACAACGTAATAAAACAGATGTACTGCTTATTTCTTAAGAAATCTCTGCCAGCAAATATATGTTTTTAGATCGATAACAAAAAATATTTTTGCTTTCAATAATAAGTACTTCATAAGTCTCATGTAAATTTCATTAGAGTCAGTTTCTTTTTAAATTTATATGTAAACTATTATCAGTACCTACTTTACCTACTTAACAAAATAGAGGCAAAAAGTACGGTTAGTAATTATCCTGCTGCTAGACACAGGCCACTTCCCATATCGAGAAGGAACTTTGATCTCTATGCTCGCTCACTTAGGGTTGGCGATTTTAGATGATCTTTTGGGAAACGAAGTCAGAAAAAAAATTACAATCTATACTAATATTATAAAGCTGAAGAGTTTGTTTGTTTGTTTGTTTGTTTGTTTGTTTGAACGCGCTAATCTCAGGAACTACTGGTTCGAATTGAAAAAATCTTTTTGTATTGGATAGTCCGTTTATTGAGGAAGGCTATAGGCTATATAACATCACGCTACGACCAATAGGAGCGGAGCATAAATGAAAAATGTTGCAAAAATGAAAAACCGTTGAAACTAAAACACGCGAACAAAGTCGCGAGGGACAGCTAGTAAATAATATGCAAAGATATTCTCCTATTCATTGATTTATTCTTATATCGTAGATCAAAAAAGAGGTGAGTGAACAGCCGCGCTCTCCAAAAGAAGCGGAAAAAAATGTAGGGTATAGATGTGTACCTAGTAAATAAGTCCTGTATTTTTTTTAATGACAAAAAAAATCCTTAGTTTTTCCAAAATATCATTTCCATTCTTTTAAATCACATCATCATTATCAGCTTTTGTTTGTTTTAGATCTGTCTACGTTTTTCTGATTTGAGTTTTTTATATACAAAATAGACAGTTTGTATGTCTGTCTGCTAGAACCACACAAATGTGAAGCGTTTCTCAGAAGTGACAAAAACATAGGTTGAATTTCATTGACAGCTTTTTAAAATAAATAATTGAGACACAAATATACAGCTGTATTTATTTATTTATTCTTTATTGCACACAATAATATAATATACAATAGCTCGACTCGCGACACCGCGACACCAAGTCTGAAACGAGTCGGGCGATCCCGGGCATATACGTGAGTAAACCGTTTTGTTTTATAAATTATGAATACTCCTCACGAAAGTTATTATACAAATAATATAATAAAATATAAGATAGTACTGAGAAGTACCTAATAATTATGTACAAAAGGCGTCCTTATTGCACATGGCAATTTCTTTCAGGCAACCATTTGCCAAAGAAAAGGTTTACTTGTTGAAAGAGAAATACAGGTAAGGAAATATTTACAAAAATGTGCAAATATAAAAGGAGAGCTAAATTCTAATAATTAATATAAATTAGGAGAACACTATGCAAGGTCTTACTTGATGTTACTACTTGTCACCATGTAAAAATAGTACATTATAAAACTAAATTAAAATATTCACAACAACAACAACGACCTCCGTGATCGAGTGGCGTACACACCGGTTTTCAAGGTGTCGCCAGCTCTGAAGTCCCGGGTTCGATCCCCGGCTGGGTCAATGTAGAAAATCCCTTTTCTACATTGTCTCGGGTCTGGGTGTTTGTGGCACCTTCGTTGTCTCTGAATTCCATAACACAAGTGCTTTAGCTACTTACTTTGGGTTCAGAGCAATGTGTGATGTTGTCCACATTTATTATTTACTAGCTGTCCCCCGCGACTTTGTCCGCGTGTTTTAGTTTCAACGAGTTTTCATTTATATTTCGCTCTTTTTGGTCGCAGCGTAATGTTATATAGCTTATAGCCTTCCTCAATAAATGGGCTATCCAATACTGAACGTATTTTTCAAATCGGACTAGTAGATCCTGAGATTAGCGCGTTCAAACAAACTCTTCAGCTTTATATATTAAAAATAGATTATTTTCAATTAGATGAAATGAAATTATTTTGCTCACGACGTATTGCTGTATCTTCTCTCCATAGTGGATTCATAGTATAACTATGATAGGTAACACTCTATAGTAATTTATTGAATAAACAGAAATATCAAAAACAACAATACTACATATCCCATTAAAATACCGCGAAAATACTCCGCCATTTTGATTTACAGACGGTATTCCAAAGAATCCATCAAAACCAATAAATCAAGAGGAAAATGAAATACTGCTAACTGCATGATTTAAATGTCCTGTACCGGGAATCGAACCGCGGATGTCTCGCTAATTGTTAACCACTGAACCTTCAGATGTTTTCTTTGATGTTTTCTCGAGTTTAATAAGCGTAGTTCAGTTTGGAGTTAGTTTCGGCGTTCGGCTGAGTTTTGAGATCGTCCTTCGGCCTAAAAAGGAACTGACCTCTTCTCTAACCATTACTCCTATTGAAAGATCAGGTTCATCTTTTGGACCAAGAAGATTCTTTACCGTCATCACTTATTCGTGACTCTAAATGAGTGTCTTCATGAGCTAATTGTTCCATATGACCGTTCATGTCATGTAGATTTTGACTGGCTTGTTGGTCTAGTGGTTAGTGATCCTGACTGCTAAACCGGAGGTCATGGGTTCGATTATCACCATGACTAATCATTGTGAGATCGTTTGTGGCATGATTTTCTTCCATCATTGTCGGTATTTTTTTAAGAAAACTAAAATACGGGTCCGCTAAAATAATATCAATTTTGCATTGGCATTGTATTGGAATTAAAATTAATTGAAGAAAAACTATTTAATTATGGTTTCAGCTTTGACCCTCATTCAGAAAGGCAGTCGCTCCATGTGAAATATAGTTTTACATGGAGCGACTGCCTATCTGATCTCTACAACCCATTGTACGGCAGAACACAGTATCCCTTGGTAAGACTGGTGGTCGAGATCCTAGGGATATTACAGCTATCAAAGACTAACGTATGGAAGCCGGGACTGACCGCTAACTTTGTTTGTCGACCTTTAGCTCTTTTTCCATACCGTGGGTACCATTCCGTTATTAATTTTGTCCATGCGGATTGAGATACCAGCCTACAAATGTCCCACTGCTGGTCACAGGCCTCTTCTCTTAGAGGATTATTACCTATTTTAAACATATTTTAATCTTACCCCAAAGGGAGAAGATTCCATAATAAATCACAATATCATGGGTATACACAAATTACATGCATAAAAAATTCTTTTTGTATTGGAAAGTCCGTTTATTGAGGAAGGCTATAGGCTATATAACATCACGCTACGACTAATAGGAGCGGAGCATAAATGAAAAATGTTACAAAAATGAAAAACCGTTGAAACTAAAACACGCGAACAAAGTCGCGGGGGACGGCTAGTACACCATAAAAAAGATCAAATATGACTTCCAAAGCGCAAATACATAAACAAATCTTACAAAATACAGAAATATTTAATCAAAGCATAAGGAGTCGGTCGACATCATTAGTTCAGTAACTAAATGACCATATTTCACGAGCTATGACACATAAAATTGGGCACCAATTAGTATGGTATTTGGCCATATATCATGACTTAGTAGCTGCAAATGTTCCGTTAAAATCTTTAGATACAAAAATAGATATCCATTTATTTGTATGGGAGCTAATTGGTGATTTTTTTTGCTCGTTGTGTGAGAGATGCAGTAGTGTTTGCATGTAGTTTGTGTATACCCATTATATTGTGATTTATTATGGAATCTTCTCCCTTTGGGGTAAGATTAAAATAGGTAATAATCCTTCTTTAAGAGAAGAACTCCTGTGCCCAGAAGTGGGACATTTGTAGGCTGGTATCCCAATCCGCATGGACAAAATTAATAACGGAATGGTACCCACGGAATGGAAAAAGAGCTAAAGGTCGACAAACAAAGCGTTGGGAGGACGAACTTAAACGTGTGGCCGGTCCAGAATGGATAAGAACAGCTAAAGATAGGGAGAAGTGGAGATTCTTAGAGGAGGCCTTTGTAAGGACAAGCTGTGGAATAAAACACCGATCGTCATTTAAACTTAAATTTGTAAATATTGTAAAACAGCAATAAATGCTTATTTTATTTTTTTATTTTTTTATCTCATTCCGCAGGGCAGCTTGTGGCGAGCTGTTTGTGAGTAGCGACACAACGGACCTGAGTGCCCCAGGGAGTTACTCCTTAGGAGGATTCCCAGCTCTTTCTTGCCTTAGCTGGCTGGCTTGAGGGGTCGCTAGAGCTATATGCTCGGGGGTGGAAGTGTCTAAATATAATAATCATATAATCAATACCAAATCAGACACTCCCCACGAAGACGGAGATAGTTTTTGTATCCAGTTGCTTCCATTTGACATATACTGAAAAAGTATTCGGTGTCGGCAACTGGTAACTAAAGGTCGTTAGTGGAAGACACTAGGAACAAAAACTTTCCTTAATTTACGTACGTTGCAGTCGGTTTCCATCCACATATATTTAACAACCGAGTGTGTCCGATTACCGACACTGGTCACTGCAACCACGGTGTCCTGTGGTGGCTGTATCGCGTCGGTATTGAAAACTGTCTACAAGGCAAAATTACTGCACTGTGCGCGATGTGCTGCGGGTTCGATTCCCGCATGGGACTAGGATATTTGTGATCCACAAATGCTTGTTATTACAAGTCTGGGTATTCTATGTGATTTTGAATGTTTGTAAAGCCCCGCGACACAAGGGGTTAAAGTTCTTAGTGGGAGAGTCGTTTTTTATAAAAAAAAAACAGTCGTATTCCGGGGGTGCCGACAGAAGTGAAAACTTGAACAATTACAATATATGAACATACTTATATACATAGGTGAATGAAATGTCAAAAAATATCGTCAATTGTTTTTTCCTGTGTCAAAAAATGCCCAACGCGCCTATAGAAATATTACTTCGAAAAAAAAAAGGATTCATATTTATAAGCCTGTATTCTAAACTATATCTAAGCAGTCGGTAAAGATGAAATAACCTTAGGTCTAAGTAATTAGGAACAAACTAATTGCCAGTTATTAGACACAACATCAGACTATTAAGGATACCACTCCAATTGGCTTTTAGATTGAGATTTACTTATTTGTAACGTAAACAGTCTTGCACGTTTAACGTACATTATAGCATCTAATAATTGTCACCGAAACATTTTAAATTACTTATGTATTGAATCCGGGTTCATAAATTTGATTGTATTATCTTTCTTCAAATAAATAAAGGTATTTCAATCATCGTAGAATCGTAAAATATTTCTATTACTTTATTATTTATTTATATTTTTAATTTCTGTGAGTTTTCTTTTTCTTCTTCAGACTAGTCTTTTCCCAAGCTATGTTGGGGTCAGCTTTAAGTCTTACCGGATTCATCTGAATACCGTATTTTACATGGAGCGACTGCCTATCTGACCTCCTCAACACATTTTACTGGGTAATATGGAATCCAATAGCAAGACTGGTTGACGGTTATCAGAATTGTAATGACTTAACAACTGTCAAAGATCAACGTATGACAGTCCCAATGGCTTAGAGTGGGTCTGAGGCACGAAGGTCTCAATGTTTACAAGTATTCAACTATCTTTGAACCAACCCTTTGTTATCGGTCAAACCCTACGGCTTAAATTTAGCCACAAGCCACTCTCGGTAAGATAAATTTTACTATCTATACTAATATATAAAGCTGAAGAGTTTGTTTTTTTGTTTGAACGCGCCAATCTCAGAAACTACTGGTCCAATTTGAAAAATTCTTTCAGTGTTGGATAGCCCATTTATTGAGGAAGGCTATCAGCTATACAACATTACGCTGCTACCAAAAGGAGCGGAGCCTAAATGAAAAATGTTGCAAAAATGAAAAACCGTTGAAACTAAAACACGCGGACAAAGTCGCGAGGGAGAGCTGGTCTTAAAATAAAATGTCAAATAAGCTAGATATAAATACTGCTACAGAAAACCAACCCTTTAAAGTTTAACCCCACTTATAATTTATTTATGAATAATTGATTTAAAAATAAAGCATTATAAAGCATGTGTTGGAGAGAATCTGTCGATGCTTCTACTAAAGTATTGTATTATAAATACATTTCGGTACCCTTGCTACTACTAATAACAACATTCTAATTTTGTCTGTATGTTTGGTGTGCTATAACTCGAAAACTGTTGGACTATTTGCTAGGATTATTAACTCTAGTTAGCATAAAAAGAAGGAATGAGCCTTGATTATCATGTTTTTTACAAAATGTTCTATAAATTACAAAACAATGTATGTAGATACTATTATAACAATAAATTGTAAGTATGACATTAAAAATCGACGAACTCCGTGGTCGAGTGGCGTACACACCGGTTTTCAAGGTGAAGTCCCGGGTTCGATCCCCGATCGGAGCAATGTAGGAAAAATACTCATCTACATTGTCTCGGGTCTGGGTTTTTGTGGTACCTTCGTTGTCTCTGAATTCCATAACACAATTGCTTTAGCTACTTACTTTAGGTTCAGAGCAATGTATGTGATGTTGTATATAGGTTTTTATTAAATATATTTATATATATGAAAGAAATATGAAAAATATATATTTATTAAAAAAATATACAGAAAAAAAGACATAATAAGATAGCACTACAACGAGGTGTACTCCATAATCAACAAAGTTTTTGTTTCATTATTCATAAAAAAACACAAGTAAAGCCGTATAAACGAACTAGTCTAAAATATAAAACGATTTGATGATGTACTACGCGAGTAAATCTGTCAGTTAAACCCATCTGTCATGTGAAGAGCGCTAAGATATTTATGATTCACTACTTCATGCGCGTGCGCAGCTAGAAATAAAAGAGATATGTGTACTTAATGATAGTTTAGGACAATACAGTCTAATGATTTTTTGTAGTTAATACTATTCTAACTTAATGTCTATTTTTGAAATGGACCTGCAATATATTATTTTTTTTTGGATAATCCTGCAACTTTGGGTTTAACATAAGAGGAGCTCGTGGCTAAGTGTGACCCATGCAGTTTGACCGAAGACAAAGATTAAGCCGGGATCGCCGCGTTTAGTCCCTGGATAGGTAACCATTTGTAAACATGTATTATTATACTAGAGTTGTGAGTATTCAAAAATAAAAAAATACGACAATCTTAAAAACATAATCTTTTTTCTTAATCGGTCAAAAATAATGCATGTATAACTCTAACTTTGACATCTTTGGCTGTATGACCACTTATCATTGCTTCCAAAAATTTGTAGAAAGCATCGTGAACCACATATAAAAGGAAGTGCCCCAATATTAGCTCACGTTTTCACTTCCTAAGGATCATAATCACCACCACAATGCGTGGTGATAACAAATCCCAATATTGATACAGGAATATAAAAAACAAAGTTAACTTTGCGGTCCCCAAACTACCCACCTCATACATATTGTTCGTAAAAGCTTTGAAACCAACCGCAAACTTAACTTTGTATCCGTCATACAAAAATACAAAGTTAAGTTTGCGGTCGGTTCAGTTCTATCTCCAAACATATTGTTGGAAGCTCAACTGCAAATATAACTTTGTCGGACTATAACATGAAAAGTGTAAATATTGATGGTGTTCTTTAAGTCGATCATGATCGGCAAACTTCGGACGCACTCGGCAAACATCGGGTGCGTTCGGCAAACATCGGCGTTTATCAGTAAATACTACTAAATTGGTGATAATTTCGAAACTGTAGCAATGGTAGTTTGTTTTTTAATTATTACAATTAAAAAATAATAGAAGGGTTCTAAGGACTGTTTGTTAGGAAGTTTGATTTTAAGCCTATGTTGAAACTAATAATAACATGCTTTAAATCTTATTAAATTATGTTAAGTATATCAGACAATATGACAGCATGTAAAATATAGGATCTATTGATGGCATCAGTATTGAATATGAATTTTGGGAACCAATTGTTTAGTCAGTTAAGAAAAATACGAGATATTTTAAGAGAAAATTGACAAAGATTTTTTGAAGTTATACTTCTTTAGGCGCGTTATGAAAAAATGATGAGAGTGAAATTTTAAGATGCGCGCGCATCTGTGACACAAAATTAACAGTATGAAGCTGTCTGCTTAACCGCTCATTAAGTCTCGAAAAAAAAGCTACCAACAAAATGGAAATTGAACCTCGATATTAGTCGCGCATGTTTGTACGCTCGTCACCTCTGATCACTGTTTTCATATTTATTGAAGTAATACTTCTTTTGGCGCGTTAGGGTAAAATTATGAGAGTAAATTTTTACGATGCGCGCGCACACCGTCACGGAAAACCTACACCCTGAAGTTAGATACTCAACATTTTAGTTTTTCCAAACTACATACCTAATGTAAAAAATGACAAATGTCAAGATGGTTAAAATACTTTTTGTACCAATCTGTCAATCACAAGTTTATGAGAAAGAATTTTATCTTGTTTCGCCAAAAAAGTGTAACTTCTTACGTGCGTACATAAGTACACACACACTTTTTTTTATCTACTTTAGTCACGTGATCGTAAACGGCTGTGATTGGCTGAATAGTAGATGACGTCAACTACTTGTAAACAGTTGCGTCCCAACGGTAGTCAAGAACAAAAGTTTACTATGACATAAGGCGCCATATTGTCAGAAAAAGCGTTTTCGCGGGATATTTAAATAATATTTTTTGTTTTCGTTTTTTTTTTGCACTATATGTAATGGAAAGTAAAATATAGATTTTCTTTAGAGTCCTTATACATCAGTGTTTAGCGTAGAACAATTTTTAAAAAACCTGTAAAAAATCCTATATTATTTTATTTAGCCTAAACTATCCTACTGATTGGGAAAGGCCTCCCGCAACTCTTTCCATAGTTATATATTTCGCGCCACCTTTTAAAAGTAAAAGTCTAAAGAAAGAAAATTTAAAAAAAGAATCCCACATGTATTATTTTCATCATTACCCGCCATCTTTAAAAAATCCAGTCAAACATTTAGGAAGCGACAAAATATATGGCAACTCATTAAATTATTCACTAATAATTTTCACATAGATAAATAATTATCTAAATCTAATCTTAATAAGATTATCTGTCTGAAATCTTTATTAGTTGTCTGGTATTTCCTCAAGTTAACGACTTGAGAACGGTTAAATATGCTAACTTACTTCCGAGAGCCAAATTTATAATGATTCAAGTATACAGGGGTAGGCAGTATGTTTTATATATATAAAAAAATGGTAATTAGGTGTGTTTTATTTGTGTTATACAATTAAATGAAATTATCTCATATAGCTGTCCCCCGCGACTTTGTTCGCGTGTTTTAGTTTCAACGGTTTTTCATTTTTGCAACATTTTTCATTTATGCTCCGCTCCTATTGGTCGTAGCGTGATGTTATATACCCTATAGCCTTCCTCAATAAACGAACTATCCAATATAAGAAGAATTTTTCAATTCGAACCAGTAGTTCCTGAGATTAGCGCGTTCAAACAAACAAACAAACTCTTCAGCTTTATAATATTAGTATACTAGCTGACCCGTGCCCACTTCGTTGGGCATAATGTTAATAATCCTTTTTTAGTTCATATGACCTAACGATTTAAATTATTTTATTAATATTAAAAATTAAATTATCTATACTAATGTTAATAAAACTACTTTTTGTAACTTAAATATAAAAGTTAGACATATGCTGTCGTTGACTTTTTTGTAGGCATTTTCAAGCTCCACATCTTTTCTCTAGAACTCAAAAATATATCTTTCATATAAGGCAGCGTTCGTAAGAATCGCTTTCATTCGACCGTTTTTTCTCCGATTCACTTTGCAAAACGGACTACCACGTAAAAGCCTTTTTATTTTTCGGTTTTTTATATAGCCTATGACACTCAGCAATAATGTGGCTTTCTATTGGTGAAGGAATTTTTAAAATCGGTTCAGTAGATCCCGAGATTACCCCTTACAATTTAACAAACACACAAACTTTACTTCTTTATAATATTAGTATAGAAGTATAGATAAGTATAGATAAAAGCAGAAACCATTATGTTTCAAAATGAAATGAAGAGGAGAAAAAATATTACAAATAAAAGAAACATATTTATTTATTGTAGGATAATAATAACAATTATTTATTTAGGAAAAAAGTAAAAGAAAATGACTAATATGCTAAACTAATTGGAAGTGTAATAAGGCAATGGCTACAAATAAATTTGAAAATGTATTAAAACTGTCTACTAAGTAATTATTAAATCCCATGAAATTGGCAAAAAATTATGAATGAATGAAAAATACCAAATTATGATAAATTAATTGGAATACGAACCAACAATATCGGGATTTGATAAGGCTAAGGCCAAATTTCAATCTTGCGAAAGTTTGGATGGATGGATGGATGTTTATTACTCAATCATGATTAAACGGATGAACGGATTTGAATAAAATTTCGTACTAAGATAGTTTATTAGATACTTAGTGGTTAGTGACCCTGACTGCTAAACCGGAGGTTGTGGGTTCGATTCCCACTCAGGACGAATCTTTGTGTGATGAGCACGATCATTTGTTCCGTGTCTGGGTGTTATTTATCTATAATATGTATGTATTTAGAAATATATAAGTATGTTTATCAGTTATCTGGTTGCCATAGCACAGGCTCTGCCTAGTTTGGGATCAGATGACCGTGTGTGAGATGTCCTACGATATTATATTATACTTGAATTAACACATAGACTACTTTTCGTTTTTCCAATACATGATGAGTTAAAGTAATATTAACCTCCAAAAGGCTTGTTTTTACCGCGGCTTTCGACGACAAACAAATTTTATAAGATTATGACCCGTGCCCACTTCGTTGGGCATAATGTTAATATTCCTTTTTTAGTACATATGACCTAACGATTTAAATTATTTTATTAATATTAAAAATTCAATTATCTATACTAATATTAATAAAACTACTTTTTGTAACTTAAATATAAAAGTTAGACATATGCTGTAGTTGACTTTTTTGTAGGCATTTTCGAGCTCCACATCTTTTCTCTAGAACTCAAAAATATATCTTTCATAGTTAAGGCGATGCACAAATTTTTTAGCTATTTTCATATCGTTTTTACTTAGCAACTATAAAAGTTATTGACTTCAAATTTGGTTTCTAGATAGAAGAAGATGGATGGTGAAAATAAATGTCGATCAGTTACACGATTAAAGAAACTTTTCTCGATAGTATTATTTTTTGAAATCAGCTCAATAAAAATCATTTTTTTGTTTTTTTCACCAATCTATTCAACTTAATAATATTATTTTCACACTATTTGATGCATATACATATGATCAAGATTAATGTCGATTGATTTTTTATTCCATTCGATAGATTTTGATTAATATGAGATTTTCCATTTTGTCGCTTACGTTATTATTTCTAAGGCAATCTTTCGCGACCTTGACATATGTTTAGCTCTTTTCGTCCCGTAAGCAAGCAGTTAGTATTATCTCTGTCTTGCATTTGCGTATTGGCTCTCCAGTCCGCTTGAATCCGCCTACTCGTAAACGAAATAAAAATTCGTGTAGCGCCTTAAGGCAGCGTTCGTAAGAAACGCTTTCATTCGACCGTTTTTTCTCCGATTCACTTTGCAAAACGGACTACCACGTAAAAGCCTTTTTATTTTTCGGTTTTTTATATAACCTATGACACTCAGCAATAATGTGGCTTTCTATTGGTGAAAGAATTTTTAAAATCGGTCCAGTAGATCCCGAGATTACCCCTTACAATTTAACAAACACACAAACTTTACTTCTTTATAATATTAGTATAGAAGTATAGATAACAAAAAAGAAAATGATAGGAACATAGATATTTCCATTAAATTTTGATACCAAAGACATTTGGATCAGTCCAGTTTTGGAAAAGAATAAGAAACGTCTTTTTGTCAACGATTTTGTAGGTAAAATCAGCCTGAGTAGTAGTTGTCCCTCGCGGAGAAGTGACCCCCCCTAATACGTAAAAATAGTTTAGATGCATAAGTTAGTTTAAGCAGTGTTAAGTTAGAGTATAAATATAGCCGCGATGTGACAAGTTTGTATTAAAACCTCAATAAATAAATTAACACAAAAAAAAAATACAAAAACAGAGGCACTCCGTGAATGACACTGTTAAAAGTTTATGAAAACTTGAACAATTACAATATAATTATGTACATACTTATATACAGAGGTGTTGGTAACGGTAACGGTAACAATATCGCGAGTACAATAGGGATGTTGACTGGGTATGAAAAGTTAAAATCTATTTAGTCCGTCAGTTAGATAATAAAAAAATATTAGACACGTATTTTTTCTTTTATCAAAACAATAAAAAATTAAAAAGATACAGCGCTTTAAAGTTTCGGAGTGGGGGCTTACGACGCCACGCTTCGGTAAAAATCGTAGCGAGGAGTGACGTCACTCGTAATTTCCGTTCTCTGTATTTTGATCATTTTTTGTTTGCAAGAAAAAAGAATAAATACGTGTCCAATAAAATTCATTAATCTACCAGGGGGACATTAAAAAAAAATAGGAAACATGCCTATTGTTTTTTCCCATCTCAAGAGTGCCCAATAACTAAATGAAATGAAATGAAATGAAATGAAATCGTTTATTATGCAAATAGGATGTACAATCACTTTTACACGTCACTTTTTTGAGCTCGCTGGAGTCGAGTAAAGAAGTTTACACTTTAAAACACATGCAAATATAGATGTTTCGTATTTAACCTTATTGGGACTCAAACTCGCTACTAACACAGAAATCGAACCAACACAGCCAATGAGTCATTACATCGCTGCTATAAATAATCTCAAGATTGAGTCCCATTTTTTGTCAAACCATACAAGCTACTTGCATTATAAAGAGTAAACTGATATTTTTGAAACCTTGTTCGTTTTCGTCAGCACTTATTTGAGCTGGGGTTACTCTTGTATGAATTTTAATTTTAATACATTTTTTAAGGAGATATTTAGAATAATCACATTTCTAGTTATGTGTTCCCTTTAAAAAAATATATATATATTTATATTTATATAAGCTTACTAATATCATAAATGCGAAAGTAACTCTGTCTGTCTGACTGTCTGTCGCGCTTTCACGCCAAACTACTGAACCGATTTAAATGAAATTTGGTACACATATAGTCTAGAGCCTGAGAAAGGATATAGGCTACTTTTTGCCGCGATAACCGACATCCACGCGGGCATAGTTAAAACATCGCGGCAGAGTCTATTTAAATTAGTATTTAATATTTAATATATTATATAAATATCCCCAAAAAAATAAACACCTATTTTATCTTAATATTATTTCTAACAAGAATCCTATAAGAACAATATTTTTTTTTCCTAAATATAGAAATTTTCAAAATATAATATCGTAGTAGAGCATACTCCGAGCGTTCCACGGGACCACACAAGACGCGCCCGCCGCGCCGCGTGCTTTAGCGCAGTGGCATAAATAGTATGGATAAGACTTAGAAGAATAAATAACTAAACTATAGAGCGCGCATATCGAGTATGAACTGTTGGCACTAGTATGAATAGTTAAAATCGTAAAATTAGTGTTCAAACAGAGCGCAACGTTTTGTTAAAGCTATCTCAAAACCTAATGTTGCCCTAATAATATCGGAACCATTGATATTTTCGCATAAACGTCTGTCGTCGCACGGAAGGTCACAGAAATCAGTAAACGAGCGTAGTACATTTAGCTACATGTACTAAATGTGCTTACGCTTGGCATAAGGGGTATTAGCGATGCGCATGCAAAAATTTATAACCAGCTAAATGACTTACTAAATAAAGGAGGATTCCAACTTCAGAAATGGAAAACTAACAATGAAGAAGTAATGAAGAGGATAGTAAGGAAATCAGAGGGTTTAAAGGGCTCAGAAGACGCAAAAGGGTTTGAAGAACAACTAGGAGAAAGTAAAAGCAAGTTTAGGGACACTCTATGTTTACTGTAAGGGATAAGATTTTACATGACTGTGGTTTGTTGTCTAGTTGGAATCCTATTAGGTCTTAATATTACAAGCCTTAAATGTTTTAGCTATCGTATACAAAGTCATTAAAAAAATTTAGATGACGTAGATATACATATACAATTTTTTTCCAAACCTCTCCATCTTTTCATCGGTGGAAAAAGTTCATATTTGTTATGGACTTTTTCCACGTTATTAAAAAAAAAACAAAATAAAACGATATTTATAACATTGATGATGACGACCTCTGTGGTCGAGTGGCGTCCACATGTTTTCAAGGTGTCGCCAGCTTTAATGTCCTGCGTTCGATTCCTAGACGGGTCAATGTAGATAAAAAAGCATTTTTCTACATTGTCTCAGGTCTGGGTGTTTTTGGTACCTTCGTTGTCTCTGAATTCCATAACACAAGTGCTTTAGCTACTTACTTTAGGGTTCAGAGCACTGTTTGTGATGTTGTCCACATTTATTAATTACTAGCTGTCCCCAGCGACTTTGTTCGCGTGTTTCAACGGTTTTTCATTTTTCATTTATGCTCCGCTCCTATTGGTCGTAGCGTGTTGTTATATAGCCTATAGCCTTCCTCAATAAATGGACTATCCAAAACAAAAAGAATTTTTCAATTCGAACCAGTAGTTCCTGAGATTAGCGCGTTCAAACAAACAAATAAACAAACAAACAAACAAACAAACTCTTCAGCTTTATAATATTAATAAAGTATAGATTAATTCCCTGTCTTATCCACATAACCTTACTTCCAGTCCCGCCATAATAGTCCAGAAGCAATAAACGAACAGAATTAATAACAATAATAAAGTTTATACAGCCGACAGAGTCGACAACTAATACATGTAGGTAGTGTACATATATTATATAGCCAGGAATTAATCACCAAAGGTTATTAGACGACTGGTGATTGGCGATTAACGGATTAAGTGCTTTCGATTGTGATTAATAACTCTAGAGAAGTAAACGGAGATGTTTGACCAAAAACTTCGAGGTTAAGCAACTGTTGTTGAGGTTTGGAATTGGATGGGTGATCGTGTTAGAATTACTACGATTAATTGGTCTCGGTTGTGTATTTTGGATCCAATTAGTGGATGAGTAAGGTTGTTTAAAAGGAGCGAAAAGGTTAGGTTCAGCAACCGTTGTTGAGACTTAGATATGGGTGGGTGACCATTTGAGTAGAAAGTTGACGTGGTAAGTAATTAATTTTTTTGGTGGTGGTTTTCGGCAACGTTTTGCTGAGGTCTGATGGGTGTGATGAAAATGGGTGACCTTATTATTTCTAGGAAATTTCCTTCAAAAATTTTATTTAGTTTTATACGTGGCGTTCAGCAAACCTTGCTCTGGGAAAACGGATATAGGCCGATGTGAAATGCATGAAGTTGATAAATAAGTGTATTTCATAGGATGCCAAACCATGGCCAAAAATTCCGTGGTACGGGTTCTATCCAAGCTATTTATTATGGCCAAATACTGAAGTCATTCAGTTTTAAGTCGCCGTTAACTCTCATGCTGTGTCTGTCACTTTAAGGTGTAAGCAAAGAATAGCGACGGATAGATATTTAAGTACGTCTTAAAGTTAAGTTGCGTCTCAGTATTCGGTGGTTAAACTTGCAATGTATGTACATTAATAGGCATGTTACCTAATTTTTTTCTTAATGTCCGCCTTGTAGATTAATGAATTTTATTGGCCACGTATTTTTTCTTTTTTCCTGCAAACAAAAATTGATCAAAATACAGAGAACGGAAATTACGCGTGACGTCACTCCTTGCTACGATTTTTAGCGAGGCGTGGCGTCATAAGCCCCCACTCCGAAACTTTAAAGCGCTGTATTTTTGTAATTTTTTATTGTTTTGGTAAAAGAAAAAATACGTGTCTAATATTTTTTTATTATCTAACTGACGAATTAAATAGATTTTAACTTTTCATGGAAAACAGGAAACATCCCTATTGCTTAAATCAAATCTTGCAAGCTAAATTAGAACTAATTCTTGTCATCCGAATGATAAATATTTAATAATTATATGAGTTCGGTGACAATACAATATTACGGTACTTTCGAGCTGCTCTGATGATTGCGACAGAAGGTGGCCATAGGAACTCTGTAACGAAACAACGCAATCCCATCGTGTTTGGGCTTGTTCGATTTGTCTGAACGAGTACTTTGAGCTTTACTGATTTTGAAGCTTGTATTATTATTTTTTTGTCATGGACAGCTTAGAACACTTGAATAAATACAATACAGCTGAATGAGTAAATGACTGGGTATGAAAAGTCAAAATGTAATCAGTCCGTCAGTTAGGTAATAAAAAAATATTAGACACGTATTTTTTGATTTTTCAAAATAAGAGAACACTAAGTAGATAAAGTGAATCAAAGTTCAGGAGTGGGGGCTATGACGTCATGCTTGCGTACAAGACGCACGCAATTGTGACGTTATGCGACATTACAAATCAATGTATCGTCGTAAATGTTTGGTTACGTAAAATAAGAAAAAACACGTGTCTAATATTTTTTTATAATCTTTCTGAGGGACATTAAAAAATATATCCACCAGAGGTCATAGTTTTCGTTCGTACAACGACAAAAAACTCACCTTGTATTTAGCTTTGCGGATTTTGACGTCATATATTATGTACATATTATATTCCAAATTTTGAATCAGTAATTTTCGTAACTGACCTACACTCTTCCGTATCAGGTATAGGTACATAACCCCTTTTTTTTAAATCGGCTAAAATATTCCATCAAGCGCAGTTTAATCACTTAAGTTCAAATTAAACTTGAATTGCCGTTTTTGAAGTAAAACTTCTTTAGGCGCGACTAGGGAGTAACTCAGATTTTTTTTCTGACGGAAGTAACGCTTCCGCCATTTAAAAATAATAATTCTGATTGGTTGTAAGTATATGTCATATACTACACGCTTCTTGACTTATACGCCAGCTAGTGGCAAATATCATAATCAATTAGGATTATTTATTTTCAAATTGTCAAACGGATCAATTGTGAATAGCAAAGTGAATGAAAAATTCAACAGTTTTAAAAACATTATTTTAAATTGCAAAATTTTTTGAAAATCTCTAAATATAGGTACTTGTTTATTTATTACTTTTAAAATAAGTAAATTAAAAATAAATTTTCTGACAATTGCGACATTTTATAATATTCAATAACAAGGTTATAAAGTTTTACTTCAATCGCGCGTAAAGGTTACACGCACACACTTTTTATTTTTTTACGTAAGTACCTATCCAACATCTTTCTAGTTTCTATGTGGTCACCCAACCTTAAATAAACCTTACCACAAGCGACTTAACTATTTCTTCATATGATTACTACTAATAAACTTCCTATAACCCTTTAATGCCCACATACCTTTTACAGCGGCCACCCATCTAAAAATAGGCCTCATCAAGCGCCGCTTAACAATCAAACAAATCGGTAGCCACTTACTTTAATAATAAACACTCAGTATAGCCACAGAAACCAAATTCTTTCTTCTGAAGTTTTAAGTATGTTTGTCTGTTTGTGTGTTAGTATGTTTGAATGTTTGGCGGATGTTGGCGGCCATTATAATCACTAATACATCGCCACATCAATCAGTTATCAATGTACTCGTGAGTCGTGATTAAAAATGCTCTAAAGAGGCGCTAAGTAAACATTGGGGGCTGAAAATGTATGGATAAGTAGCGGCGGCGGGAACGCGGCGGTTCAAACGCGGCGGTTCGAACGCTGGCGTTTTGTATACGTCTAATGATATTAGCAGCAGGAAAATCTTAAGTACAAGTAAAAGTAAGTCAATATATACAGTATATTTAAATCATAAGTAAAGTTATTTAATAACCTAATATTTTTAATTAAATGCTATTGGATTAATTAAATTATAGGTTCTTAACTTAGCCTCAGCCATATCCATAGATACTAATATTATAAATACGAAAGTAACTCTGTCTGTTTGTCTGTTATGCTTTTACGGCTAAATTGATTAACCGATTTTGATGAAACTTGGTAACAGATAAGCTTGGATCTTAAGAAAAATAAGCTACTTTTTCACGAGGGCGAAGCCGCGGGCAACAGCTTGTATATCATGTATCCCATTATACTTCTACAAATTAATGTAGTATTTATTTGATGTCGTTTATTTCTTAAGTAGGTACGTCCTACTTAGGAACTGAAGATAAGAATAAAAGAGTTCCAATCATTGAAAGACATTGTTAAAAAAATATCCATTGACTAGCTGTCCCCCGCGACTTTGTTCGCGTGTTTTAGTTTCAACGGTTTTTCATTTTTGCAACATTTTTCACTTATGCTCCGCTCCTATTGGTCGTAGCGTGATGTTATATAGCCTATAGCCTTCCTCAATAAACGGACTATCCAATACAAAAAGATTTTTTTAATTCGAACCAGTAGTTCCTGAGATTAGCGCGTTCAAACAAACAAACAAACTCTTCAGCTTTATAATATTAGTATAGATAGTATAGATTAATACCCTCGCATATATATTTACGATATTAAACTACACATTGTACCGTTGTCTCTAATCAAATTAGCCTGACATCTGTAGCAGTCTCGCATACATTTAAATCCCGTGTATTTCCATACTAAATCGTTCTGTACAAGCACAATCATTCGTTGAGATCAAAAAATGTATTGGTGCAAACCTCTGGACTATTACAACCAGTATACTACGACCTAACTGTTTTGATACTTGATCTAATAGATTTATAATATCAAATGTTATTTGTATCATTTATATTAACCAGTAAATCGAAATTGGTTGTGGAGGTCAGATAGGCAGTCGGTCCATGTAAAAGACGGTATAGTTGAATCCGGTAAGACGGAGGAAGCCGACCCCAACATAGCTTTCGAAAGGGCTACGCAGAAAAAATAAATAAAACCAGCTTGTAATATTGTCCTACTGAAAATAGTTCTCTCTTTGACTCTTATACGGGTGAAATTATTAATCTTTGACTGCACGGATAGCCAAATAGCCGATACGCCTAAGTACGTAACAAGGTATCCCTCACCATACTTGTTGAGACAATCTACAATAAATGAGCTGCCCTATTATTATGTGACAGTTAGTAAAGTGGTATTTAAGAACAATTAAAAAACAAAATTGGTCACTTTTTATTCAGTTTTAATACCATTTATATCTATTTATACAAACTGAGACCCAAAACAATAAATTAAAATACAAAACAAATAATAAAAACCACAAATACATAATACATAAATTAATCTGAAACTTAGACTGCGCGGATAGCGATGAGTTACTGGTTCGATCCCCGCATGTTACAACCATTCGTGTGATCCACAAATGCTTGTTCCAAGTCTGGGTGTTCTTTGTGCATGTGATTTGAATGTTTGTGAAACCCCCGTGACCCAAGGATTAAATTCCTTAGTGCGGGAGTCGCTTTATAATAAAACAAAACAAAGTAATCATACTTCTAATATTTACCTCAAGTTAATGACTAATTGCGAATCTTGTAAAATATAAAAATATTATAAAAAATCAATCAAGTATCAACACTATTATGTTCAAGTTGAATAGTTTGTCGAATGCCAAGGAACGACTTGGGTGGTCTAAACTTGTCTTCCATCTCCCTCTAACGTTAGCATTCTCGTATATTTCTGTCTCTCTCCGCCGTGAAGTTTGGCTACCAAAGATTATTGAGAATGAGATCCGCTAATTTGTGCAATCTTGAGTTTAGTAATTAGATTTTTTTATGGTTATTTCATGTATTTTTAAGTTTGTAAATAGTGGATGGGCAGATATTTTGATGATTATGTCTTAACTGGAGTTAAAGTATTCTTATTAGACTTTTTACGAATTGGTTTCATGTCTAACTCCTGGGCTGGCCTCTCCTGAGGTTTCGATACCCCCTGTCAACAAATGATCATGCTCATCACACAAAATTTTCTTTTGAGTGGGAATCGAACCCACGACCCCCGATTTAGTAGTCAAGGTTGCAAACATAACTTCTTACAAATACTCTTTTTTTCAAGTTGGTTAAAAATACTAATAACTTAACCAAGTTATCCAAATCCCTTCTGTCCCGAAATACTCTTTGAATTTTCACGAACATTTTCAATGCGAATCGATCTCTTTCACTCTCCTGAAATTCCAATATTTCTATCTCACGCGTCCACCTATGACCTCTACAGTTCGCCGTCCCTTTCTTATTAAGAAAGAAAGTATTGCTTTCTCTTTCTGTGTTTGTACGATTTCGAAGTGGATTGGAAGAATTTTCATGAGATTGAGATGGTGAGAAAAAATTACAAAATTTAGAGCAAACAAACGAATTTGTTAACGTGAAGCTAATAAAACAAACTCTTAAACAACAAAGTATATATTTTATTATATTATCACAAGCTTTTAAATCAACTAGGATCACAGTACTAGTGAAGAAAAATTAAACAAGCCTAAACACGACGAGATTGCGTCGTTTCGTTACGGAGTTTCTATGGCCACCTTCCGGACGCAGACCAGCTTGAAAGTACCATAATATTGTATTGTCACCGAACTTCTATAAGTATGCAAAATTTCATCTCAATTGGATGTTTAGAAGTGGCTCTAATTTTGCTTTCAAGATTTGACCCGAACAAACATACATACATTGCAAGTTCATTAAAAGCTTGTAAAAATAGGCACAGTGATAGATATATATTTTTTTAATATTGGCACACTTAATATTTGACTGATTATTTATTTTACTTTTATTATTTTAGGCGACGACATCCGCAAAGTGGCAGTGGCTGGAAGTGGCTGCAGATCGAGCTCAGTGGCGTGCCCAGCAGTGGACGAAGATAAGCTGATGATGATGATGATTATTTACTGGCGGTTACCCGCAGCTCCGCTGGCGTGGATGTCGGTTATCGCGGCAAAAAGTAGCCTATGTCCTTTCTTAGGATCTAAGCTCACCCCATACCAAGTTTTATCCAACTCGGTAAAGCGGTTTAGGCGTGAAAACGTAATAGACAGATCGACAGACAGAAAGACATTTTTTTTAATTTATTTGGGAAAACAAACAATTACACACTTAACATGGTTAATGAAATATTGATAGCATAAGTAACAAAATCAGTGCGTAACTCACTACGTTATCCACAGGTTATCTATACTTACTTAATATATAAAGTGAAGAGCTTGTTTGTTTGTTTGAACGCGCTAATCTCAGGAACTACGGGTCTGATTTGAAAAATTCCATTAGTGTCAGATAGCCCATTTATTTAGAAAGGCTATAAGCTATATAACATTACGCTGCGACCAAAAAGAGCAGAGCATAAATGAAATATGTTGCAAAAATGAAAATCCGTTGAAACTAAAACACGCGGACAAAGTCGCGGGGGACAGCTAGTAATTAATAAATGTGGACAACATCACATACATTGTTCTGAACCCAAAGTAAGTGGCTAAACCACTTGTGTTATGGAATTCAGAGAAAACGAAGGTACCACAAACACCCAGACCCGGGACAATGTAGAAAACTAGTTTTCTCTACTTGACCCGTCCAGGGATCGAACCCGGAACCTCAGAGCCGGCGACACCTTGAAAACCGGTGTGTACGCCACTCGATCACGGAGGTCGTCAAGTGTTTCAGCACATCTTCCCAATAAGGGCTAGCAATGTCGCTGCCAGAGGCGCTAGACGGACGTTAAGTCATCAGTAATCAAACACACGTACCTACATTAACAAACTTTGCTGTACCGGTAGCCGTTCAATTAAACTAAAACTAGCATCTAAAATTTAAATAGGTTCGCTTTACCGTATTCATCATCATCATCATTTCAGCCGAAATACGTCCACTGCTGAACATGGCCTCCACCAAGGATCGCCACAACTCACGGTCCTGCGCCGTCCGCATCCAGCGGTTTCCGGCGACCTTCACCAGGTCGTCCGACCATCTTGTGGGAGGCCTACCCGCGCTGCGTCTTCCGGTTCGTGGTCACCATTCGTGAACTCTTCGGCCCCAACGGCCATCGGTTCTCCGAACAATATGCCCCGCCCATTGCTACTTAAGTCTGGCAATTTTAAGAGCTATATCGATGACTTTGGTTCTTCTTCTCCTGATTTCTCATTCGATCTCGCAGAGAATTTACTGTATTACCGTAACATACAGGCTCGCACACGGACTGCTTGAAGCAATTCGCTATACGACTGCTTTTTTTTTGATAAAGACACACAAAGCAACAATTTCTTACCATCAGATAAAGACGCACAAAACATCTAACATTAATTGCTTACATGCTCACGCGCGCTTGTCACGACACTTGTCAAACTTGTCAAAACTGTCAAACTTGTCAAAACTGTCAAATTTGGACGCTGTCAAAGGTGGTGGTATCGATCTAATTGATCTGAAGCGGTGATAAGATCTCTAGAATTAGGTAGTGAAGGTAGTGGAAGCTAAGCTATAGATGTGCGATGCTATGAAGATACAGGAGTTGTATACAGTTAACGTGTTTTTAGACCAAGTGTAATGCAATAGTTAATTTAAAATTATTTCAATTACCAATTAAAATTTGTATATAGACAAGCTTTGAACCTAGTGTGAACGGTCTTAGGTCTAACTATAGCATTATATAAGAGTAAAATAAATAAATGTCCTCCTGACCGAATTTCGGTCAAGGCAGCTTCTCTTAAAAGAGCTTAGCCATCTAGCGCGGGAGATATTTCACTGCACGAGTGTATGCGCGAACACAGTTACACTCTCTATTCTTTCACTCTCATAGTCCGATGGGACGGCAATCCGACACGACCGGAGAGAGATCAGGTGCCGGACTAACGGCTTTACGTACTTACAGAGGCTAGGGGTGTAAATACCACCTAACTTCCTGACTCCGAGCTGAACTGTTCTGAGTATTTCTAAACAAAAAACCCAGTAATTATTTTTAGTTCGAACCGGGATTCGAACTCGAGACCTCGTGACCACTGACCACTAGACCAACGAGGCATTCACTGTCATTAGATTTAACGATAAGATCTCACTTGTTTACTTTATAATTGGTCGAACGCACGCACTGGTTTTCAAGATGTCACCAGCTCTGAGGTCTCGGGTTCGATCCCCGGCCGGGTTAATTTAGCAAACCCGTGTTCTAGATTGTCTCGGGTCTGGGTGTTTGTGGTACCTTTGTTGTCTCTGAAATCCATAACACCAGTGCTTTAGCTACTTACTTTGGTTTCAGAGCAATGTATGTGATGTTGTACACATTTATTATTTATCATTTATTTATTAATTTGTTCATAAGGGATCTTAAATCGTCATTATGTCCTTTTTTGCAGAAATTATCTCTTCAAGCACCTTCGCCAAAAGTAAAGTAATTTTAACCATGCTTTCTCTTGCAAAGCCTGTTTCCAGATACGTTTCTCCGTACAATATCTACCCATAGCATACTGTCTTTTTTGTTTGATAGCATTGCTATAGCATACATAGTATAGCTCACAGTACAACATTACCTTACACCAATGAATGGTCAGAAACGAGTCTTTTAAGCCTCCTAATTTGGCTTGGAAAGAACTTATATTAACTTGCCTAACGCTTGTTAATATTTATTGGTTGAGCGTTGTTATTAGTTTTCCAACCTAGAATGAATTCTTAAATGGTTATCGTATTACAATTATGAACTTTTATTGTAGTAAAAATACTTATTTAAAAGTAGAAAATTCCATAAATGTTTTCCATCAACAATTTTGTTGAGTGTTTTGCTACTGACAATAGGTTTAGATGACTGTGTTTGAAAACAAATCTATTTATTCCGTCATTTAGAATTTATGTACAAAAATATTAGACACGTATTTTTTACTTTTTCAAAATATAAAAATATATATTAAAAGTGTGAAAAACGTGTGAAAGTGTATGAATAATTATAAATAGGTGAACATTAAACAATTTTTATTTAATACTAGCTGTCCCCCGCGACTTTGTTCGCGTGTTTTAGTTTCAACGGTTTTTCATTTTTGCAACATTTTTCATTTATGCTCCGCTCCTATTGGTCGTAGCGTGATGTTATATAGCCTATAGCCTTCCTCAATAAACGGACTATCCAATACAAAAAGAATTTTTCAATTCGAACCAGTAGTTCCTGAGATTAGCGCGTTCAAACAAACAAACAAACTCTTCAGCTTTATAATATTAAGTATAGATATTGTGCATTTAAGTAGAACCGAATCTAAGTACAGGAGTGGAACCTAATGACGCCATAATTTTGAACAAAATCGTACACGACATGTGACATTTCAAATCAAAGTATCGTCGTGTTTGAAGATTCGTACAAAAACATATCTAATATTTTGTATAAATTTATCTGAAGGACTTTAAGAAAATACTCCCATATGCCATACACCCAGTCTTGGAACAAGTATTTGTGGATCATACAAATGTAATCCTTAACAGTGGGCTATCTGTGCAAGTTAATTCGCCTTTTAACTGCGACTATTATGCGAGTCACTCACATTCGCACGAATACGCAAACCCACAAGTGTAGGACGACATTTGCAAATGATTTAATTTCCAAGCTGTATCTGTTTTTTAACAGACATCAAATCGCGAACCTTTTTCGAAATTAACGCGCATGTCAGACCGGGGTTAAACTAAACCAATCTAGCCACAGTTAACTTAAACAGCCACAATTACAAACCTAACTGATCAAGTATTTAGTCGATTTAACTGTCAGTTAAAGTAGAACTGAGACGTTATTTTTAATCATTATTCATTTACACGTCTGCCTTCATATTCGGCTGATTAAAAGGAACATTGTAAATTGATATATAAGTTGCAGGCCACCCAGATCGCGCGCTGTTTGTTTTTATTTTGGTTGCGCTTGCGCCGGCGCGGTGATAGATCGGGACCCGCGACGCTGATTGGTTGCCACACTAGGGTTGCCTGCTTTAAATTTGAAATATTGAGCTAACTTTTTAAACTTGACATTAAATTAAACTGTATGTTGTAGTTTTAATTAATGTCTGCTAAAAAAAAGTTATAATTGCAACGTGAATACTTAACAGGGGTTATTATCCATATTTTTTAATATCCATCATGTCATCCAAATATTAGACACGTATTTTATGGTTTATTTTGTACGTATTTAAAAACTCATGATAATACATTTATTAAAAAAATTGCATGATGTCAGTCGTTCGCACGTTCTGTTGGAACATGTCACGTGATAAGCTTTATCCCTAACCTTTGATTCACTCTATCTCCTTAGTTTTTAACATATTTTAAAAAAGAAAAAAATACTTATCTTATATTTTGTTTATTTTCTAACTTACGGACTAAATAGATTTTTCTTTTCATCCCCAGTCAACATCCCTATTATATCTTTCTTGCCGTCTAGCCAAGTGACATTTCAACAAGCGTTAACGCTGATCGAATCGCCCAAATGTATGGAAGTGACAAGTCCAAGTCACGTGACTTATCGAAATGAAATGTCGTTTCCATAAATTTGAGCAATTTCTGTCATCGTTGAAGCTTGTAGAAATATCACTTACCTAGAAGAGCAGATAGGCAATCTGAAGCCGACCAATATAGCTTGGGAAAAAGCTACTTAGAAGATGCTGATTATGTAAATCAAAACTTCTTTTAGCGCGTTGGGCATTTTTTTTTTTTTTTGAGAAGGAAATAGACAAGTGATCTCGCGACACTGTTACCGCTACCGACAGTTTTGTATATAAGTATGTATCTACATATATTGTAACTAGCTGTTACCCGCGACTTCGCCCGTGTGGATATCGGTTATCGCGGCAAAAAGTAGCCTATGTCCTTTCTCAGGCTCCAGACTATATAATTAAAATCGGTGCCGTAGTTAGACAGACAAACAGACAGAGTTACTTTCGCATTTATAATAGATATTAGTAAGGATGTAAGGATTTTACAAGTTTGTATAATAACTTTCGAGAGGAGTATTCATATTTATTTAAAACAAATATTTTACAAGCTTTCACTTCTGTCGGCACTCCCGGGTTGTCACTGATTTTTTTATATATAGAAATAATTAAGTAACTCTATCGTGGCAACCCTAGCCACAGATTGGCGCTTGAGCTTCGTTTTTACAAAAATTCTTCGCATTGATAGCACACGTCCAAATAATTCATTATTATTTATATATTTTCCCACACATATTTTGCATAGCTTCCACATTAAGAAAGATCAAATAAGATGAGATGCTGTAATCTTCATCGTTTTAAGACAGAATAAATAATAAATAATAATACCGGCCTATAAATGTACCACTGCTAGGCACAGACCTCTTCTCATATAGAGAAGGAACGAGCATTGATCACCACGCTTGCTCATTGTGGGTTGGCGATTTCAGATTCCGATATTTGGAACCCAGGTTTCCTCACGATGTGTTCCTCCACTGTTTGCCAATGGTGTCTTAGAGTAATTAAGAAAGTAAAACAAGTCACATTGGTACTTGCCCGTAGAGGTTTCGAACCTGCAACCTTGTGCATACAAATCCGTTCGTTAAACCGCTAGGCCACCTCGACAACGCAGATAAAGTATTATAAAGAATAGAATAGAATAGATTAGAATATTTATTAATAATGTTAATAATATTTATTAAATAAATAAATAAACAAATGTGGACAACATCATAATATACATTACTCTGAACCCAAAGTAAGTAGCTAAAGCACTTGTGTTATGGAATCAGAGACAACGAAGGTACCACAAACACCAAGACCCGAGACAATGTAGAAAATTGGTTTTCGACATTGACCCGTCCGGGGATCGAACCCGGGACCTCAGAGCAAGTGACACCTTGAAATCCGGTGTGTACGCCACTCGACCAAGGAGGTCGTCAAAGAAAGGGAAGTGTTGATACGCAAGTTTAAGTTAATTGTTAACTCAACGATTACTTCAAATAATTTCGAGTAAGTAGTTCCCGGAAATATTGCTCCATATAACACTGCACCGTAGTATGAGAAAAGGATAACTAAGGAATTTAGTGCAAAATGGTAATACATTTATACTGTAGCGATTCAGTAATCTTTTTTTTTTTTTTTTATAAGGTTACTAGCAATGTGGGTGGAATTCACATTACTAGCAATCTTGTTAACCCCTCCAACTAAGCTAATATGCTTGTATCTGGAGTGGGTTCACGTCAATAGTGCAATGGGTGGGGATCGAACCTGCGACCTCTCGATCACAAGGCCGTCACCCTAGCCATTAGGCTATTGCCGCTTCTATCTAGTTATAAGGAGCATGTGTCCATACTTATATTATAACTACGAAAGTAACTCTGTCTGTCTGTCTTACTGTCTTTGAAAAACCTATTATTCGTGCCAATCCTTGTCCATACTTAATATTATAAAGGCGAAAGTACGTCTGTCTGTTAAGCTTTTTCGGCTAAACCGCTAAACTGATTTTAATGAAACTTGGCATAGGGCAATACCGGTAAGCCGCAAATTAGCTGTTGCCTGTGGCTCCGCCCGCGTGAGTGTAGGTTTTCGCGGCAAAAAGTACCATATATCCTTTCTTAAGATCTAAACTTACCCCGTACTAAGTTTCATTCAAATCGGTTCAGCAGTTTCGTTGTAAAAGCTTACCAGACAGACAGACAGAGTTACCTTAGCATTTATAATATTAGTACAGACTGCTTCAGTGTTTGTCGTAAGCCGAAAAAAAATGATCAAATAATAATTTTCTAATATTAACAAAGAACATGAATGCAAGGAATAATAAAACAGACAGGCGGTTGAATTTTGGCACCCTTGATTGGCTTCTTTCTCAGAGCTACGTCTATATATATTTTTTGATCTGCCTATTTTATCATAAGAATATAAACTTCAAGCCATTTAGCTAACATAACTATCTATTATTCACTTCAAAATCGAAGTTAGGACTGCTCGATAAGTTTTATACAATCCTGCAAGATGTACAAAATAAAAGATCTCGTTTACTTAAATAAATGTTCCATTTGACAGGTCAACTTACATTTGTAGTTACCGAACGACATTCAAATGTAAATCCGAAGTGTGAAACTCATGCCATCTCTTTTCGTTGTACGGAGAATAAGAAAGAATGTTCTGAATAAGAGGGAGATGGAATACAATGTCGCGAAGTGGTTTAGTGCAATGCGTACACCGTGGGTGGTCTGTAATTTTTATACTGACGTCAAAAGGTCATTGAACCCCGTCCGATTAATATTTGACACCTGTTTGTGATATTTTCAAGTTTTTTTTTGTTTTCGTTTTTTATTTGATAAATAGTTCTTTTAACATTGACAAATTGATAGTTTAATTAGCTATTTGAGATAGAAAATCAAGGTGGTTTGTATATTTGAGTATATGGTTACATTTTAGAACAGTTATGGGCGAATACTTAAACGTCACTCAATTTTAAGTAGCCGTTAAGTCTTAAGCTGTCTCTGTTACTAAGGTGTAAAGTAGCGACAGATACACATTTAAGAACGTCTTAAAGTTAAGTTGTGTTTTAGTATTCGGGGGTTTGCCTTGTCGAAGTTATCCAGTAGAGTACTAACTTAGTATTACTTTACTTACCGGATTTAAAAAGGTTGTGGGTTCAGTCCCAGGCTATTTAACTGACTTTTTGAATGTTAGTTTTGTATCTTATAGTTTAATACTATAAGATTATGAAAAAATCATGATGAATCCTGGATTTGGTCATCTTAAATCGTAGTGCGTATAGTGGTCAAAGCTCGTTCTCTGTATGAGAGGCCTGCAGTGGGACAGTTACAGGCTGGTGTTATTAACAGCTTCGGTAATGGCGCCCAACCGTGGGGCAGCTCACAAGCGTGGTGATGACTGCTCGTTCTCTGTATAAGAGGCCTGCAGTAATACAGTTACAGTTTAGTATTTAATATTAGTAGCTGCTGCCCGCAGCACAGCCAGCGTTGGTGTCGGTTTTTGCAGCAAAAACTAACCTATGCCCTTTTTTTAGGATCCAAGTTTACTCCATACCAAGTTTCATCAAAATCGGTTCAGCGGTTTAGCCGTAAATAAAAAACAGACAGACAGAAAGACAGACATAGTTACTTTTATGCCTACTTAGTTTTTTTTTGTTTACTTACCTCTAGTTTTTAAGGAAGTTTCATAGATGACGATAGTTGTGTTACTCTGACGTGTCATAATTACCTAAAACCCAATTTGCGTCCCAAGTATTTTTTATCTAAAGTTACCTTAAAGTTGATATTTTTTTATTAATGTTTTGTTACTTTTAATTATATTTTATTTCAACTTTGTAATTTACTCTTTCAACCATATTTTTTGGTCCAATGGGATTCAAACCTGACTATTTGCCCTACAAGGTAGTCAAATCTTTGTGCTTTTAAGGTCTAGGAGGATTTAAGGAAGGAAGGATTTAACATTTAAGGATTTTATTTAAAGATAAACTAACCGACATACTTAGTAGAAATACTTACGTACATATTTCCTTTATATAGGTACCTGTGTTAAAATAACCTCCTCTTTGTAACCGACTTTAAATGGATTTTCGTTCTCAATTTGACCATTTTTTGGTATGATTGTTAAGCGATATCTTCTTAATTATTTATGTCATCAATAGGGTCATATATATACCTCAGAGGTTGTCCCATATATATTACACTAGCTGCCCCCGTGACTTTCTCCGCGTGTTTTAGTTCCAACGGTTTTTCATTTTTGCAACATTTTACAATTACTTCACTGCTTTTGGTCGCAGCTTAATGTGATATATATGTGATAGCTTATAGCCTTTCTTAATAAATGGGCTATCCAAACCTGAAAGAATTTTCAAATCGGACCAGTTCCTGAGATTAGCACGTTCAAACAAACAAACAAACTCTTCAGCTTTATATATTAGTATAGATTGATGTCAGTTCTTTTCTATCTTTATGTAATCTATTATATCCAAGTCGGCAACAATCGCAATAAGACAATACTCTTCGATATAAAGTGGGGAATTGTAAAAAATGAACTGGCGACAGTAATCACATTCAATACGATGGGGTGCCTCCCACCCCCGATAGCTTGCTGTGGAGAATTTCTACACCCCGAGCGGTAAAGGTTGGTTTTTATGTAGAGAACTTTTTTTACACGCAAAAAAGTCGATAGGCTTAAAATTGGACATCAAAATATGACTTAAATAGAAATTGCGGGTGAAGAGATACCATTTTTTAAAAAGAAATTGATGGTTGTATTCGTACCGATAGTTCCTTTAAAATAATAATATTATGAAACACTGGCAACATGTTTTTAATTTCTTTTTTTTTATGTCCGTTTAAAATCGTAGTTAACTTAAACAAGCAATTTATTTTTGTACTTACCTACAAGAAAAATATATTTAATAAGTTCTTTCTTTATTTGGAATATTTATTTAATCTCTAACATCATTGTCAACCTACATTAAAGATATGGCCAAACTTACCAAAACCGATTAAAAAAATGGGTAGTCGCTCAAACGTCCTTCGATTTCCGTAGATTGCCTTTCTAGATATACTTACTTAGACTTAAAAGGTCCGCTGCGTCTATCTTAACGCGATAAACTCAAAACTACTGAATGGATTTTCATATGGTTTTCGCCAATGGATAGAGTGATTCAAGAGGAAGGTTTGTGAAAACGTGGATTGAAATATCATCAAACGTTAACATTTAAACGATAAGGTCAATTTTAGCTGGCCATATCATGAAACGGCTGTACTTCATGAAAAGGCCAACCATATCATGAAATAGTCAATAGGCATGTTTCCTAATTTTTTTTAATGTCCGCCTGGTAGATTAATGAATTTTATTGGACAAATATTTTTCTTTTTTCCTGCAAACAAAAAATGATCAAAATACAGAGAACGGAAATTTCGCGTGACGTCACTCCTCGCTACAATTTTTACCAAGGCGAGGCGTCATAAGCCCCCACTCCGAAACTTTAAAGCGCTGTATCTTTGTAATTTTTTATTGTTTTGATAAAAGAAAAAATACGTGTCTAATATTTTTTATTATCTAACCGACGGACTAAATAGATTTTAACTTTTCATACCCAGTCAACATCCCTATTCTACGATTTGACATATCAATTATTTCTATCTATTCCTAATCACCATGTGAACCCACCGTTATTAAAAGGCGCGCGTGTCCAAAATTAACTGCTTTTTTTACCAAACATTGTTCACGTGTTGTTGAGAATCGATTACAGATACGAATTAACGCATTGAATTACATGCTATTGTTAAGTTATCTAAGTTAATGCCTCTTCGAGTACCACCTACAACTACATATTATTTTTTGAACGACTCCCGCTCTAAGGAATTTTATTCTTGTGTCGCGGGGGTTTGTACAAACATTCAAGTCACATGCACAAAGAACACCCAGACTAGGAAAAAGCATTTGTGGATCACACAAATGCTTGTCCCATGCGGGGATCAAAACCGCGCCACGTCGCGCACAGAGGTAATTGGCGTGGTGGCCTATACCACTCGGCTATCCTTGCAGTCGCAGTATGTGTGGTGTACCACGCTACCATGAGCTAGCACATGGCACTATTAACTCAGTGCGCGCATCGCTACTATTCCGTAGTGCCGAGCGTAAGCAAATACTACGCTCGCTTTCCTGATTTAAGTGATTTTCCGTGCAACGACAGACTTTTATGCCAAAATATCCATGATTCCGATATTTTGATTAGGATATTTGGATTTCAGATAGTTATCCAACGTGGCACTCAAACAGTGGCGTGCATTGGTTTTCCGACCAGGTAGGCAGACATTAGGCAAATTACGCAAAAAAGACACCTTGTACCAAAAAAAATAACAAAATAAATGTAAAAAACTATTTTATACTCACTTTTTAGAGTTTCTTATTTCTTATTCTGTGGTTCAGGTGTTAGCTTAAAAAACGACTACTTTATTAATTTGTTTTGTCAACAAATGAAAACTTATTAAACTTCTTGAAGGATTTGCACGTAATTTATCCATACAGATAATATTTTTGAAAAACGAACAAACTACGCACTTTATCTTTTCCATAATTATACAGACACAAAAATTTGTGTTTATAACACTACAGTAACTTCACAAAACCACAATTAATCAGATAACGAATAATTAAGAAAATAATGCAAACAGTCAATGCTCGCGCCATTCGAGAAAAACTACAACAGATTAAAAATATCGAAAAGACAAGGAAGTTCCTACAGATAAAAGAAAAAATAACATTTATTGCAACTAAAACAAGTTTACATTATTAATTGTGTAATTGTTAACTTTAAAAAAATTGAATATTTAATTAACAATTTATTAATATTTTATAATATTAGTTAGGTATACTAAAACATAGTAATATCTGGAATTGATGTATTTTTTATTTGTTGAGCAGTATGGCCAATACCTTTGCCTCCTGAGAAGGCATGCCTACTATTGGTCTGTGAAATTGCGAAGGTCAAATGTCAGGGCGCTATGCATGTCAAACAGAGATTTTTTGCTTTTACCGTATTTTAAAAAGTAGCTTATTATTGAGTGTGCGTGCATATATGCATACGCTGAAATCGTTTAAGTGTGTGAGTGTAAAGTAGGCAGTCTCGCGAGTGCCTACTACGCGACGAATTATGAAGTTTGTATTGAATGAGACGTCATTATTTTTTTTTGATAAGAAAATGGTTGGTTATAAGTTTTATTATTTGTAATTATATTAATAAGTATGATGGGTGTTGACTGATTTATTATAATATTTATATCGCAATAATTAAGGATAGTTAGTTCGCTCTTAGGAAGTAGGCACTGCCTAATAGCCTATATGGTATGCACGCCACTGCCCTTAGGACGTCTAACTTTTAGAAGGAGAAATTCGTAGTAGCTTAGTTGGTCAGCGACTGGTGCGTCTAACCAGTGGTCGCGGGTTCGAGGCCTGCTTTAGGTTCAAATTTTTTCTTCCTACTATTTGTATTTAATTACAAATATTTATCCATGAAGCCCGTAGGTGCCTTAATAATTGAATGTTTCTCAAAATATAGCAAACATACAAATGCAATTTAATAACCTCCTCCCTTTAACAGTCGGTTAATTAACAATAATAACAGTTTGTATTTTTCATCCCCTTTTTAAACAAACAAAAAAAACATATTCAACACCCCACGTTTCTTAAACTCACCCCTTTAATTTGGTGTCTTGCGAATCAACTGTCAGGGGGTTGATTTTATTGAAATACTTGCGGCAGCGCGAATCGGGAATGCCGGTTCGATTCCCGAGCGCGAACTTTAATTTCGGTTGTCTTTTTTATTGCATTTTTAACTCACCCCCGCTTGAATTGAGTTTGGGATTGAGTGATGATATTTTTTAGGAATTATATTGTTGTTGGATATTTTTTGTCGAAAACAGTGACTGTTAGAGCATCTAAGTGTAAGGTTTGACCGATAAGAAAGGTTAAGCCGCGGCCACCGCGGTTGTTCCGTGGATGGGTCACCATTTCAAAAAACATACCGAGACCCCTCCCTGCCTCGGAAAGCACGTTAAACCGTTGCTCCCAACTGTCATACGTTGATCTTTGGCAGTCGTTAATTCATAACAACACTGACAACCAGTCTTACCATGGGATACTGTTCTACCCAGTAAAATGGGTTGTGGAGGTCAGATAGGCAGTCGCTCCATGTAAAATACGGTATTCAGCTGAATCTGGTAAGACTGGAAGCCGACCCCAACCTAGTGTGGGAAAAAGACTAGCCAGGAGAAATAACTCCTATTAAGACGGGACGCGACGAGATCTTTCTCCATAAAAACGTATTCCGCAGTTTTCTTTGTGGTAAATATATCTAGAGCAATTATTTATTTCTCGTAAGTTCTAAGTTTCCTTAATGCGTGTCCCTAATAAAACATATATTTTTTTTAAACGTAATCATTTAAAGAAATAGCCTTACAATAATGCCCGTTTTTACCGAAGTATTCTGACGATTATCAGACATACTTGATCGGATTTTAACAAAAAAGAATTATAGAAGCAAAGATATACCTGTTCTGTAAATTTTGATGTAAAAAGTATTTGGATTAGCCAAGTTTTGGAGAAGAAAACAGTAGAATACAAAAAGTCTTTTGGTCAACGATTTTGTAGCCTGAGCTGCAGTTGTCTCTTACGCACTTTACGGGGGTAGGTCGGAGGTGCGCGACGGCAATATATATTCTTTCCGAGGAGTTTCAAAAGTACTTTATTTAGTTTTTAGTACTTTTGAAGTATAGTCCCTTGTAACATTGTACAAAAACGTAACAATATAAGTGTTATTACCTTTTTGCGTATTTTGACAGAGATTTCTTTACAGCCAAACATTAAATATTCTATTCGTCAAAGTTGTTATTTTCCTGCTAAATATCAAGTATTTAAAAAAAAACCTAATTACGCAAGTAAAATAATATCTGTTTTTGCTTGTGGCAATGCTTAAAATAATACTTACCTAAGTGCGTGCTGTGTCTACCTCGCCGCCATACAGTTTGTTGAGACAATCTACGCGATGTCATTAGTCAATAGCTGTTATTTTTCATTCATATTACCATGATAGAAACTGGCCTTTAATAAATTTAATATTCAGAATATTACAGAAGGGGTATATCTATCCAAAAGGGGTGAAGAGTACATTTATTATAGAGTCAGTTTACAAAATTTCAGCTCAAAATGAGTTAAAGACATAATTGCTACACAATTTTTAGCATCAATAATTCGACATATTTTTTTTTAACAAACCTGTCACTGCACTACGAGGTTCAAAATCTTATTACGTCCCTCGCTAAATGTTAAGATACATCCTCCATGCATGCGGTCTGGTTAAGAATTTTGGTGTCAAATAATTAACATTACGAACATTTTTGGATAGATATAGGTACCCTTTCAGTAACACTCTGTATAGAGTATAGGTATCTTTAGATAAATAAAAATACATTAAATTAATTTAACTTCTTTTAATAAGATTTGTCTATAAATCGCTACTTTTCACATTTATATATTGACAACAATTTAAGAAAAAAATGAAATAAAATTACCAGAAAATAAAATCAATTTAGCTTTTCGCCATCGCTTTTGTGTTTATCTCACAAAATGTTGTCAAAATATAACAAATAAGTAATACTGCTACATTGCACAATAAATTACTTAAAATTAATTTGTTAATTAAAGTCTTATTATTAGTTTTATTTACAGATTTTTATTTTACAAATCGAGTGGGCAAAATTCGACTAAGATTTTTACAAAACTTTTTTGACGTGACAACGTCTTATAAATTGGTTTGCCGGGTGACACTTCAAGAAACTGGGTAACGCTCCGCTCACGTTATGCGCTCACAATGAGAGCGAGTGAGAGGCACGCGTCGCATGGTTAGCCCGCCTAAGAGCGAGAGAGACAGACATTGACATTGACAGTCGTTGTCACGTAAAACTTTCGCCCGTATACCGACTTTACAGGCAACCAATTTTTTTATTCAAACGTAGGTTATATATGTAATTATTCTGTACATTTTTATTATGCGTTATGTCATTATTGCTGATTATATTGAGAACAAACTAAACTTAATTTAGACTAGTGCTATCTCCTTCTCTCTTATTGAATTAGAAAGAGACAGATACAATATTAGATCTGTTTAAATTTAGTTTAATTTTACTGAAATCTGTTGTCAAATGACAAAGAAGTAATGACGATTTTAATGTAGTCATTATTTATTACTATAATTTTCTTGCATTGTCTGTTAAAAAGATAAACACAATCTAAATTTAGTTTAGTTTGTAAACCAAAGAATCGGCCATTTTCAAACACGATGAAATTACATTTTACTTAATTTTATGAATCTTTACATCGGACAAACAACCGCACATCAAGTATTTGTTTTTATGTTGTATTACAGCGCTTTATTACAAACGAATAAGGTCGATTTTCGCAGTTACAACTGTACAGTTATATGTATAATAGGAAATGCAAGGTTATTTAGGGCCAATTCCAATAACATATCCGAAGATAGTTTTCCCTCCTAGAGATAGAAATATGACATAATTTGTATGGCGCTTAAGTCATATTCCTATCTCTAGCGAGGATGGGTAGATCCTTCCTCGCGGATAGGTTATAGAAATTGGTAGTTAGTCAGTAAAATGCTACAGTCATCTAGAAATGTTTATATTCAGAATGCAACTCAAATTATATGCATATTATCATGATATAAAGGCTTTTATTATTGTAATAAGTTATTAAACATTGCTGCATTTATTAAATGGGCTATATTTTTTTAAACTTCAACAAGCTGTATCTATACACTAGCTGTCCCCCGCGACTTTGTCCGCGTATTTTAGTTTAAACGGTTTTTCATTTTTGCAACATTTTTCATTTATACTCCGCTCCTATTGGTCGTAGCGTGATGTTATATAACCTATAGCCTTCCTCAATAAACGGACTATACAATACAAAAGAATTTTTCAATTCGAACCAGTAGTTCCTGAGATAAGCGCGTTCAAACAAACAAATAAACAAACTCTTCAGCTTTATAATATTAGTATAGATATAAAAGAAATGTTTCCCGCCGCGTCTGTCTTTCTGAACGTGATATAATAAAAACAACCAAACGGATTTTTATATGGTTTTCAACAATGGATATAGTGATTCAAGAGAAAGATTTTTAATATAATTAATTAAAGTTTTTTCTACCCATGCGGAGCCAGGGCAGGTGGCTAGTTAATATAAAAATTTAAAACCCAGACAGCAAATTTTTAATTTTTAGTTTCTCAATCGAAATTAGATACATTTAAAAATATAAGGTATATATTATATTGTATATACGAAAAACATAACCTTCCAGGCGCAGTCAGTTAAAAAAAGAGTAGATGTTTTATCTCAATTTGTTTCTTAATTTTGTTTAGAATAAAATATTACAATAAACAAGGCCTTTTGTCACGATAATAAAAATAATAAAACTGCTTAAAGTATTTCAAATACAATGACTATTTTTTTGAATGTCCGTCAGTTAGTTCATAAAAAAATATTAGACACGTAACTTTTCTTATTTTACGTCACCAAAAACTCATGACGATTGATTCGAAATGTCGCATGACGTCACAATTTAGCTCATTTTGTACCCAAGCATGACGTCATCAGCCCCCACTCCTGAACTTTAATTTACTTTATCTACTTACTTAGTGTTTTGATATACTTAAAAAAGCAAGAAATACAGGTCTAATATATTTTTATTATCTAACTGACGGACTAATTTGATTTTGACTTTTCATACTCAGTATTCTACCCCATACTTGGCGTACTCCTCAGTGAACCGACTTTAGTATTGTAAAATGAAGGAGTAAACTCGACGCAATTTTCAAAAACGCTTACATGTGCATAGCGTCGTCTCGCTTACACGACAACAGTCCTGCTTCAAGAGTAAATAGTACAGGTACAGCCTCTGTAAACAAGTGACAATCCTACAAGCGTCAACAATCCTAGAAATCACTCAAATGTATGATATGACATTTCTTTTCGACAAGTTAAAGAAACAAATGACACTTGTCTTGAGGGGCTGCCCTCTTATGGCCCGTTTATATATTTAAAAAACTATTCGCTTTGCTAACGGACAGTAGCATTTGCTAAGCAAAATGAAGAAAAAACTACCGCCCGTAAGCGAAAGGAATTGTTTTTTTGAATATAGGAACGGGTTATAAGTCAAGTGAAATTTCTACAAGCGCGATTGAGAGAAAACGCTCAAACGTGGAAGTGACAAGTAAAACCCTCAAATACTATTGAAACTTAACTTTAAGACGTTGTTAAGTGTCTGTCTGTCTCTACACTACATCTTAAAGAGACTGAGCTAGTATGAGACTTAAAGTCGATATAAAACTGAGTGACATTTCAGCATTCGTCCATAAGTTACGTGATTTATCGAAACGAAATGTCATTTCCATACATTTAATATAAATAAAAATATGTGGACAACATCACTTACATTGCTCTGAACCCAAAGTGAGTAGCTAAAGCACTTGTGTTTTGGAATTCAGAGACAACGAAGGTACCACAAGCACCTAGACCCGAGAAAATGCAGAAAAGTGGTTTTCTCATTGATCCGTCCGAGGATCGAATCCGGGATAAGAGCTAGCTACTCTTGAAAACCGGTATGTACGCCACTCGTCCACAGAGGACATCACTTGACCGTTTAACGATTGTAGAAATGTCACTTGGCTGATAAGTTAGTTCTTTTAAACTCTATTCTGTAACTGCTGCTCTCTCTCTCTTGCCTTCATTTCCAATTCTTCCTCTTCTTTAGTGAGGGGAACAGTGCTGTGGTTATAGAGTCCCTGCGCCATGAGCTGCAGCGCGAGCGGGTTCCTCTGGCCCGAGGCCTTCTTGATCTTGGCGCGCTTGTTCTGGAACCAGATCTTGATCTGAGCTTCGGCCAGGCCCAGCTCCGCAGCCAGGCTCTGCCGCCGACGCTCCGTTAGGTAACGGTTTTCCGCGAACTCGTGCTAAGGACAAAAAATGCATATTTTAAAAGGAGCTGAGGGTCAAGGATCCCGATTGGGAATTACCTTATGTGACTTTTGAAAATATTATGGCAATGGTCAGGGCAATGAAACTACATATTCGAAACCAAAATGCCCTAAGCCTTAATTTTCCAATTCGATTTCTATGTTTATTCAAAAAAAAAACATTATCAAATTCGTATAATAATAGAATTTTAGTCGAAGCTAAATTTGACAGCTCTTACGTCTGTCCTTTTCTAATTGTGTACAAGTGAAAAAGATACCAACGGCCTAAAATAAGTTTAGTGTGGGTTTAATAGAATTGGGGCCATTATAATATTACCTTTAGCCTCGCAAGCTGTGGTCCGGAGAAGGCGGTCCGGGGCCTCTTCTCGTCGGGTACGCTCGTCTCCCCCGGGGGCTTCTTAGGGCGCCGCGTCCGAGGACCTGCTCAGAAACATACTAAAATGGAGGACTTATAACTAAACACTACAATAGAAATAACAGTCTTATTTGTGAAAAAAAATCTTCACGTTTTTTTACTGCGATGCTAATATATATTCTTTTAGTCTTTTATCTGGGGAAAATTAGCTGTACTTTTTAAGTCCCGATGTTAAAAAGACGTTTTACAATATTTGTTCATGGCATCGTAGCTCCTGTACAGGTGAATTTGATTATCTTTTGTTATAAAGGGAACTTTGATAAACCTTGATTTTGAACTTTTCTCCATAATAAATGAAATCAACATTCTATTTTTTTAAATTAGAATTGTTAGAAATTATTAATTTGAACCAACGAAAACAAAAACGGAGGTAGTTCTCAAGTCGACGCACATATTTTCTTTTTTAATAAATATTTTTGACTATATATTTAATGAAAATAAATTTTTCTCAATACGTCAAATAAATTGGCTGCAAATAAGCTGTACTTTAACCCCTGCAAGGCATGCATCGTATATCCTGAGACCCTGTATAATGTCATTGCTAAACCTTCTGAAAAACCTAGTACCTACTCTTTGTCTCAACCATCTTATTCTAAATCTTGATTAACTTGTATCAAAACAAGATGTTTAAGAGATTAACCAATGAACTTTTGCAATATCTTGAATTGAACGTAACTGTTTATCTGTTTACGTTTAAATTAAGTTTCTTGATTATCAGGAAATCCTGTATAAAATTAATAGAATCTTAATTTACTTGATACTTAATTACTGGACCAAATGTCCATAAAATTTCATGTAATCGTGTACTAGATTACTTTAATTTTCTCAACAACAAATTATATTAATCGTGCACATTTCGAGACAAAATTAATAAACATAATTACGCGCTTATGAGTATCTGGGCTTCTATCTTGATACTTTGTTTTTTGTTTTATTTCTTACTAGCTATTTCCCGCAGCTCCGCCCGCGTAGGTTATCGCGGCAAAAAGTAGCCTATGTCCTTCCTAGGCTGTAGACTATCTGTGTACCAAATTTCATTTAAATCGGTTCAGTAGTTTTGACGTGAAAGCGCGACAGACGGACAGACAGTGTTACTTTCGCATTTATAATATTAGTAAGGATTACTGTTCATATAGATACAAATACCTGCTTTAGTGACGGCAAGACACTTGTAGCCTTCTATTAGTAGATATAGAGAAATACTAGTAATTTCCATAGTCTTAAAGAGTTTATGGACAAGAAGTTTCCATGCTAAAACTATGTGGAAGATTTGCATGCTGTGCACAACACAAAACATGTAAACTCATTATTATAATTATTGTAACACCATGTTTTATGCAAATAAATACTATTATTTATTTCTTATTTTTCACGGGCTATCCTCAGTAGCAAGAATACCCGGTCCTTTGAAAAGCTTACGTGGGGACACAGGTCCAACACGCAGCGGTCTTGTTGAAAACTTTACTCTAATATGTGATGGGGCATCTACCAGGGCCCATCCACCTCTGATCTATGGAAAAACTGATATGAATGGTCCAAAGTAGATATAAAGTTATTGTAAAGTATGAATGGCAAATAGAAATTTACGCTACTTATATTTTAATAGATTAGTTATTCGAACTAAATCGAGAAACTATTATTTATTATTATTATGGTACAGTACAAAAGTATGTTACAATATTAAAGTATGAAATATTAACACATTTATTCTGATACTAGCTGTCCCCCGCGACTTTGTTCGCGTGTTTTAGTTTCAACGGTTTTTCATTTTTGCAACATTTTTCATTTATGCTCCGCTCCTATTGGTCGTAGCGTGATGTTATATAGCCTATAGCCTTCCTCAATAAACGGACTATCCAATACAAAAATAATTTTACAATTCGAACCAGTAGTTCCTGAGATTAGCGCGTTCAAACAAACAAACAAACAAACATACAAACAAACAATCAAACAAACTCGTCAGCTTTATAATATTAGTATAGATTAGATGAGAATTATAAACTTTACTTAACAATAAACAGTTGAAACGTAACCATTTCACAAACGAGCAAACAAAAAAACACGACACAAAACAAGCAAACAAACACACGAACAAAACGTAGCAATACAAAGGCGGTCTTCATCCCTCGCTGAAGTTCCCGGCCCAAGTAGACGATGCAATATCTTAACCAATTCAGTTTCTACTCAAACGAGTTTCAAACCTCTATTTATAAAATTGGTCAAAATATTTCACCGACCGCCTGACGGGTTGTGTTGAACTTCTCAAAGTTGTCAAAACATCTCGAAACTGTCGTTTGTAGTCTTCTGATTATCCTATAATGGCGTTAAAAACCAGAAAATATAGGTAACGTTGACGTCTTGTTCACAAAATAGCATATAGGTAAGTAGGGTGTAAAAATATTCAAGTTGCGTGCCGAGTATAGGTTTTTTGAATTATAAAAAAGTCTACAATTGTAAAAAAAAAAAAAATCTTTTATACAGGGTGTCACTGAAAGGTTATATCTATCCAAAAGGGGTGAAGAGTACATCTGGTATAGATTCAGTTTACAAAATTTCAGCTCAAAGAAGAGTAAATTAAATAATTCCTATCCAATTTTTCGACACCAAAAATCATAAAAAACGTGTCACCGCACTACGACTGTCAATATCTTATTACGTCACTCGCTAACTGCTAAGATACATCGCTTCAACGGTTTGGTTATGATTTTTGGTGTCGTATAGTTGATGCGAAAAAATAGTTATCAATTATTTAATTACCTCATTTTGAGATGATTTTTTTTTTAAACTGACTTTATACCAGATGTACTCTTTAACCCTTTTGGATAACCTTTCGGTAACATCCTGTAGACTACGATATGTAGAGTTTTTGTTCTAGTAACAAATAATATCATGTACCTACCATGTTTCTGATCTGTTATGAAGGTAACAAAAATGTTATTTACAAGGTAGCAGGTTCCCCCAATGCGTCCTATTCAAAATTACATACTCTACATAGATATAATAATATTCAAAACTAATAATATCATGAATTTTATAGTCTGTTATTGTCAACAACTCACAAGCATGGCATTGATACTCGTTTCTTTTGTATAAGTAACATCTTTACTTCAACAATGAGATAGTCATAGGACCGTGATAAAATTGAAAAGGTTACATTGGTACTTAATGTAAAACAGATCAAACAAATAATTATAATTAGTCATTCAAAAAGCCACCATTTTTTCTTAACATGCAAAATGAGGTAGATGACAGGGGTATGAAAAGTCAAAATCTAATTAGTAAGGTTTAAAAAAATATTAGACAAGGAATTTTTGCTTTTTCAAAATAACAAAACACTAATGGCCATATTTATAAAGATCTGGACGGTATTAAGCAATTGCTAAGAAACTTCTAACTTCTCTATTGAAAAATGGAAACAAGAATCTGCTAATAAAATTCTAATCATCGTCGAGATTTTTACAAATAAGGCCATAACTAGATAAAGAAAATCAAAGTTCAGAAGTTACGTGTCTAATATTTTTTGATAATCTATGTGACTGACATTAAAAAAATAAATATGGCGGAAATTACCAACGTTAGATAATTTTTATTCGTGGAATGAAATTGACGTCTGACAAATTTTATTTGGAAGAACTGTCAATTTTTTTTAATTATACTTGGTATAAAATTATCTAGCGTTGGTAAAATCAGTCTTTTGTCATCTACCACATAGGAATAAAATAATGCAAAATTAACACAAATAAATATAGCAAACACAACACGTACTAGCACACACATTAATTGTATCATGCAATTAACTCCCGAATACTGAATTGCTAATTGGATATTTGACTACTATCGAATTATTTATTTATTACAAATATTTCTAATAATAGTATTTAATTGAAGCAGAACTGCGAAAGAACATCAAAAAAATATACACGAATACAAAAGTTATAAGTATTTAAAGTTAGTTGATGACGCATGTTCTATCTCTTTTTCGCAAAACGACGACTTGTACGGGGCAGACTCAGATAAGTAAGGAGAATTACCATAGTGACGTCACATTAGGATATAGCTCTCTCTGTATAATTAGCAATATTAAAAAGCTTGTAACGAATTCAATATGAAAGGAATTAATCTGCCGTTTGTATAACCCGACGAAGTTTGTAATATATTTTTTAAATTATATAAAAACAATCTTGTCAAATACCCAATTAACTTTAAGACGTGCTTAAATGTCTATCTGCCGCCACTTTACGTCTTAAAGTGACAGTGACATCATGAGATCAGTATTCGACAGTATGGTGTTTAATTCCGGAAATATATGACAAATACTAATTACATCAAAAAGCTCAAAGCTCTCATATTTCAAGAATTAAACGCTTTTTACACAAACATAAACATATTTTTTAACAGCATATGGTCACGTTTCAACAGATTGTAATTTATCTCAATGAAATAATCTTTTCGCCGTATAAAACAGCGAATAAGATAGAAGCTTAGAGTATACATAGATAAGCATAGAGTGCGCGCATCACTAGTAGGCCCTTATGCCAAGCGTAACCTCGGTCACTCACATACGCGCAAACATTACGACCAAGGTTCGCGCGCTTTGATGTCTGTTAAAAAACCGGCACAGCTCGGAAATCAGTTACAAATGCCTTCCTACACTTGTGGGTTTGCGTATTCGTGCGAATGTGAGTGACGAAATTCGCACTTTTATTGCTGTAAGTACCTACTGCGCTCGTTTACTGATTTATGTCATATTCCGTGCGACAACAGACGTTTTTCGAAAATATCGATGGTTCCGATATTATTAGGTTTCGAGATAGTTTTAATAAAACGGCGCGCTGTTTTGACAGTAATTTTACGACGACGTTCGTTCATACTGATGCTCACAGTTCACTCTCCGTCTATGTTTGGCGTTTACTTATTTATAGGTATATTGACAACTTATTTCTCAGTAAAAAATAAATTCTTCGACGTAGGCATTACGTTTACTTATTAATTCCAACAATAGGTGTAATTCAAACTAAAACACGAATAAAACGTCACGTATTCCTAATCTACGCGTAAATAATCAATTTCAAACCATCACGACTTATTTTTTTGTTATTTTTTTTGTCTTCAACAAAAATCTATGGTTTTTTTCGTTTTTACATTCAGTTTAGTGACAATCAAATTAAGATTTACATTCTAACGTTACAATTGCCCGGCCTGTTGGTCTAGTGGTTAGTGATCCTGACTGCTGGACCGGAGGTCGTGGGTTCGATTTCCACCCAGACAAATCTTTGTGTGATGAGCATGATCATTTGTTCTGTCTGGGTGTAATTTATCTATAATATGTATGTATTTAGCAATATATAAGTATGTTTATCAGTTGTCTGGTTGCCATAATACAGGTTCTGCCTAGTTGCGGATCAGATGACCGTGTGTGAGTTGTCCCAAGATATTATATTATATATATATTATTATATTAATTGAATTTTGGACACCGTTTGTCCGTCTCTTAGGACGATGGCTTGGAAATGAAATCATTTGCAAAAGTCGTCCTACACTTGTGGGTTTGCGTATTCGTGTGAATGTAAGTGATAAGCATTTTTTTTTGTGTAACTACCTACTACGCTCGTTTACTGATTTATGTCATCTTCGTGCGACGACAGACGTTTATGCGAAAATATCGACGGTTCCGATATTATTAAGGTAATATTAGGTTTTGAGATAGTTTTAATAAAACGGCGCGCTCTGTTTTGACAATAATTTTACGATTTTACTTGTTCATACTAGTGCTACCAGTTCATACTCGATATGCGCAATCTATAGTTTTATTATTTCTTCTTTAAGGTTAAAACCTTCTTGTCTCCACCGTTTTCTCGATGTTAGAAAGTTAGTTGTCAACCAGTTTTTGTAAAACCCATGACTTACTTTATTGTATTATAACTTTTAACGACGACGGTTGTTAGTAATATGAACAAAAAATTTTCACGACAAAAATTAATTACGTTTTTTTGTTGTTTATTTTTATTAAGTAACTGTAATTTTAATATTTTGAAGTTTGATACGAAGTAGGTATTATTGTATAATTTGCAGAGAGAAAGATAAAAAGACATTTTTTTTTTATTATAAAAATATTTTTAACTAGCTGTTGCCCGCGTCTCCGCTCGCGCGGGTGTCTGTGATCGCGTCAAAAAGTAGCCCATGTCCTTTTTTAGGATCCAAGCTTAACCCATACCAAGTTTCATTCAAATCGATTCAGTGCTTTAGCCGTGAAAAGCAGACAGACAGACAAAAATTAATTACGTTTTTTTTGCTTGGTTTTATGTATGTAACATTGATTTTAATATTTTAAAGGTTGATACGAAGTATTATTGTATACTTTGGTTTTATTAGCAAAAGTTTACGGTCACGAGTCAAACTTGTAACTACATCCTGGATTATTTAACTATAGTTACTTTTATGTTGTCGGCGGGAACTTTTAATAATTACATGTATTTTTTCATTTAATTTTTGAGATAGTATTATTTTTTCACGATTGCGTTTAATAAAAGTCGCCAACAAATACGAAATATAAAAAAAAAAACATGTTTAAACAAAAATAAATGGAATTTTCTCACGTGCTTGCCGTGAGCGGGTCCCGTACTTACTTCTTCCTGAAACAAAAGAAAAAACTTCATTAATTGCAATTTTACTATTATACAAAGACATAATCGCAAAAACAAATTATAAATAATTTATTAAGTGACCTATAAGATACTTATAAATTTATTGCCACTACTTTTTTTTAAGTTGTTTAGCCATGGCAATGTAACAGAAAAACAGACAAAATTAATTTTTAAATTTAAAAATATTGCTAACTAGCTGTTGCCTGCGGTTCCGCCCGCGCGGTTGTTGGTTATCGTTACAAACAGTAGCCCATGTCCTTTCTTAGGATTCAAGCTTACTAAGTTTCATCCAAATCGGTTCAGTGCTTTATCCGTTAAAGCGTTATAGACTTATTTAATATATAATTAAACCTTTTTTATTATTAATTATTTGCTTTCATACTGCTACAATAGTGTTTACATGTATGTTTTGTTGCATCTAACTCCGGCCCCCAAGATACATGCTTTGGCTTAGTTTAGACCACTGTTAACAAAAATGTAAAGATTATAATGACTTGTAATTGTTTTATCCAGTCCTAAGAAAAAAATGTAAAGACAATAAATTTTATTCTTATTCTAGACAGACAGAGTTATCGCATTTATAATATTACAATTAAAGTGTGGATAAAAAAAAACTGTCGCAGTAAAGCGTAAAGGTCTCCCTTTAATTGACTCTAGAGTGCAGATATACTTAGATAATATTTGTGCCATAATCCCATCGCTTTCTTTGGTTAAGAAAACAAACCCCCAGTTTTCTATTTACTAAACAATACTTTAACGCATAGTTAACCTGGTAAATATAAGTAATTAGTTCAGTTGACCATTACTAATTAGTATGATTTCTATTTGCAAGTACTTATCTCGTTGCTTAAGCACGAAGAGGCTGAGGGATTACTCTTGAATGAATTTCATTTCTAATACAAAGCTAATGCAAAATTGTTATTCATTTAGCAGGCACACAACAGCACACAGTACATAAAATACTCTCAATGTTTAGATTCCATTGACAGTATTTTTTTTTAAACTTAACTATGTGTCCGCCAAACTAACGTCAATTTTGCTTTGGCATTGTACGCTAACTAAGTCAAAATTAAACCATTGCTATCTTTTTTCAACATACAGCGTGAGAAAAGGACGGCAACAGATAACAACTAACTTAGAAATGTCAAACCAGTTTTCGCCTTGAAATTCACTGTGTTTTAGTTCACACGTTTCTGCGTGTCGTTAGATTTGTATGAGAATTTTAGTCGAAACTAAATTTAACAGCTCTAATTTTCATCTGTCCTTTTCTAATTGTGTACAAATGAAAAAGATATCGATGGCGTAAAATAAATTAGTGTGGGTTTAACAGAATCGGAAACATTGTATTGGAATTAATATTATTAAGGGCACACAGGAGTAACTGGTTTGATTTTAAGATGCTAGGAAAAGTAGCATTGATTGGTTTTCATGTTAATATTTATTTTCAGATAATACCTATTTAGGAGTAATCGATATTTTGTAGATATTCCTTTGAGGTTAAGTACTGTCTGCAAAATTATAGTGTTAAATATACTTTATTACCTTCTATACATATTATAAAACAAATTCCCCCACCACCGCGTCTATCTGTCAGTATGAACGCGATAAACTCAAAAACTATCAAACGGATTTTGATATACTTTTCACTTCTGGGTAGAGTGAGAGAGGAAGGTTTGTGTAAATACTTCAGATCATTATTCAGTATCAGTTCCGATATTATTAGCGTAATATTAGGTTTTGAGATAGTTTAGTTGTTCATACTAGTCCTTACAGTTCATACTTAATATGCGCACTCTATATTTTACTTATTTTTACTCTAAGAGCAGTCTCGATACTTGCAATCTAATTAGGTATATCATATCTTAATTCACCATGAAATGGGCAGCGGATGACAGACGAAATCCAATCGGTTAACCCAATTGCCTTTGTATGTATGATTATATAATGCATTCAATGTATGCTTGTGGTAACGTAATTGCAGTATCCGAGTATATAATTCTGCAATTTTAAGGAATTATGGAAGTAATTAAGGATTTGTTGCTTAATTATTATGTTGGTGAAATTCACATTACCAGCAATCTTGTTAACCCCTCCAACTAAGCTAAATATGCGTGTGTCTGGAGTAAGTGCAATGGGTGGGGTTCGAACCTGTGAACTCTCGATTACAAGGCCTTCACCCTAACCATTAGACTATTGCCGCTTCTTGGTTTTGAGTAAATAGTCGCATTTTGAATGACAATAATGACGCTCAAGGTTAATTAAGTAGAACTTAAACAGTTCCAATTATAAGTTGGTTTAATAGCCCAAATGTTCTGAAGGTCGGATGTAAGCGTTTTATTTCAGGTTTGTGGATTTAACTGAGCAAAAATTATTTATTTCTTTTATTTTTTAGGTTTATATATATTATTTATAGGTTATTAGTTATTTATAGGTTTATATATTTTTTATATTGATTAAAATAAATATTAGTCAAAACGCTGGCGTTATAATATATTCCAGTAAAATAAAATAACTGGAACACAATTAACTCAAATAAAAATAAATAACAGTTATAATTAAATACAGGAACTGCAAAATAAATAAACATTCAATAATTTCGATAAACATATTTTTTTTGCAGAAAACTAATTCCAATTAAAATAAAGAAAATAATTGACAACCACCGTAGAGTAGCGTACAACACCGGTTTTCAAGGTATCGCTAGCTCTGTGGTCCCGGGTTCGATCCCCGGACAGATCATAGTAGAAAACAACTTTTCTACATTGTCTCGGGTCTGGGTGTTTGTGGTACCTTCGTTGTCTCTGATTCCATAACACAAGTGCTTTAGCAATGTATGTGATGTTTTCCTCTTATTTATTTAATTGAACTAGCAAAAAATAACTCAAAATTGCAAGAATCATTATAATAAAAATGGCGATAATATAAAAATAATACGACATTCATCTGGCCAACTAATAAGCGTTAACGAATGATGTCCGTCTTGATTAAAACGGAAATGGCCACCCAAGAAGTCACTTAATTAAGACATTTCGAATTATTGTTCCAAGTTTATCTTTTTTATATCTTTTATTGGGACGCGAATACGGGGTATCTTAGTTCACGGTTAGTTCTTTATGACAATTAACTTCCTGATTAAGTATTTTATCGTCTTTTTCGATGTGTGAATGTGATGTGTAGATGAACGCTATCGAAAAAATATTCTTATCGAAGCGTCAAAATTGTTTGAAGAACTTTTTTTTTAATACAAGATTTTTCATATAATAGTATGAAATCAAAATCAAAGTTTAAAAAAATATTAGACACGTATTTTAGACTAGGTACCTATATTAAAATAATTAAAAATTAAAGAGAAGCGAATTGGTTCAGAAGTGGCGGCTAATAACGTCAAGATGTTACACAAAACGTACGACATCGTGACGTCATTTGACATTTCAAATCAATGTATCGTCGTTAGTTTTTGGGTACATAAAAAAAAAAGTTGTCTACGATTTTTTATTAATTTACATGACGGATATTAAAAACATATTTAAGTTAACATTCCTATTGTGAAAATCTACGTTTACATTACTCACTAAGGCCTAGATCCTATATCTTTTGATTCGTTATTCGTTAACGTGACGATTCGTCACTAGGCTGTCTCTCATCCGTTCGTAACCAGACGTCAGTTATTTGGGTAACGAACAATTACAATTTTTTTTTATAGGAACAGCTTTTTTACGCCTCGTTGTTATTTTAACAGTTCGTTAAGGAAACGATTCGTTTTTTGTTTATTGGTACAGACCATTAATAAGAAGATTTTAGATTCTCATTAAGACAATTGGTAAAATTTAAGAAAAAAAAAATGACAATACGAAATTGCGTATTTTGTAATTCCCTGCAAGTGTTTTATTTATTTATGAAGTCGTTATTTTTTCCTTTATCCTTCAATATTTATGTTTTCTGCTAATAACAGCATGGGCGTATTTAATTAATCATTTAAACGGTAAATATGAAATGTCGTATGAATATGGAGCATTGCTTGTCTCTACTTTTGACGAATATGTCAAAATAATTCTTACTAATATTACAAATGCAAAAGTAATTCTGTCTGTTACGCTTTTACGGTTAAACCGCTGAACCAATTTCGATAAAACTTTATATGGGGTGAGCTTTGATCCTAAGAAACGACATAGGTTATTTTTTGTTGCAATAACCGACATCCACGTGGGAGAAGCCGCGGGAAATAGCTAGTATAATAATAAGACGCCGTTAATTTTATATCACTTTGCAAAATTCAAATTGGCAACAAGGCTACTCTTCAATGAATTTCAATTATAATACAATGCCAATGCAAAATTGTTATTCATTTAGCAGGCACACAAACAACACACAGTACGAAAAATACTCTCAATATTTAGATTCCAGTCAGTTCTATTGCCATAATTTTTTTCAAGAAAAATGAATCACATATCCGCTAAACTATAAATTTTGCATTGGCATTGTATTGGAATTAATATTGATTGAAGTCATTGGTAAATGACTCGATAAGGACAGAAAATCTTTTACCCTCAAATACAAAAACACAACTCAACTTTAAGAAGATTAAATGTCTGTCTGTACTCTACACCTTTAAGTGACTGAGATAGCTCGAGACTTAAGGGCGGCTCAAAACTGATTGACGATTTAGTTTTCGGTCATAAGACAATTAGAAGTACACTTTGCCCACCAGTGGGATAAATAATAAGTAGTTTAAAACTTTAAACTTAGCGAGTTTTGAAATATTCATTTAATACACTTGCGACCCACCACGACTTCTCACAAGTAGACAAAATATTAATGAAGAAAATACACACAAACCTTTCTCTTGAATCACTCTATCCATTGGTGAAAATTATATCAAAATCCGTTTAGTAGTTTTTGTGTTATCGCGTTCAAACAAACAGACAGACTCGGTGGGCTTAGTTCTTTAATATATATGTATGTATAGATTTTATGCAGAAATAAAACTTTTTAACATACCCAAAACATACACATTTTAATTATATTACTGTACTAATTATTTTATAACATACTTTTAACATTTCATCCAAAAAATCTCGACCCAAATGCTTACTATACGTCTTATAATCACTGCAATAAGGTCTAAATTCATTTCAACAATGAATAAAGTTGTTTATCGATGCTAATACAGTAAGCAACAGTTTATTGAACAAAATGTCTTAATTATCGGACATCGTTGGTGGCGGCATGTTAAAAACCCAGTAGGGGTCCCCGAATGTGGTTCAGTATGTTTTTTTAGTTTATTTTTTGACTTTTAAATATATATATATATATATATTTTAAATAATGCAAGTTAATTGGAATGTAACTTTAAATTATTTTTTACAATTTATTCATTTAGTTTTATTCACTTATAAAAGTACTGGCTGTTGCCTGCGGCTCCGCCTGTGTGGGTGTCGATTATCGCGGCAAAAAGTAATGTATGTTCTTTCTTAGGATCCAAGCGTACTTCGTACTAAATTTCACCCAAATCGGTTTGATGGTTAAGCCGTGAAGGCGTAACAGACAGAAAAACAGAACTTACATAAATTTCTTTGCAGGCTTATTCCCGAAACTGGTTTGATTCTGTTTTTGATTCTTACTTTTTTTTTTTTTTAACTATCTTAAAACCTAATATTACCCTAATAATATCAGAACCGTCGATATTTTTTCATGAACATCAGTCGTCGCACGTAAACGAGCGTAGTACTTACAGCTAAAAATTGCTTACGGTTGGCGCAAGGGGTTCCATGCGATGCGCGCGGTCTATGCCATACCCAACTAAGCTGGCAGTGCCCATGATATCAACGACACTGTATAAAAGAAATTGTTCCTGGATGATAAACCAAATATATAACAAATTACCTAAAGCTCTAAGGGAACTGCCACTTACTAAGTTTAAAAGAGCACTAAAGAAGTGGCTTCTTGACAAATGTTTTTATAATATCTCAGAATTCATGACTCATAAATAATAAATATTCGCAATGTACCTATTTAATATATAATTGTTTGTTTTATATTTTTCTTAGTTGTTCTTTTAACTTTAATAGTTTATCGTTAAGTGGTTAATGTAATGGTTAATTTTAGGGTGAATTTTATTTTATTTCTGATAATTTTAAAGAATTTTATAAGTTATAATTAGAAAACTTAGCATACTTAGGTCTAAACCTACGACAATATTTGCATGCCTATTTATGGCGGTATGTGCCGAACCATGTATTATTATTACCATCTTTGTAAACCATGTTTCACGCAAATAAAGATTCTTATTCTTATTCTTATGTGTCCTCTAAGGTTTAGGGCTAAAGTTATTTTTTAAATAGTTAATTAAAAACAATTAATATGCTAACTGTTCTATTATCTTCCTACGTATTCAAGGAGGTACATATTAATTAGTGAAACAATTTAAAATATGCGACCAATGACAGGCCCGGTATTAGATGATTAAACTATAAAATTTTAATTAACCTTTTTTAATGGCTCTATTATGCTGATTTTGATGAATTTCGGTTATATAGTAGTTGTGACTCACAGACTTATACGATAGCCAACGTGTAACCCAGTAGAATGTGTTATGGACATCAGGTGGGCAGCAGATATACGATTTTAAGTTGAATCCAATGAAACTGGGAGTCGAACCCAACATAGATTACAAATTCTTATCCAAACAATATTATAAATGCGAAAGTAATTCTGTCTGTCTGTCTGCCGCACTTTCACACCAAAACTACTGAACTGATTTAAATAAAATTTGGTACACAGATAGTCTAGAGCCTGAGAAAGGACATAGGGTAATTTTTGCCGCGATTACCGACAATTATTCGGGCGGAAGCGCGGGAAACAGCTAGTAAATAAATAAGTTTATTTTAAAGACTACAAATAAATTTGGTCAGCCAATCACAGTCGTGATCAGTTAATTTGACAACAAATTAAATTTATCAGCCTTTCAGAAACTGGAGTTTAAGCTTGGTGTTTAAATAACAAGTGATTATTTTGGAACTCGAAAATAAATTAATCACAAGTAAATAAAAGGAGGAGAAATAATAGATTCCACTCAACACCCTACTGCAAAGGATAGTAAAATAAATCTGTACTAATATATAAAGCTGAAGAGTTTGTTTGTTTGAATGCGCTAATTACAGGAACTAATGGTCCAATGTGAAAAAAATTTTTCAGTGTTGGATAGCCTATTTTTTGAGAAAGGCTATAAGCTATATAACATTACGCTGCGACCAAAAGGAGTGGAGCATAAATGAAAAATGTTGCAAAAATAAAACCGTTAAAACTAAAACACGCGGACACAGTCGCGGGGGACATCTTAGGTAACATCCAAGATCCTGTAGATATCCAACAGATAAGTTTATCATCCGTTCATACCATAACCCACTGCCCACACATCATAACATCCATATGCAAATGTTATAACTCGGCGCAATAATAAATTATACTAACTGACAGTAATTGCTTCATCAAACGACGCCATTTTGGTTTTTTTATACCAATTAATAATTTTATTTCTTTCTTAGTTATTATGTTAATTTGCGTAGAAACATTCTTTAGTTTTAAACTACGATTGAAGGATGAAAGTATAGTTGAACGACGTAGTTAAAATACAGGGTTTCCCAGAAATAATGGACGATCGGATGTCCAGAAGTAGAGGACACTTAGAGGTACCCGAATCCCATATATGTTCGGCTTTTTAAAGATCTAGGCAAACGTCTCGTTGACACTTCGCGCGACCCAATGGCTGGCTTTTACCTTGGACAGAGAATAGGAATTGCCATACAACGTGGCAATGCCGCCAGCCTTTTGGGAATTCTCCCAGTGGACAGCGATGTGGACGAATTTTTTGGTGCCATATTTTAGGTTTATGTTAAATTAGTTTAGTTTATTTTATTATTTCTTTTTTGTATGTATATATATGTAGATTGGGGTAAGTTATTTGTACTTTCTTAATTATTCTAAGACATTATTGGCAAACGGATAAGGAAAACATCGTGAGAAAACCTGGATTCCAAAAATGGGAATCTACAATCTCCATCCCGCAAATATGGGATCCGTAAGTGATGGGTGTTATAACATATAACCAGCTTCGGTATTGGCACCCCACCATGGGGCAGCTCACATGCGCCTTCTCTACATCAGCAAAGGTCTTTGCCCATTGGGACACTTATATAGATAGACCGGTATTATTATTTATTTGCCCTACAGTGGGAAGCTACAAACTCTCTCAAAAGTATAAAAATAAAGTCAATGATTTTTTTATGCAAAATACGACATTACACATAAATAATACACGTAATAACAACAAATTACAATCAGCTTTTGGCAAAAAACTTGAATTATCCAAAACGAATTAATAAATAAGTTTAATTGTTTAATTATGCGGCAATACAGCCTGCCCCAATAAATTTAAAAGTCGTGAATATAGCGATTAACTTTAAAACGGATAATAAACTTGTTTTCGTAAGAATTGATATTGCTTTAAAAATGTAATTGAGACGGTTATTGTTTAAATCAGAGAATCAAAAAGAATTTACAATTATGATGCTTGTAAGTGTCTTGTGGAACTTAAAATCGTTTGCCATTTTTAATTACCGACAAACAGAGGGATATTCGTATAAAAAAATTAAATAAAGCATACATTTAATAAGTGAACATTTGTGTTGGCTTGTCTATCGTAACGTAGCTCCCAAAAGAATGAACCGATATTCATACGGTATTTCTCTGTTTGACAACTGATGTGATCGAGATAGTTCTTATTTATCCTTACTTAATATTATAAATGCGCAAGTAACTTTGTCTGTTTGTCTGTCGCGCTTTCACGTCAAAACTACTGAACCGATTTAAATGAAATTTGGTACACAGATGGTCTAGAGCCTAGGAAAGGACATATGCTACTTTTTTCCGCGATAACCGACACCCACGCGGGCGGAGCCGCGGGAAACAGCTAACTAGTAATTTATAAAGTTTTTTTTTAGCAGTTTGATGTTAATAAGTTCTAGATATACTTAAATTGGTCGGAGGTTTCTTTAATTTTAATTTACAGTTACAGGCGAAACCTATTCCTTTATTGTTAAGGTAAAAACCCCAATTATCGTCTTCAATAAAAACAAAGTAATTAAGTAATCCAGGTGCAGTATCACAATAAAATACCGCTTTAACAAAATTGTTTAATTAACAAAAATGTTGTATAACTTCGGCATTTTAAAAATGTTACCTTCACATTTCACCGCAATGGCCGATAGTTTGAGAGCTTACCTTAATATTTAAACAATAAGGTTTATTATCAACTAGCTGACCCGACTAGGCCTATAAATTTTTGTTCATACAAACCTTGTCTTAACAATTACAAACACAACAAAATCGGTCGAGCCGTTCTTATGGGTTGGTCCGACATACATTTTAGCAATTGATTTTTATTTCTATAAAAGACTAGCTTTAGCCCGCGACTTTGTCCGCGTAGAAGTCGAAAATAGTTTAAAGAGTATTGCATTGCACCAAGCTTTTATGAGACTTCAATGTTTTTTTAACAAAATCGAATTGAGTTTAAAACATGTGTCAATATAAAACGAACGAAAAAGAACGAGCATTGATCACCGCGCTTGCAATGAACAAAGTGTTGGCGATTTCAGATTCCAAATTTTGGAATCCTTGTTCCTCACGATGTTTTCCTTCACCGATTGTCAATGATGTCTTAGAATAATTAAGAAAGTATATTTAACTTTGAAAAAGTCACATTGGTACTTGCCTAGGTTCGAACCTGCAACCTTGTGCTCACAAATCGATTCATTAAACCACTAAGCCACCACGTCAAACTACACATATGCCAAATATTACCAAAATCCATCCAGCAGTTAACGTTTAATTCAGGAACAAGCATACAAGCACGCAAACATGCAAATTATTCATGTTTAATAAGACGGATATCTTAATAAGTGAGTCTATTTTTAACTGGACCACACTGAATGGCGGAAAGAGTCGTGCTTATATTTAGAGAGCTATATTTAGAGCACTGGATTAATAACTATTTGTTTTAATAAGCATAATTAAAATCAATTTTCCTAGATTAAAATACTGGCATTCTAAATAACTGGTGATCAATGCTCGTTCTCTGTATGAGAGGCCTGCAGTGGGACAGTTACAGGCTGGTGTTATTAGCAGCTTTGGTATTGGCACCCCACCGTGGGGCAGCTCACAAGCGTGGTGATCAATGCTTGTTCTCTGTATGAGAGGCCTGCAGTGGTACAGACAGGCTGGTGTTATTAGCAGCTTCGGTATTGGCACCCCACCGTGGGGCAGCTCGCAAGCGCGGTGATCAATGCTCGTTTTGTATGAGAGGCCTGCAGTGGGATAGTTACAGGCTGGTGTTATTAGCAGCTTTGGTATTGGCACCCCACCGTGGGGCAGCTCACAAGCGTGGTGATCAATGCTTGTTCTCTGTATGAGAGGCCTGCAGTGGGACAGTTACAGGCTGGTGTTATTAACAGCTTCGGTAATGGCACCCCATCGTGGGGCAGCTCACAAGCGTGGTGATCAATGCTCGTTCTTTGTATGAGAGGCCTGGAGTTGGACAGTTACAGGCTGGCGACAAGTTCTCAAAATTCTGATAAGAACCTTCTCTTGTCTTCTCTGATCTTGCTAAGACCGTTTCGGAACAGAGCCTTTTACTAAGCAATGTTGAAGGTTAGGTCTCATACTGTCTTTCACTTAAAGGTGCATTAAAATTAAGTTGCGTATGAGTATTCGATTGTCAGACGTTCTAAAAATGTCTATATTGGCCGTTAAGTCTCAAGCTGTCTCTCCCATGAATACTTAAACGCTAATTAACTTTAAGACCTTCTTAAATGCCTATTTGTCGCTACTTTGCACCTTAAAAGAAAAGAGAAAGCATGCGACTTAACGGCGTCTTAAAACTGATTGAGGTTTCAGTATTCAGCCAATAGTCACTTTGATGTGTGAAGTAGCGACAAATAGACATTTAAGATCGTCTTAAAGTTAACTTGCCTTTAAGTATTTTGCGGTAAAACCTTGTAAAATGTTGTTACATTACACCTTAAAGGTTATTTAAAATTGAGTGATATTTGAGTATAGATTACAGCTTACCCCTTTTAGCCAGCTAGTTTGAATGTAACCAGAATTAGGAATCGGGAATGGCAGCGCCTAATTTGAGGCGCGTACAAACATGAGGCAAAAGTACTAGTTACTGGGTGGCCGACCACCCACGGGATGGAGGCATGGAGACGTGTTAACACTACACAATTGAATTAAATATAAAAAAAAATGGTGGATTATTGTTTTGATGTAATTTTGTTTTAGTATTAATCGGCATATATAAAGAATTGTGTATTAAACATAAATGTTATGTTAGTTTTTTTATGTAAGTATTTGTTTTTAATACGACTTTCTCTAAAGACTTCATTAACTATTTGTTTTAGAATTTATTGTTTATAATCTAAAAAAAAAATGATTTTTATTTTAGTAAAAGATTTTATACATTTTTTAAAGATTTTTTTTATATTGGTTGTTGACAGAGATAGTGGGTCTTTGAAGGAAAAGTTTTTATGATAAATACCAAAATGGATTTTTTTATTAGGTAGGTAAATACTTTTTATTATAGCTTTTTACATTTATTCATACCATATCTAAGAGAATTTGAAAATAGGAGTACTATTAGAAAATAGGTATTCCTACATTTATATTGCTTTTTTTTAATTTATTTATATGTAGTTTTGTTAGTTTTTGTGTTATGTTGTTAATAGTTATGTAATTTCCTTTTTCCTTTAAGAAATCACAGTAAAATTGAAAAATAAAACCTATTTAATAATACTGTTTTTAAAAAACCCTCTTTTATTGTTACAATATTTTTTCTGATAAAGTATAATTTTTATTTTAATAAAAAAGTAACATAAAAATAAAGTAATCGTCTCCATAGCTTTTTGTTCCATCGCCGTTCGCTCATGTCACCAAAACATTTCAAGCTCGACTGCCCGCGTACTTACATCATTACAAGGCAAAACAGACTTTACCCCTATGCAAATAAGCCATGTATTTGCATAACACATTGGTATACCTTCTTTATGTTAATCCGTACAAACGAATTTCAACTTTCTTCAGTAAGATATAAGAGTTATTATAATTTTGGTATGATTATAAAGGATTTTATTCTTGGATTTAAGATGAATTACTGTTGTATTTAGTTTTGTACCTTATGTGGTTAATTTTAAAGCATGCTTTTGCGTGTTAATAGGTTATCTATTTGAAGATGTTTGTGAGAACTAATTGAGATATCTTCCGCCGTTTTCTTTTTGTCTGTCTGTCTGTTCGTGTGTCTGTGTGTTTGTGTGTAGGTTGGTCAACCTGTCCCTACTTAACCTTAGAAACCAGTGACCTTTATGAACAATATATGACAGCTTCTTACTTTAAGTTCGATTCTGGTTGATTTTAACTGGATACTAATCATTATAAGGTGTTAATTAATATAATTAATATATTAGTACCTAAGTAATTACATTTAAGTAGTCTCTTAGTAAATACCGTTGTTAAGCAGTAGCTTTAAAGATTTTTAGAGTTTGTGGAAGATCCGAGGCTTGAAGAAACGTCAGTCAGTTTTAAGTCGCCGTTAAATCTCATGCTATCTCTGTCACTTTAAGGTGTATAGATAGACATTTAAGATCGTGTCAAAGTTAAATGGTGTTTCAGTTTTCGGGGGCCGGATGTCGGCACCGCATCTCCTCTCACTCTGGTGTTGGCGATGCTCATGCGCAGCGCTATTCACTTTTACATTGCCTAGTTGTCAACTACTTCACATAAAGTTGCAGATTCTTAATGTGACTTGCAAAGTTAGATACACACAGCACAATATATCCCGCTTAAATTTAATAAGCTAAATATAATATGAAATAAAAATGTTAGTAATTAATCCTTACTAATAGGTATTATAAATGTGAAAGTATCTCTGTCTGTCTGTCGCGCTTTCACGCCGAAACTACTGAACCGATTTAAATGATATTTGGTACACAGATAGCCTAGAGTTTTAGAAAGGACATAGGCTATTGCCGCGATAGCCGAGATCCACGCGGGCGGAGCCGAGGGGGACAGCTAGTATATATAATACTATAATATAATATAAAATGTTCGTGTAACCTGCAAACCTATTTAGTGTGCTGTGTACACCTAACCTGCATTGGATAAATACATGTTGCTCCTAAGTTATTCTTAGATATATGTACGGTGAAGGTAGGCATTAGTTAATTAATCCATAAATAAGGATTTAAAAAGTATTACAACATGACAAGTTAAGCAACAATCCCCGAGGCCTGTAATTTAGATGGGAGAACATTAAAACACGAAACTGCAATAAGTGTAAAACCACATCAATTACTAAAATGGCTTCCTGCATACCTTATTGCGCAAAAAAAAACGTTTCTAATTAATATAAAATGTCAATAAACAAGAGAAATCTCGAATAAGGAAAAAAATACAATAAAATATAAATTAAACATCTGACCTTGGTTATATTTTTATACTAAAACCAATAGGTATACGCGACGAGAAGCGACGTGCTGCGGGCGAGAATCCCCGCACGAGACAAACATTTGTATGATCCCCAAAAAGTTTATTTCAAGTGTCGGTTTTCTCAAAAATATTAAATTCTCTAGTATACAAGCTGTTTTAAATATATTTTTAATTACAAATAATAGTGTTAGCCACACAAAAAGACAAAAAAAACAAAGATAGATTAATAGCAATATAAAATTTGCGATCATTAGTCATGGGCTGTACGGACAGACAAAAAAATCACTAATAACAATGGTTAGTCATGCATAAGACTTAGATACACCATGAACAGAGCTTAATTAACTTAACACTAAAACTTTATATTTTATTTTGTCCGCAGAACCATAGGTTATGAAGTAATAAACCGATATGTTAATCTTTTGATAGTATGATGCAGGTTTTGAGAATTTTAAACAAAATTATTAGATCAGATCTGTGCCTTTACTCTCCAATTAAATTTTAATTCTAATACAGTGCCAATGCAAAATTGTTATTCATTTAGCAGGCACACAAACAACACTTTTTTTAAGAAAACTGAATCTCCTGCCAAATGAATAACTATTTTGCATTGGCATTGCATTTGAATTGAAATTCATTTAAAAGTAACCCCCCAGGTCAGATTCAGACTTGAAAATATAAACAGAGCCTACCTACTTTAGAATGCTGAAAAGCTGTTTTTGCTTGTTTGATACATATTAATGAAAAAAATGTACCACACATAGCAATTCTTAACAGTCAATCACAAACAAGGAAACCTTCTCAAAAATCTAAAATCCCCGAAATCGTTTTGGTTACCCAAAAGTTCTCTACTGAACCCCAAAACAAGATTGAATCATCAAATTTTAGCACACAGTGAATCGAATCGCAATTAGTCGACAGACTACCTATGGAATTTTTACCGAGTTACTAATACCTCAGGCTAAACTCAAAATAATATGGGGTTATAAACATGAGTCACTGAAGTAACGGTGTAACAATAAAAATGGTCAGCAGTGTACAAATGTATTCATCCATATTAAACATACTATATATTTGACGACCTCCGTGGTCGAGTGGCGTACACACCGGTTTTCAAGGTGTCGCCAGCTCTGAGGTCCCAGGTTCGATCCACGGCCGGGTCAATGTATAAAACCACTTTTCTAAATTGTCTCGGGTCTGGGTGTTTGTGGTACCTTCGTTCTCTCTGAACTCCATAACACAAGTGCTTTAGCTGCTTACTTTGGGTTCAGAGCAATGTATGTGATGTTGTCTACATTTATTTATACTAATATTATAAATGCAACAGTAACTGTCTATATATTTTTTTGTTTGTCTGTCTGTTACGCTATCATGGCTAAACCGTTGAACCGATTTAAATGAAACTTGGTTTCGGGTAAGTTTGAATCCCAAGAAAGGACATAGGCTACTTTTTGCTACAATAACCGTAATCCACGCAGGCGGAGTGGCGGACAAAAGCTATTACTATGGAAGTACGGATGATATCAGTACATACTGATATCCCACGGCTACTGACTGTCCCACTGCTGGGCAAAGGCCTCTTCTTATACAGGAAGTTAACTCATAACTTGGTAATTTAAGATTATTATATCTTGTTTTTTTTTAATAAAAGGTTACTAGCAATGTGGGCGGAATCCACATTACTAGCAATCTTGTTAATCCCTCCAACTAAGTTAAATATGCTTTTGTCTGAAGTGCAATGATTAGGGTTCGAACCTGCGACCTCTCGATCACAAGGCCGTCACTCTAACCATTAGGCTATTGCGCTTTAAATATATCTAGATCACTACTCTCGATGTTTTACTTAACTGTTCTTAACTAAATTTCATTAATACCTATATGTATCCAAAAAGGATAAAAATGCTAAAAGTTACAGGTTTGAGGTTTGTTAGACAAAGATGACGCATACACCCTGAACTGGAATAAAAAAAAAGTGATCTCTTACAATAACATTATTTTTGACCTGGGTTTTATATCCTGGGTTAAAACCCACCAGCTATAAAAGCAACCCTTAAATCTTCATCCTCACATACCAGGCTTAATCACCAAAATTATTGCGAGTGCGTGTTGTGACATCATGTTAAAAGATTACATTAATCACTCAAATTCTAAAATTGGTGATTAACTTCGACTTAGGCGTGCAATTTCAAATTTTACTAGATTGTAAAAAGTTTACGGCTTACGTTAAGTTTAACTGTTACTTTAAACCAAGAAAACAATGTATGAGTCTTGAGATAATAACACGTTAGTAGGAATAAAGGATAAAATAAGAATTAGTATGGTTCTTATAAGACAGTTATAATATAAACTTCAGTTAAAAAATTGTCCAAAAATCGACAACTAGTAATAAGCTGATCAATACTCAATGATTATATAAACCGTTATATTAATATCGAACCTGGATCTTTGCATAAAAGTCCAAACAAGCTACCTACTGCGTCAAATAATTCAAAAATACGATGAAATTTCAACGACATCATATTAAAACTTAGCAAAAAATCTACACAATGAAATAACAAAACAATATCACTTGTCAAACAGACTTGTCTCAAAACCGCAATGTAAACAATCACTTCACACCCACCCATCCCTTTCCAATCCTCACCAACCGCCACTTAACTTAACCAAACAATATTTAACTTTTTCACTAGTTACCTACTTGACCATTAAAAGATGACACGTGGCTCAGAAAACAAAAAAAATATTAAAAAAATATAATCCATTTGCTATCATCCGCGTGAGTCATTTTACCACCCAAAGAGTGGAATAGCCCTCTCTCTGTCTATCGCACAGCGTTGTCTCTCTCGCACACTTGTTTTTTTCTCCATTGAAGAGTTTGCTGTCAAAATAAGGATTATAAAAGAAGTTTGGATGGCGTTATGCTAAGTTACATTGATTTTTGTCAAATGTTAGTTTAGCGAGATTTTTATTAATTATACCTATAATTTAGACTATTTAGAATAGGATAATACTAGGTCATAAAATTGACCTATATCGTCTTTTGAACGAAATCAGTGTCCGGATAAGGAAAGCCATTATACGCATATCTTTACTTAAAAGATAAATAAAATAAGAGCTATTAAGAACTGCTTCCATTTTGCAAAGAATTATCTATCAATAAAAAATATCAAAACCGAGTGGAATCCCAGTACATGCTGTGGTCTACCTCGCTAACACCCTTGTTGTGACAATCAATATGACATAAGCTGTCACAGGTGACATTTGGCAAACAAAAAACGGTCTAACATTTTATAATCGAAATAATCTTTAATATAATTTACTTTATATCTCGATATTCTACATAACACCGTCCTTCGTGGCATTTACAAAAAAACCACAGACTAACAGAATGTTGTGAGTGATGACTTAATTTTTAGAACCACTGGTAACCGGACACTGTACACCTAAACGACATACTGACGACACAGGCTTAAGATTAGGAATAGATTAAAATCGTACGTCAAAACATTTTCTTTTAATAACACGCATTTCAGTAAGATCGATATTGATCTGTACGCTATACATTGCGTAGTTTAAATAAATATTCTATTTAAAAAGAAACCATACAAGAAAAGTTTGCAGTCTTACTGAAAGGCTACAGCGAGCAATTAATACATAAATGTTAAAGAACCAAAATCTCAATGTAAACCGCAATAGAATCTGTTTTAAAAATAAGTTTTTTTTCAATTTTTAACATTAGCGTAAATCTCTCTCAATATTTAAAAAAACAACTTTAAAATTGTCACTCAAAAGTCCGACAGCCAAGTCGATCCACTTTCGCCTTTGGCTGTACCTATCCTGTAACTCTATACCGTGATGTATGGAATCCTCACACTTGCCATACCTTAAAATTAATAGCGCAATGATAAATCTTATACCTTGATGAATATTAATCGGTAAAGCATTTTTTACAAACACTTTTTTAAATCTGAACTCTGATATCATTTTAGATTTCGATTCGGTATTTTTATAGTATTTAATTTCATGATTGATTGCCCTAGTATAAGACAAGGAACTGTATTTTTTTTTTGGGCGTTAACTATGTCCTAATGCTATGTTTACATTGTGACACTATGCTCTATACTCTTAGGACTCCTAAACTGAGTGTGCGTGTGGAAACACGAGTGTCTGTGTGTCGCATTTAAATAATAAAAATAATACCAGCCTATAAATTGTCCCACTGCTGGGCACAGGCCTCTTCTCATATGGAGAAGTTGCATTTATTAATAAAAAGGATTTTTTCCATTATTTAAAAAAAAAGCGACTCCTTTAGTGAATTTAATCACTCTTTTGCGCGGGTTATACAAACATTCAATTCACATAGGTACATAAATAATACCCAGACTTGGAACAAGCATTTTATTTTGTGGATCACACAAATACTTGTCCCTTGCGGGGATCTACCTCGCAGCACGTCGCGCACAGTGGTAATTGGCGTGGTGAACTAAACACTCGTGAAGCCATCAAAAAAAAAAATAGGGAGTATTTCAAAATCTTCAATTCTAATTTTATTTTTAACCTATTTCTGCTATCCCTCAAAAGACAATAGCCACATCAACACCATTAACCCATTATGTCTCATATCTATTGTACCAAACGCGCGCCGTCAAACGAAGCGGCCATATTGAAATAATTTGACAGATGTCAAAATAGCATTTAGTTTTTGATGGATGGTCATAATAGTACGCGCTACTGTTTGTTTTTTTTACACTTATAAAAATGGTAAGTATGTATTTAAAATACGTGATATTAAGTCTTTGTTATTAATAGGATGGGTTAGTTATATGAAATCATACATTGCTCTGAACCCAAAGTAAGTAGCTAAAGCACTTGTGTTATGGAATCAGAGACGACGAAGGAACCACAAACACCGAGACCCGAGACAATTTAGAAAAGTGGTTTTCTACATTGACCCGTCCGGGGATCGAGCACGGGACCTCAGAGCTAGCGACACCTTGCAAACCAGTGTGTACTCCATTCGACCACGGTGGTCGTAAGTAGGTATATGGTACATACACCTATCTATTCGTTAATTATTTGCCTGACTAATTACCAATTCGCACTTTTACCTACAACTTCACAATAAGCTAACTTAAAGTTGTCAAGACGCAGTGTTAAAGCTATCATTGTTTCATTGTCTGTCCTGCTGTCCTTCTGGTTACACCAATATGTTACTAAAACAATCATGGTTCTAAAGCTAAAATATACCCTATTACTACTGTAAACAAAAGAAACCTATGTTAACAGTACATTCAAGTCTTGAAAGATTTAAACACGGCTCGATTTCATAATGACTGCCTTTGTTTTAAAACAATAGGCCGTAGGTTTTAGGAGCTAGTATTAATGTCAACAATAGGCAAATGTATTTGCTCTATGCCTATCATCAATTTCATTTGGCAAGTTTTGTCGGTGTTGCCAGCATTGAGTTGTATACACTTAACAGTCGACATTAGCAAAACTATTCGACCGATTTTAATAAATTTTGCACTGTTGTCAAACTTAAAATGTGCAAATGATAATGCTAAATGTTTCTGTTTTCTAGAAAAAATAAGTCTTACACTTATTTGGCTTAATAATTGAGGAATAATACTTACGTTTTGTTCATATTTTCACTGCTCCTTAACTATTCGTCAAATTATTTTTATTTATTATTTGCAAGCACGAAAGACTACGCCAAAAACTCCTCATAACTCTAAGTAACTTCTGAAGAGTTCGCAATAGGAAACATAAGATAAATACTTGTGGACAACATCACATACATTGCTCTGAAGCCAAAGTAAGTAACTACCACCCTTGTGTCATTCAGAGACAACAAAAAAACCACAAACACCCAGACCAGAGACAAAGAAGAAAAGTGGTTTTATACATTGATCTATCCGGGGAGTGAACTCGGAACCTCAGAGCTGGCGACACCTTAAAAACTGGTGTGTACGCCACTCGAACATTCTCGCCACGACATTCGTTCTTGGATGTTTTATCTACAACTCAATTTCTAAGCTTTTGATGATTTACCATAATTATAGTAAACACAGATTTCCACTCAAAACTCGAACTTGTTACCTTTTAATACACTACCTACTAAACTAGCATACGGAACTCCATTCACCATATCGAATACAATTGTGACTAATTTAACTCCTATTAACACTAAAAAAGTATTTATTCGGAGTCGTATCGTGTGTGGCCCGCATATTAAATTATATTGAGATAAAACATTTTTATAACCAAGTAATCGTCCAGTTAAAGATACGCGATATTTATAGCTTTTGATTATTTGCTAAGAGATTTGTTTGTCTGTTTTTTTTTTTAACCAGTGATTTGAAAAAGTATTTGTTATTATTACCCGTTAAATATCGTGGTAGCCTAGTGATTCAATGAACGGAATTGTGTGCACAAGGTTGCAGATTCGAACCCACTACAGGCCTTTACCATTACCTATGTGACTTATTCAAAGTTATTTTGTACTTTCTTAATTATTCTAAGACATCATTGACCATCGGTAAAGGAAAACATCGTGAGGAAACCTGGATTCCAAAAATTTTAATCTGAAATCGCCAACCCGCAATGAGCAAGCGTAGTGATAAATACTTGTTCCTTCTCTATATGAAAAGAGGCCTGTGCCCAGCAGAGGGCTATTTATAGGCTGGTATTATTATTGCCCCTTAAGAGAAGTGTTATTAAGTAGAATCCGGTGAAACTAGAAGCCGACCCCAATAAAGCTTGGGAGAGGCTATGTAAAAGTTTGACATCACATATCACACAGGAAAAGACTAAAATTAATGTTTCGTCTTTCAAAAAAAGTAATAATTGGGTTTCATTGCCTAATAAGTCACCTTAATAACTAATTAAATAAATTTTTAAGTGTTTTATGAGCTTCAACTGTGAACAAGTTATTAAAACCTGCAATAAGAACTATTTTTTCAAACCTTCGTCTATTATTTGGTCGTATCTCCTCAGTGCATTTTCCGCTTTTATATCATAACTATCGCATCGCTTCTCACTGTGTGGCGTACCTAATATAATATTTATAGCGACGTTGTCTCCCCACAAATCATATCCGTATGTGTGACACTGGTTGACTGTCACGTCGTTTCAAATTAGTGTTGCCAGTTCAACGAATGAAAAATATAAATTGTGAGTTTTATGTTTGTTATTGTAGGATTATTATTTCTGTTTATTTAGGCTTTTATAATAATTTGCGACTGTTTATTAATGAGATAATTATTTTAGTTACCTAAATCATTAATCAAATTACTTCTAATTTTATTACATTTGTCTTGTTTTTCTGTTTTCTACATCCCATATTATCTTGTTAACATAAAACATTATGATTATGGATAATATAAGTGATTTATAAATAACCTTTCATAAAACACAATGCTAATATCGTTTGTCTAGATATAATACCAGAAAATACATTAAAAACCATTTTCTTATACAAAAAAATTATTAAACTAATCTTTCTAAACCATTATAAAAACACCACAAAACCTACCAAAAACAATAAACTGGCAACACCGTCAATCTAAATTTAAATAAAACCTCTTTACATCAAAAGTAATGTTGCCAGCGACATATTTATGGAGCTCAAAATACTTACGTTTAAGCGACAAATCGTTGTGTGAAAGAGATGGCGTTTGTCCGTGATAATTAGGGCTAATGACAAATTAGTGATTTTAGGTTCAAGCGATGATAACTTTAATGTTGGTTGTGAGAGGTAATGGCGTGTGATGCGTGTATACTATCGCCCAGCGTGGGCCATTGTGTAAACACTACTTAAAATGAAAGCAGAGAGATATAATTCGCTAGTGTATTGAAATTTACTTTCGTAATTTCTTAATTTTGACGGGCCTGTTGGTCTAGTGGTTAGTGACCCTGACTGCTAAATCGGAGGTCGTGGGTTCGATTCTCACCCAGGACGAATCTTTGTGTGATGAGCACGATCATTTGTTCTGTGTCTGGGTGTAATTTATCTATAATATGTATGTATTTAGAAATATATAAGTATGTGTATCGATCGTCTGGTTGCCATAGCACAGGCTCTGCCTAGTATGGGATCAGATGACCGTGTGTGAGATGTCCCAAGATATTATTATCTCTCTTTTTGGCGTAACGGCTTGTCCCGAGGGGTATATTATTATTATTATTTTTAATTGGAAATAAAACCTAACTATACGTTAGGTGAAGATTGTAAGATGAGCTCGATTCCTTTACGAAGGACTGGTCCACGTTTGCTCATAATAGAGAATAATGAAAGGAGGGAGGCGTTTGCCCAGCAGGGGGACAGCATGGGCTCATAATAATAATAATACATTATTAAAACAGGTGAATGTTTGTGTTTGTGCTCGTTTCTAAGCTAAAATATTTCTTCAAGCCAAAATAATGATTTCACTGAAATGTTGTTAGTTTCATATTTTCGTAGAGTTATTCAGGGTTTTCTTAATCGTACACAAAGCAAATCACAAATCGGATGCAAAAGCTACCGACGCGACGCTACAACGTGCTGTAGGTTCAATCCCCGCATGGGAAAAGCATTTGAGTGTGAGTCAAATGTTTATTCTCAGTCTGGGAATTATTTCCACAGTATATACCTACAAGAGCATTTTTTTTTTAATCTTTCAATGGACAAACTTTACCATGGACGAGAATCGAACTCACGACATCGTTACGCCTCGTTAACCGACATAATTAAGTGTTACAATTAACAAGTTCGACCATCAAAGGGTTTTTGTACCTAATGTTAAAAAAAAAGTTCTAAAAAATATAAGTGGGTACTTCACCATTTCTTTATACTAAAATGTCATAGTAACTACGTAGTTGAACTAAATAGTTGGTTTTTATCGAGTGCAGGATCTAATCTAGTGGAATGCCGATTACTGATACCAATTTATAAAAATCTCTTGTTTAAAAAAAAACGCTTGTTGATCCAGTGGTTAGTGACCCTGACTGCTATACCAGAGGTCGTGAATTCGATTCCTACCCAGGACAAGTCTTTGTGTGATGAGCATGATCATTTGTTCTGTGTTTGTAATTTATCTATAAAATGTGTACTTAAAAATATCGTATCTTTATCAGTTGTCTGGTTGCCATAATACAGGCTCTGCTTAGTTTGGGATTACACGGCCGTGTGTGAGTTGTCTCAAGATATTACATTATTTTAATTTGCTAGAATAAAATAAACAGCAAGGTGTTCAAGGTGTTAAAATTAAAAGCCTTAACAATACTCTATACGTAACTTAAAACAATATCAAAATCTAAGTAGTATTAAACAGTAGCAGAATTGTACCCAAAACCCTGTCTCTATAACCCGGTACTTCTAACCACTGAGCTAAAAAATATACCTTAATAAAGTATAATCGATCAACTACCAACATTCCAAACCATCAAAAATTAAGAATTTAAAATACGAACAACCAAAAACTATTCCAATTAACTTTTTAATTACTCGTCCGAGGCAGAGGCAAAAAAATTGTCAGCCTACTTAGCTACCATTGACAAATCACGTTAATTTTTTTCTTATCTGTAAAACATGGAGTTTTAGTTGATAAGTTTAAAACTGACGGATAATGAATTATCGGGCGATTAATAACAGTCTAGAGAGATAAATGCTGTTGGAGATTCTTTTTTGGGGTTCCTTTGGCGAATATTGAAACGGTAGATTTGTTAAAGATTTATTTTGTAAATTATTTTTTGTGAAAATTGTGTGGTTTTAATGACGGGATTCTTATGAACCCGGTCACCCGGTGATAGTGTAGCTACCCAACAGTGAATAAATGTTTCAAATCGGTTCAGTAGTTTCAGAGCCTATTCAATGCAAACAAACAAACAATCAAATCTTTCCTCTTTATATTATTAGTATAGATATAGATGTTAGAACATAATGTTTTCAGATGCCATCTTCATAATTGTTTTATGGAATGATTTTAATTTTAATGTTATCATAGTGTTAGTTCCATTTTACGCCACGACGTTTCTCTTTCCGCAGAGACTATGTTAAATACGCATAATTTTTGCTATTGTAAGATTAGAATCTTGAATCGCCAACCTGCAATTGATCAATGCTAGTTAAATTTCTGTATGAAAAAATGACTTTGCCCCGCAGTGGGACTTAAAGTGGGGAAGACTAAAATAATTCATAAACATTTTATCAGAAAGTTTTTGAAATATAATTATGTATAAATTACTCAATACTGAATCTATATTATTACTGAAGAGTTTGTTCGTTTGTTTGTTTGAACGCGCTAATCTCAGGAATAACTGGTCCGATTTGAAAATTTCTTTCAGTGTTGGATAGCTATATAATATTACGCTGCGACCAAAAGGAGCGGAGCATAAATGAAAAATGTTGCAAAAATGAAAACCCGTTGAAACTAAAACACGCGGACAAAGTCGCGGGAGACAGCTATAATATTATAATTATTATGATTTTTGCTAATTAAACACAAAATACTAGATTAGCATTTAAATATTATTCACGGAACCATAGTGTAAAAGCAGACAAAGACTTTTAAAAAGCTAATTGTATTTATCTTATGCTTTTTAAAAAGCTATTTATTTTCATGTTATCTTTTAGTATACTCGGTGTATTTGGTTTTGCTCATTTTTCTTTAGATAATAATTATTTGACGTTATATTTTATCGTTGATATCAAGAATGGACAATTAGGTACTTAGTTTGCATAAGTTCAGTTGTTATTGCAATTTGTCTTTTGAGAAAATGATCAAAGTTCTAGTTTTTCTAGGAATTTAGACACGAGTATAAAAATAGTCATATTATGTACTCGTACGTAGTTAATAGTAGAACTTATTTTGTGATTTCAAAGTTGCATCACTTTATACAAAGTTGTATTTTCTCAATATGGATAAAGACAATTAGTTTTGAATGACCGTCAGTTAGATTAATAAAAAAATAATAGACACGTATTTTTTCGTTCATGTAAATGTCACGTGACGTTACTTGCATTTACAATTTTTATTGATTCGATAAAGACATATTTTTTAGTACCCCAGCCCGCATGACTATTCGATTTATTTAACGCTATTTATTCACCAAAAATAAAAAGTATTTCAATAGTTTATTAAAATTAGTTGTTCTAAAGATAAGTCCTTTGTAATTTTAAGAAAATATTGCACACTCATGAAAATACGAAACACAGAATTTCTAATTAAACTTTTCATGATCATTGAAATCGATATTTTATATTGATGTATTAAATTTTATAATGTTACAAGCTTGAAAATACAAAAAAAAGGTAACAATAACTCAACACTTAAACACGCTTAAACATATAAAAGACGGGTCTTAATCCTTTAAAATAGAGTCTCAATATTTTTCCCAGGCCAGTATAAAATGAATTTGTTGAGTGTAGCCTTGTGCCCACGCGTGGGAGTGGCCATAATGGCTTTATAGACCTCACACGTTGAGAATATAGATGTCAATCCGGTGTCTGCGTTAGAGGGTGTTGACAAGTCGTTATGATGTGAGATATGTTTTAATTATGTTTAGAGAATAGCAATAAAATTAGTATTTCAAGCTAAGATGCTAATATCGTTAAAAAAATTAGGCAATCAATATTTTTTTGTATATTTTAATTCATTTTCAAGACAGATGTTCAAACTACAGATAGATATTATAGATTAGATTTATGCTACAACGATAGTTCTCTTGTTTTAATATTATTTTGTTTTGTGGGTTAGTTAATTATCAAACTGCCTGTATACTGAACCCCGGATACGAAACTTAACTTTAAGAAGTTAGTAAAATGTTTGTCGATCTCCGTGGTCGAGTGGCGTACACACCGGTTTTCAAGGTGTCGCTAGCTCTGAGGTCCCGGGTTCGATCCCCGTTGGGTTAATGTAGACACGACTTAGTCTTAGACGGACCTCGACATAGTGCGAGACTAACAATCTTAATAAGGCAAAAACAGTAAGGGAGGGCTGGACCTAAGTTTTTATTATTTAAGGTCATATTTTAATTTCTAGTTTGGCATCTAGGGACGGGGTGTAAGCCTTTGACAAAGTATTTTCAATTAACGAAAGAGAAGAAATATAAGTTTGGAATAAGGAAGTACCTAATCTCTGAAACTACTCATCTGATTCCACAAATGTCTTACTGTTATTCCTACAGGTTATTACTCAGTGTCATAGGGTACATTATATTATTATAATATTATTTTATAGTAAATAAATAATGTAATACAAACATGGAGTTTGTAAGTTAAACTAAAAGTTTCTAAGCTGTAACTTGATTACAACTGCTGGCTACTAAGTAACAGATGTGCATAAACAAAGTACATATCTTTAAAATAGAGTACCTAAGTTAAATATCTTAAAAGGCGTGTGGACTGGGTATGAAAAGGACATATCTACTTAGTCCGCCAGATAAAAAAAAAAGAATTCCTCTGTCAAGTCAATGAGAAATGTCAAAGTTAGAACGCTTTAAAGTAGTTTAAAGTTCAGGAGTGATGCTTATGACGTCACGTGATGGTAAAAATTGTAGAGCCTACAAGTGACGTCACGCGACATTTAAACACTGAATCGTCCTCATAGTTTGTTTAAAAAAAAAGAAAAAATATTTTTTTTATAATCTATGAGTCGTAAGTAAAAAAAATAGTCCGCATCCCTATTGTAGTTTGGTTGTGAGCGTCCTTAAATGTTCTCTATATTATTTCATCCACCTGTTTATGTGCAAAAATAGGTGTCAAGAATTGACTATATTTGTTGTTAATAATATAATTAACGTGAACAAAAGTAACATTAAAAATTACCCTAAAATCATCCCTTCCAAATGTCTTGCAAGTCATTTTTACAGGGAAGCAGATGACAATTGCCTCAATTGGTCATATTCGATCCCACAATTTATGAAACACCCTGTAATAAAAACCAATAAAAACAAAGTCTGCAGTCGCCCACGCATGTATTTCGCCACAGACACTAACAGCTCGTAGATATTATTTGATACTAGGTAGTTTTTAACCATGTCTTTTAGTAAATATAAATAAAATAATGTCTATACCAATCCTCACTAATATTAGAAATGCGAAAGTAACTTTGTCTGTCTGTCTGTCGCGCTTTCACGCCAAAACTACTTAACCGATTTAAATGAAATTTGTTACACAGATAGTTTAGAGCCTGAGAAATGACATATGCTACTTTTTGCCGCGATAACCGACATCCACGCAGGCGGAGCTGCGGGAAACACCTAGTATTGTATAGAGCTACAATTTATTAGTTTGTGAGGTTGTAGGTAGGGTGTAATCTCTGGATCTACTGGGTTACTTAGTATTTTAAAATTATTTTACCAATGGAAAGCCACGTAAAGTCTATATAACATCACGCCACGACAAATAGGAGCGGAGCACCAATGAAAAATGTTGCAAAAACGGGAAAAAATATTCCTTTTTGGAAGCTTCCGTTGCGTGCGCTGCTGTAAACGGTGAAAATTACACAAAAGTCATGTTTGACAGATTTGTTCCGATACCAGACTTCTTTTATTGGCAGATAGCTGAGGTTATGTCCGGAAGTTATATTATACATACCTACTTTTATTTTTGCAAAATAATTATTCCCCCGCATAAATTAAATAAAAATCCCTTGAACCTAAAAGACGCAGACGATGTCGCGGGTCACAGCTAGTATATAACATAAATAAAAGTTCAACGTATGACAGTCGGGACCAACGGCTTAACGTGCTTACTTAGTATTTTAAATCTTAGTATTTTAAATAATCACCCATCGATAAACCAACTTCAGTAACCATTGCATAACCTATACGCCTAAACACGAAGAGGTATGCATGGAAATGGTGACCTATCTGATGACAAACCTTGGCAAGCGTCGCTTAACTTTTAAGATGACTCAATCTGTATAGGTTTTTCTCATCCACAGTACTGTGTGTATAGTTGCAAATAAAACATGTTGTACAATGACCTCTCTAGTCCTTTTATTAATAATGAAACCGACATACTATGTATGTTTTGACAAATTAATTTTGCGCAAGAGTTTACCGATAATTATATTTTGTGCTAGGGTTGGCGCGCGTAAGTTTTACAAACAGTCAATCGGATTTTTGTAATAGTTATTTGGTAAATTACGTAGCGAACAAAATTTTAATATGATATATAATATACAGGGTGGTACGGAAAGGGTATATCTATCCAAAAGGGGTGAAAAGTACATCTGCTATAGAGTCGAGAAAAAGTGATGAAATGAGAGAAAATGAGTTAGTTAAATTATTGATATGCTATTTGTTCGCATCAACTATTATAAATAAATGTGAATAACATCACATACATTGCTCTGAACCAAAAGTAAGTAGCTAAAGCACTTGTGTTATGGAATTCAGAGACAACGAAGGTACCACAAACACCCAGACCCGAGACAATGTAGAAAAGTGGTTTTCTACATTGACCCGGCCGGGGATCGAACCCGGGACCTCGGAGCTGGCGACACCTTGGAAACCGGTGCGTACGCCACTCGACCACGGAGGTCGTCAAACAACTTTCGATTCATCAACAAAAATCATAACAAATATGTCACGGCTCTACAAGGCTCAATATTAAAATACATCACTTTAGCTACCTACTTAAAATTAGATATCCATGTACCTATAATTAACTTCATTTTGAGCTGAAATTTTGTAAACTGACTATACCAGCCCCCTAGACAAGTAACATTTCGACAAGCGTTAACGATGATAGAAATCGCTTAAATGACATTAAATGTATGGAAATGACATTTCATTTCGATAAGTCACGTGACTTGGACTTGTCACTTCTATACATTTGAGCGATTTGATCAGCGTTAACGCTTGTACAAATATAAGATGTTTAGGGGAAGGGCATCGAATCAATGATTGTACTATCAATATCGTCAAAAGACTTAACATTTTTTTAATAAATTGCCCTATATTCTGAACTCTTTAAGATTTTTTTTTCGTTACACATTGGAACGGTAGTTAAGGTTAGTAAAACATTAACAACTCACTTAACTAACTCATCACTGAAAATACTGTTTTAATTTTACAAACAAAAATAGTTAAATTCTATTTTCTTTAGTAGTGCCAACCCTAGCCGTACATCTGGGTGGCCGTCGCATCCGATACCGTGGCAGCTAAAATAAAACCAACGTCGGCGTGCGAGCGAGACAACACTACGCCACACTACCCGTCTCTATCACTCGTAGAACAACGCTTTTGAAACTTGCGTGTGTTAAACGTTATTGTAAAAAGAGTATGAAAGTTTGCACTAGGCTTTGACCCCGACTTTACCCGTCTTATAAGCTATTTTTAATAAAATTACAATAATTTACCCACACTCAAAGTAATGAGCTATCTGTTAGTAAAAGAATTTTCGATATCGGTGTAATAGTTTCCAAGATTCGCCTTTTTAAAGTACAAATGTATTAGAGGTTGAACCTTAGAGAAATTAATAAGTAAACTATAAAGCGCGCATATCGAGTATGAACTGTTGGTACTAGTATGATCATGTAAAATCGTAAAATTAGTATTAAAACAGAGCGCATTGTTTTATTAAAACTATCCCAAAACCTAATATTACCGTAATAATATCGGAACCGTCGATATTTTCGCGTATACGTCTGCCGTCGCACGGAAAATCACATAAATGAATAAATAAGCGCAGTACATTCAGCTAAAAATGTGCTTACGCTTGGCATAAGGGGCTACTAGCAATGCGCACGCTCTATGCTTGTCTATGATTGCTCTAAGGGCTGAACTGATGGTAAGTGTCACCTTTGATCTTTTTGACTTGATACATATTATTAAGATAGGTATTTAAACAATTTGATTGATATCGTTATAAAAATAAAAACTAGTATAAGCCTGCAACTGTCACACTGCTGCAAAAGTAATTTTCCATATGGAGTTGCAACGAGCAGTGATCACCACACTTGCTCGCTTGCGGGTTGTCGACTTCAGATTCCAATTTAACTAATTTCCAGGTTTTCTCAAAATATTTTCTTTTTCTACTTCTTGCCCTGATACCAATCATTTGTTTTCCATTCATGTGTACTCAGTCATCTCAGTATTCACCCGTTTCTTTCTCAAATCATCTTTTACACAATCCATCCATCTTTTCTCTTTTCTTTGCCTGTACATCCATTCCCTATCATACCATTTACTCTTTTTGTTATGTGACTTCCATCCCTCCTCCATGACATACCATGACAGACCTTTCAACTTTTTAAAACGCACGAATTTGTGACGTCATGCGATATTTCAAATCAATGTATCGTCCTGAGATTTTTTGGTTGCGTAAAAGAATAAAATACGTGTCTTCTAAAATGCGTTCTTTAATAACCTATCTGACATTTACATCTAATCTACACCCCCAACCCCACCCTTGAGTAATGATTTGGAAAGCAATTCTTAGTATCAACAAAACACACTTGCGAATTGGCCAGTCACGATAGGTATCCATGAATTATACATTATTTCACACCCCTAACTGAGGGGAGCTCACTGTGCAACCAGATTGCTTAAGTTAAACTCTTAGAGCTTTTGTAACTAAATTGCGTATTTTCATTTAAAGTGACTTCACGAAATGTAAATTAATATTATTTGGTAGTTTTAGTAAAATTGGTTTGGTAGTTTTAAAGGTATATTTTAAACCTTTGTGTGCACAAGGTTGCAGGTTTGAACCCATTACAGCAAGTACCAATGTGATTTTTTTAAAGTGATATTATGTACTTTCTTAATTATTCTAAGACATCATTGACAATCGGTGAAGGAGAACATCGTGAGGAAAGCAATTGGAATCTGAAATCGCCAACCTGCAATGAGCAAGCGCGGTGATCAATGCTCGTGCCTTCTCTATATAAGAAGAGGCCTATTCCCAGCAGTGGGACATTTATAGGCCGGTATTATTAACCGACATTCACGCGAGCGGAGCCGCGGCAAACAGCTAGCATTGAATATAATATAGCTAGTTAATAAATATACCTAACCAGAATAAACAAATAATATATTGCAGACACCATATTATTTCAGAGACGTATAAATTCGACTAACTAGTAATTAGTTGATAAAAAATCATATCATGTAATAACCAGTTTGACTAGGGACAGTAATTTTAACACGCTGTGGTGTTAACGCACCTTTCATTAATTTATAATTGATTTAATTATAACAACCTCGTTAGTTCAAGACTTTTTAGTTTGTTGTTTTTTTGTTTCGGCTTTTGGCGTTCGGTGGTAAAATAGTAAAAACTGTACGCTCAGGCTTACACAAATAGATCTGCTCCTCTAGCCAAGTGGTATTTACATAATTATAATTATTTGTTAAGTACGTATTCACGCATGCGGAGCGCATTTTATATAAATATATTTATACATACGTAATAAAATAGAAGGCAAAATTTAAACTTCCAGGCAGTGACCTCGGTAGCTAAGTTGGTAAAGCGACTGGCGTGTCAAGCCTGTGGTCGCAGGTTCGAGTCCTGCCTGAAGTTTAAGTTTTTCCTTCTATTATTAATTTGTATTTGATATTTGCGTCCTTACTAATATTATTAATGCGAAGTAACTCTGTCTGTCTGTCGCGCTTTCACGCCATGAATCCACGAGAGAAAAGCAGCGAGTACTAACTAGTACCTACTTGGTAGTATCGATGTAAGGAACCTTATATAAATAGTTTAATTTGTTAGTTAAATCTTAACTAGTAGTTTAAAATAATATAAATATAATTTCTATGAACATTGTTTAACACTCTGTAAAATAATTGTTGTAATTATGTATTTAAATGATTTAGTTTTAATATGACAATGACCTGAAAGAGTTACCAGTAAAATGGACAGTCCAAAGTAAAAAAAATATGGCACATCGCACTCTCAAAATGATGAACGAAAAAGGGAATATTTACAAATTAAAAAAAATGCCGATCAAGTTGTAAGTGTTTTAAAATACCTATTATTATACCGGCCACTCACATTCGCACGAATACGCAAACCCACAAGTGTAGGACGACATTTGCAAATGATTTCCGAGCTGTGTCGGTTTTTTAACAGACGTCAAAGAGCGCGAACTTTTGTCGAATTGTTTGCGCGCATGTGAATGACTGGGGTTAGGACAAGTTGCTTTCCTTTAATGAATATACACTTTTTATTAACTGTAGGTACTTAACTACTGTGTCTTAGGCAATCTAAACCGTTTATCAAATCTATTGGCCCAACAAAATCGGCTATTAATCCTTTCAAAATAAATCTTAAACAATTTTCCTAAACACATTAACATCTTAACAATAATCCCTGTTAAAGTTAAATCATAATGCAAGTTAACCATAATCTCGATAAAACTTGCAAACTCAAATGGCGCGAAACTTGTAAACGTCAAATTTGACAGGCGGCCAACTTGTTCGGTGGCCCTCCGCCAATATCCCAAGATAATTACTAGAACGATTAGTCAAGCGTCTTAAGACGAATTCCTCTTACAATAATGCGTATCAACGTATTTAAAATATAATTAAAATTGTTACTTATCCATTTTGAGACAAAAGTTAAAGAAATATATTTGGTAAATGGTATTTCTTAATGCTTTTAATCTTGTGTTGTTTGCCGCGACTTTTTTGTTGGTATGACATAGGTATATGTCATAGCAATGTGTTGGAAAGAGAAGGCGATAGTTTTAGCGTTCCAGAAAATATGGACAGGTGGTTTTTTTATATTTCTGTTTTGTGTAGAATCAAGCTTTTGTATTATTAAGGGAGTTTAACATGAAAAATTGTCTAGAACAACCAATTGACTGATGAATCTTAAAAGGTGAAGATAATTATTGATTACATATATAGGTAAAAGGAATCAATTTGTATGTGACCACCTGAGGTATGTACTCTATTTATGACAAAAATAACTTTTGAAATCAATTTACAACTGCGGAAGATATGGCGTACAGAAACACAGAAAAAAATACGGTAGAGTTCAGAATCTCTTCCATTTAAATTCGGTTTAAAAAAGAAGGAGAAAATGGTCTACCACCATGCCGTAGCTTGTGAATACTTGACACCTATCTATAAATCGTTTTTACTACAATAATCTATCTATTTAAAAATGAATCGTCAAAATGTATATTACGCGCATAACTTCCAAACAACTGCACCAAATTAGATTATTCTTTTTTTTTGTGTTCGTTATTGTCAGGTTAGTTTGTATTAAAAAAAAGAACAAAGGTTATTTTTTTATTCTCAATACGAAAATTTTGTAAGTAAATGAGAAAATAGGTAATTAGGGAGGTAGGTAATCAGTTGACAGGAACGAAGCCGCGGGCACAGCTAGTTTGATATCATTTGTAAGATGTTTACTTTACAATCTATGAATAAGGTATTATTATATTATTATTAATTTAATTTACAAGTATTTTAAGTTATTTCATCAACAAACAATTCTAAATTTATGTCATTAATTAGTATTACTAACCATTATAGATTCAAACACCAAAAAAGTAACTATACAGAATTGCATCTAAATACATTAAATATCTAAGTCACCACGAATATTCTTTTACCAATAAACCAATAGTTACATGAATATATATTTACCACACAAAACAACAAATAATTACAAAACAATACCTAACATTAAACTATTAAAGATAATCTTGAAAACAATAAACTTTAACATCCGTTGTATCTTGTTACGGTTCGGTGTAAATGCGGTCTCGTTAAGGTTAGCTTGCAAGACGGCGAACCCTTAATTATGCGTTGTTTACTTGACTATCGACGAAAGGTAACGAATGAAGTTATTGTCTAACGGTATGTTTAGATATACTACGTGTACAGTATATATCGTGTATTTTGATTTTTGGATGAGGTCTACCACAGTATAGTAGGTACTTAAATAAGTATATCATAATGTACCTACTAGCTGCTGCTGTGGACTTTGTTGCGCCGTGTCTTCTCCACAACTAGAGAGGAAGCGGTAAAAGGTGGGCGAATCGGGGTGCTGCCCATTTTATTATTTTGACATTTGAAAAGTGCTACTTTGTAGGCTATTTTAAATAAATGAGATTTAGATTTTTGGTCGCCATGCTTTTCTTCCAAGGCAAAAAACGTGATGTTCAATAGCCTATAACCTTCCTTGAGAATTGGGCTATCAAATGCAAAAAGATTTTTTCGAATCCTACTGGTAGTTTCAGACATTAACGCGTTTAAACAAAACCAACTCTTTAGCTTTATTTTATTAAATAATATAGATATATAGATGAATAATATTTTGAATTTGGCTTCCTCATTTTGGTTTCATTCTAAGAACATCAGAGTATACGATGTGCAAACACCCACGTCGATAATCTTCAATCTGATAGTTAGATCCAATCTCAATTGCAGTTAATTTAACAGAGTTAACTACGAGTTAACTTTAACTGATTATAACATTGCGAAACGTTTATGATATCCGCGGGAAATCTTTGTTTAACTGCTAAATATTGCATCATTTGTAACTAATAATAGTAATAACTTATCCATCCTTCTCTATATGAGATGAAGACTTTGTCCACTTGTGGGACAGTTACAAGTCGATATTATACAGGGTGTTAACGAAAGGTTATATCTATCCAAAAGGGGTGAAGTGTACCTGCATCTATACTAATATATAAAGCTGAAGAGTTAGTTTGTTTGTTTGAACGAATTAATCTCAGGAACTACTGGTCCGATTTGAAAAATTCTTTCAGTGTTGGATAGCCCATTTATTGAGGAAGGCTATAAGCTATATAACATTACGCTGCGACCAAAAGGAGTGGAGCATAAATGAAAAATGTTGCAAAAATGAAAAACCGTTGAAACTAAAAACACGCGGACAAAGTCGCGGGGGTCAGCTAGTGTAATATACAGTCTGTTTACAAAATATCATCTTAAATTTTGTCAATTAAATTATTGATATCAATTTTTTCGCATCAATTATTTAATTCCAAAAATGGAACCGATGTATTTTAACATTTAACGACGTAATAAGATGTTGACCTTCGTAGTGCGGGGACAAATCTGTTATGATTTTCCTTATCGAATAAATGATGCAAAAAAATTGGATATCAATTCATTTTGAGCTGAAATTGTCTTCACATTGTCTGTAAACTGACGCCCCCAACCCCACTTATAATAAAGAAGGAACAAGTATTGATCCAACATCATAAAATCTATTTAACCTATTTATATACAGTTCCATTTGTTAGTAAATAACTCTATAATTAAGTTCAACCCTCCAATGCTACTAAAACTTCGTTAGATAAAACCAAAAAATAATTAAAATAGTTGGTCTGAATTCGCCAAACTGATTGACAGTTGACAAGCGATACTGATTGACTTTTATCATGTTAACTTTGTTTCTGCATTGCCTTTTTTTGGCTAGTAAATTCAAACCCATGCTTGAGCGTATTAAAAAAACTAAGCAGATAGAAAAATAAAAAAATTACGCCATATTATCTTATTTAGCATTTACTAGGTTTGTAGGTATTTAATTAAAATCACATGCACAAAAAACACCCAAATGTAAATTTACAAGTATTTGTAAACAGATAAAAAAACTATCAAACATAGTATAGGTTACACAAACAACAACATCAACCCTTAATGCCATTCCTAACCGTCAAATCTACAGTCAAACTAAACTACAAAATCCAACCCCCATGGCATACAAACTCGACAACTGTACCTAATTCTTACTATCTAATAAAATAAGCTGAAACATTAACATTTCTAATTAATTTCATCGCTTTATTAAGTCCCGGCGACGTTTGACTGACTTTTAATTGGCAAACTTGTGGCAATTGAAATTTCACTGCAGTGGAGGGTTAAGTGTGGCCATGAAGTTAGCGGGTTGATGTACTGAGCGGGAGTTAGATATAATTAAGATGAAGAAGCCTATTGGTCTAGTGGTTAGTGACCCTGACTGCTAAACCGGAGGTTGGGTTGGATTCCCACCCAGGATATCTTTGTGTAATGAGCACGATCATTTGTTCGGTGTCTTGGTGCAATTTTTAACTAGCGGCCGACCCCGGATTCGCAAGGGTAGACATTTATTTTTCAAATTATTCTATGTTAATCTGGAATACTGTAGCATTCTAATGGTGAAAGAATTTTTGAAATCAGCACAGTAGTTTTTGAGTTTATTCGTAACATACATACACACTTAGAAATAAATCTTTCCTCTTTATAATATTAATTGCTTAGTAAGTATTTAAGTATGTATTTAGAAATATATATGTTTGTTTATCAGTTGTCTGGTTGCCATAATAAAGGCCGACTTAATGCCAGAAGGCAATTTCTGTTTAATACGTTTTTTTTACCACAGTTCATGATCTACTTTCAATGTAACATAATGTACAACATAAAACCATATACATAATGTATCTAAGTATATAATCTACACAAGAACAGCTGTTTGCTCACACTTCACACCTATGTATAACACCTAACAATTACTTATAATGAACCAGAATCACTCATTAGGTGTTTAATTATCTTTTGTACGTAATTAACGCTAATTAGCTGGTTCTGTAATAATATACTGTGATTGTTATGTGTGGGTAGAGCTTTTTTTAAGCGCTAATAAGCTTATAATGATGAAAAAGTGTAATACATTTCTTTAATTTTTTATACATTATATATATTATGCTTTTGGCCGCGGCTTCGTCCGTGTAGATGTCGGTTATGACGGCAAAAAGTAGCCTATATCCTTCCTTGGAATCCAAGCTTTCGTTATACAGAGTTTTACTAAAATCGGTTTAGCGGTTTCGCCTTGAAAGCGTAGCAGAAGACAGAAAGACGAGAAAATTGGTTTTCTATATTTAATTTTAAAGTTCGGGGTTCAAACCCGAGACTTGGTAGCGAAACCTTGATAACCATTGTGTACGCCACTTGACCACTGAGGTCGTCAGTCAATATTAAGTTCTATTTTACATAAAATAACTAAACTACGTAAAAACAAAGCAATTTAAACCGATCGAAGGAAAACATTAAAAACACATTACCCGAAAAACATTTATTTTAACTGTGGAGTGTGAAAAGCGATTTCCCGAACTATTTCACGGATGTTGCAGACGAATTGAAAAGAAAAAATCTAAAGACATCGCCGCTTAATGTACCGGATATAACGCTTAGTGTTGAGACACGATTAAGTATCGATAAATAAAAACAACTTCGATAACGTTTTGGAAACATAAACGGCGATAAACGTTTTGAAGCGACGTCATTTTCAAATATCAAAATTTATTTATAAATTCATAACAATGTTATAAATGCTAAAGTAACTTTGTTCGTCTGTCTGTTACGCTTTTACGGCTTAACCGTTAAACCGATTTCGATGAAACTTGGTATAGGGTAAGGTTAGATCCCAAGAACGGACATAGGCTACTTTTTGACGCGCGAGCGGAACCGCCAGCAATAGCTAGTATGTCTATAAATTCCTAAAAACAAAAACTGCTTATTTCTGTTACTTATAAGGACGATGCAAAATTTAGATTAGAGATAATACCAAGTACGCCTAACTTATCAATATTGTTAGAGTATTTTCAATTCTCATGCAAATGTCCATATGTAAGCTGTAGTTAAATCATTAAGTTTATGATAGTTACCATGGACACAGCCAGTTAAACAAATTGTAGTCCATAAACTGTCATTACAAAGACACTTAGTCTGATTATATGATAACTGTATTAATGTTTTATAATTCACCTTGTTGTTGGCATGGCGATTACTATAAAAATGATAAACTATGCCAACTTTGACGACCTCCGTGGTCGAGTGACTCTGACTACACACCGGTTTCCAAGGTGTCGCCAGCTCTGAGGCCCCGGGTTCGATCCCCGGCCGAGTCAATGTAGAAAAACACTTTTCTACATTGTCTCGGGTCTGGATGTTTGTGGCACCTTCGTTGTCTCTGAATTCCATAACACAAGTGCTTTTTTTTTTTTTTTTTGGAATAGATTTACGCAGTTAGCCTGAGCGCAGGCTTTGACTGCTTCACCGGACTTTTGGCGAGAACCTTAAGGGCCTCCAGCCAGAGCAATAGAAAAACTACGTCAACTAACTACGTCAGCAACGTTCACTAAGGGCACCCCCTGTGGGGTTCGGACCTCGACTTAGTGCGTTGCTAACAATCTTAATAAGGCAAAAACAGCAAGGGAGGGCTGGATCTAAGTGTTAATTATTTAAGGACATATTTTTATTGCTAGTTTGGCCGGCTCGGGCCAGCTTGATACGATAGGCTGATAAGTATGTGTGTTTGTTTAAGGTGAAATCTTGCAAGCTAAATTAGAACTTCTCGACATTGAGATGAGCATATCTATGTATGTTCGGTGACAATACAATATTATGATACTCTCGAGCTGTTCTGTATAAATTTCTCTAAAAGTTTTATAAAATGTATATTAATAACATTATTGTAATTGTAATATTTCTACGCCGGATACGGTAGTATATGTGAACCATTTTATTGTAACATCTGTATTTACCATGGACTAAGGAATAAATAATAATATTCTATTCTGGATGGAGTCAGGGGATGGCTATAGGAATTCTGTTTAAAAACGACGCGATCCTATCTTGTTTGGACTTTTTCAATTTGTATATTGCCTAGCTTTTGTTTAAAAATATATCGATAGAAATAAAAATCAATTGCCACATTAGGACAGAACATTACTTGAAAACGGCTCAACCCATTTGACTGTAATTTTTTTGTTGTGTTTTTAATTGTCAGGAAAAGGTTTAACGAAAATTTGCGAAAAAATCGGCTTGAAATGTCAAAAAAATAACACCTAAATTTGACATCTCATTTTTGTATATATTGATCGAACAATTATTGTTTGCTAGTTTTTAATTTAAATAAAACCAAGTTGATTTAGTTACACCATTAATAACTCAAGGACGGGTGGACCGATTGCCATGATCTTTGATTTGTTGGGTTCGTCTCCACCCCGAATCAGAATAACCTCAAAAAAACAGAAATGTCGCAAAAAAAACTTTATTTCGTAAACGGGGACTTCGTACGCGAGTAAAACCACTACGCACTGAAAGTTAGAAAAAAAACATTCTAGAACAAGTTTTCATACGAACTTGTAACCTTTAGAATCTACAACACTTAAGACAAATTTAATAAACCAGCCAGTGCCTCGGTCCCCTATATTTGACTAATTCAATACAAGAGAGGGGAAGCTGCAAGTAACTGAACAGTCAATAAGTTAAGAGCAATCTTTAGTCTGAGCGTGAAAACATATGTTTAGGGGTGATAGTTCATAGTGAGGGGAAGGAATAGAAATTGATTTTGTTATTTATCGATATTTTTTGGCTTGTAAAAAAGTGTTTTTAGTTTTGCCTATACAGTCTCACTGCTGGGCTGGGATTTTCATTAAATATCGATAAATTAGGGTCTAGTTGTAACATGATCGTAAAATTTAAAAAATGAAAAATTTTAGTTTATAGTGTTGACAACTAAAGTGCTTGGCTTTGTGTGTGAAAGTGTAAATTATGTTAGAGAAAAACATTTTTAAATACCTCGTTATACAGCATGCAACAAAAACCCTGTCTGATCCTTATGAGTCTTATTCGGCATCGTACGGCGTACACATATACGTAACTATTGAATGGATTTGATTATTATTTTTCATCGGTGAATATAATTAAAATAAAAACTGATCAAAGGCAACACTGATCGCTCTACAAAGTCCATATGCCTTTATTGAATTGAACAGTGTTTTTGTTACATACTGTATAGAGATAAGAAGAGACTAAAGATTGTAATTTTCGAACCCAGGCTCAGACCAATGTGACTTTTTCCCAGTTATATGTACTTTCTTAATTATTCTAAGACACCATTGACAACTGGTAAAGAAAAACATGAAAGGAAACTTGGATTCCAGAAATTTCTCCTAAAATCGCAACCCGAAAGTGAATGCGTGGTGAACTCTTGCCTTCTCAATGTGGGCAGAGATCTTTGCCCAGCAGTGGGACATTTACAGGCCGATATTATTATAACTGGAATCTAAGCTAATAAATCTAACATAACCTAATTAAATCAAAAAACCTAAATACACAGCTAAATAGTAACATATTATATTCACGCAAAACATCTGTAAAAAACTGCCTACAACTTAAACTAACAGCTAATTAACTTTACACGATATAATTAAACGTCAAGATAATTACATCGACTAATTAGTAACATTTTCAATCGATTTGCTCTAGAAAATCGACTAGCAAAATTTTAATTCCCAACTCGATTAAGCGCTACCATTAGTGCTTTGAGATAGAGTTGGAAATCCCATTTTTTAATCTATTTGAATTTCAAAACGGTTGAGATCAGTCAAGCACAAGTTCTGGTTAACATTACAGAATTCTGTACGGATTATATTTTTGTAATTTATGGGTTTTGCTCATGGTTTTACTGTACTGATTAGTAAAAGATGTATGTCTGCTCGTTATGTAATACCATATATGTCGATTATGGTGAGATTTCTCAGTATTTTTAATAAAGGAAATAACACACTGTGTGGTTTCATTCGTCATTAATTAAAGAAGTATTTATACCTCTTCAAAACTTATCGAAAGCTAACGTAACATGAGTTATGCCAAGCCTGTGTTTAACAGTGGGATAATTGAGACAGGCCTGTTGGTCTAGTGGTTAGTTACCCTGACTGCTAAACTAGAGGTCGTGGGTTCGATTCCCACGCAGGACAAATCTTTGTGTGATGAGCACGATCATTTGTTCTGTGTCTGGGTGTAATTTATAATACAATATAATATGTATGTATTTAGAAATATATAAGTATATTTATCAGTTGTCTGGTTGCCATAATACAGGCTCTGCCTAGTGTGGGATCAGATGGCCGTGTGTGAGCTGTCCCAAGATATTATTATATTATTAATTACAGGGTAATATTATTTTATACCGCTTTATTTGTATGTAGCTTGCTCATTATTGAAAAGGGATAACTAAGTGCATCTTAGTCGTTATTCGTCAAGAGTTCTTATCAAAAGCTCCATGCCAATTGTCACGTAGTTACTATATTAACAATACCCTCTTATAGAGAACAACATACTATTAAAGATACAATCGATTGCTGTATCAGTGATGTTATGGATATATACATATAGATTCGGATATATGAATTATTTTATACCTTTTGAAGTAAAACTTCTTTAGGCGCGACTAGGGAGTAACTCAGATTTTTTTTCTGACGGAAGTAACGCTTCCGCCATTTAAAAATAATAATTCTGATTGGTTGTAAGTATATGTCATATACTACACGCTTCTTGACTTATACGCCAGCTAGTGGCAAATATCATAATCAATTAGGATTATTTATTTTCAAATTGTCAAACGGATCAATTGTGAATAGCAAAGTGAATGAAAAATTCAACAGTTTTAAAAACATTATTTTAAATTGCAAAATTTTTTGAAAATCTTTAAATATACTTGTTTATTTATTACTTTTAAAATAAGTAAATTAAAAATAAATTTTCTGACAATTGCGACATTTTATAATATTCAATAACAAGGTTATAAAGTTTTACTTCAATCGCGCGTAAAGGTTACACGCACACACTTTTTTTCGGTAACCGATGTTAAATTATTTTAGACTAGCGGTCCGTCTCGTCTTTTCACGGGTAGACAATATTTTTTCAAACATTTGGGATAAAAAATATAGCCTATGATACTTAGGGATAATGTAGCATGTATAATGGGTTAAAGAATTTTTTAAATCGGTCCAGTAATGTTTAAGTTTATTCGGTACAAACATACAAAAATACAAATCTTTCCTTCTTATGATATTAGTGTAGGTATCCCGACAGTTTTCTGTCATTTTTTATTATTTGCAATAGACAACAACTACTCTTCAAAACAGATCAAGGCAGGAGATTCAGCTTTTATTAAAAAAAAATGCTGTCAATGGAAGGAACTGACTGGAATCTAAACATTGAGAGTATTTTTTGCACTGTATCTTTTTGTGAACTTGCTAAATGAATAACAATGTTGCATTGGAATTGTGTTAGAATTAAAATTGGAAGAGTGAGGCACTGATATAATGTTTTGCGTCTTTTTGTGTTAATATCCGAATTTATTCTAAACTTTCGGATAGATTTTTGGATAGGCGATAGTAACAATTACGGTTAGATACATCACTGGTGTGAATAATCGATTCGATTCGTTGCTAATTGATTACCGTATCGAATATCTTGTTTTGTTAGTTATAACTTTTAAGTTATATAGACATTATTTTAGATTTTTTCCTCAATCATAAGATTAGGTAACCTTTTGTGTGGGTTAGTTAGGGTCATAAGGAAATGTTTTTATTTTTTATCTAATGTGTTATAAGATGTATTACAAATGGCGTTTGGAAGTTAACAAATAAAAAGTCTTCATTTCGAATCTGAGGCCCATACAATTAGCAAATTGATTTTTTTATAGTGTTATGAATATAATAAAAGGTATTAAACATGTACCTTACAGTGCATGAAGTATTAAATAAATAAAACATTATAGCTGTATTTTTAATATAGAAAATGAAAGTGTTTGTTGTTTGTGTTAGTAAGTAATTAATATAAATGTAAATTTCACAGTTGAAACGCACGCTCAGTAAATAAAAACGATAAATTTTGTCGTAACGAAAGTAAAAACATTGAATTGTTGTACATTCATTCTCTTTATTTATAATGTTTTTGTTAAGAATCATGGCGATATACAAACGCAAAAAACAATGCGTGTAACACTTGTATTGCATTACGCAAAAAATATCGACAAGAACTAAACAATTTATCGACAGCACGACATCACTTAAAAACAATTTTTGTTTTTCCCCCTCAAGGATTTCGTATACATATTTATCAGCAGTTTCACACCAAGCTTAATGATCCCTAATTCTATTACTTTCTATGCCCATCTGTTTATTTTTATTTACTTTTAGAAACATGAATATAAATGTTATAAATAATCGCTGTGTGTTATTTGCTGTAGATATTTTTTATGGAACTTTGCAATGTGGTATATAGTTTTTTCCCAAGCTATGTTGATGACTTTCTCGTAGTCACACCAATGTACCTATAATTATTTATTTTCCTGTTAATCACACCGCTAAAATTCTACTCATAGATATTGTGGTTGACTTCCAGTCTCACGGGCTTCTGCTGAATACCGTATTTTACATGGAGCGACTGCCTATCTGACCTCCACCACCCACCTAGATCACTCCAATAAAAGATATTGTTTTGTCTAAACTAAAAAACCTGTTTAAAGATAGTTTTTCATAAAGAAACACAGTCATTTTATCCCCCATCACAATTCCCTAATCTTAAATCGTAAGCCGACAAATCACTTAAACATTATGAGCTTAAATGGTAAGTAAAATCTTTACACTTCATCCCTACACCGCAAAATTGGGAGTAGCATCAAATAATTTGATAACTACACCCCTGGGGTATGTTGTGTTAGATAAGGGAGGGTATTGGGGTAAGGATGGGGTAATTTTATTAACTGAGTGTAAAAATCGTTTACGAGTTTCGTTTTAAGAAAATTACAAGGGGTATTGAACTTTGCTTGCGAAATAAGATGTGTTTTCATTAATTATGGTATAAATATATGATATATTTCTTTTGAACTAAAAAAAAGTAGCCATGGTTACAATAGTCTGGTGACACGGCTAAATCCAAATGGAGCGACTGCCTATAATATTGGAATATATTACATTAGTAATGGCATCGTGCAGTTTCGGTAATATATTTCTAAAGTCACCAAATAAACTTACCGGAACTGGGTCGATCGCTGTACCGCGTGCAGTACACCCACGCGGGCCACACCATGGCTCCGTCCGCCATCGTCGTGCCTGCAACATGGAGATCGTCTACTTAATACTGACCAAATAATACTATTGCTTTTAGGTCTTATTAAAAAAAAACTAAGAATACACACATACTTTCATCATTCAAATCTTTACATCAAAGATCTAGCTAGAGCAACCAAGCAAACTTCAGTTTTCCCTTCAATCAGTTTAAAATGAACAGTTTCTTGCGATATTTTTGCATTATTTAATAACCAATTTTGTATCTCTTAAGTCTTACGCATGTAATATCTAACTTTATCCTATATATAATCCACACTAATATTAGAAATGCGAAAGTAACTCTGTCTATCGCGCTTTCACGTCAAAACTACTGAACCGATTAAAATGAAATTTGGTACACAGATAGTTTAGAGCCTGAGAAATGGCATAGGCTAGTTTTTAGAATAACTGAAATCTACGCGGGCGGAGCCGCGGGAAATAGCTAGTGACCCAATATTTCTTCAACATATTTAGAAAAATATATAACTGTAGGTGTTTTTTTAAACTTACCAGTAGCGGAACTCTGACTGCTTCCACTATCATCTCCTTTCGACAGATCTATGGCGCCGCTCTTCTCCCCCGGCTTCAGCTCTGGGACCCTCGCCTCCTCGCTCTTTGAAGGAGACACCTCCTTAACCGGCGACATTTTAGCCTCAACTCTTGTCTTCACCTTCCTCTTATTAAGAGGATCAGTAATCCTCCTCCCAAAATCAGCTTTTAAAATATTATCAATACTGAATTTCAAACAATTTTGGTTTATAAAATCCCTGCCTGACTCGTTCTCAGGAGATTTCGGTGATGGATAATTCATTCGTCTATTCTCATCCGTCCTCCTTAGCTCCTGATTTTGGTTCTTCATCCTCAACCCGAAATTTAGACCGAAAGGCTGCGGGTTTAAGTTCAAATTGCTTTGGGGGACTGGCATCCTGTTTTGGAGACCTGATTTTAAGTCTACTTGGTTCATTAACGGGTTTTGGAACAATAAAGGCTGGTTTAGGAACATTAAAGGATTGGGAGTAATAGGACTAGGTCTCAGTAGGAGTGGCTGGTTCATGTTAATGTTTTGGTTTAACTGTGATATGGCGTTCAAATGTGTCTGTATGTGTTTAAATGACGTTAGGTTTTGTGATGTTTCTGGTCCTTTCTCCTCGAAACTCGGTGGCGCTTCGTTGCCGACCGAAAGGACCGTGTCATCACTGCAGCAGGAATTATCATCTATACTGATTTCCGCTCTAGATTCATTCGTTCGATCATCGTCATCATCTATATTATCAGAATGTCGTGAATTTTCGTTAACTTCTCTCAAATCTTCGTAATGCGGTGTGTTTTGTAGGAGCTTATCAGTTGAGAAGACGTTTTCGGGACTATGGCTGTCTCTTTCTTTCTTTAAAACGTTGTGTATGGCAAAAGAGGACGCCAATACTGGTCTTTCTTCCTGTTTTTCCTCGTCGTGGTAATCAGGGCTGGTGGTGTCCCTAGTGTTGGGGGAATAAGGCTCGTCATCGCTGTGTTCTTGTATTTTGATCCTGGAGTTCTGAAGGTGGGCTGACGATACAGCAGCCATATTGTTTCGGGATGTTTACGCCATCTGGTTAAGAAATAGATAAAATTAGATTTAATTTATTAAAAATATGGTTAGGGATATTAAAGCTAACGTACACTGATCTAATCGTAATTCATCTGTACGAAAAGAGGCATAAAGCCTGCATTGGATCAGCCCTTTATTTTTTTTTTATGTTTTTAAATTTCTATTAGGTGTTTTATTATAATAGTAGACTTGCTTTTAAAGACAAAATAGAAAAAGGCTAACATAAGGACTATGGTAGATAGATTAGACTTGTTAATTCTGTGTAGTTTGGGTAGATATAAAAACATGGAAAGTGTAATAAATCGCTCGATTTTAGACTGACCACAGCCACCGGTGTAGCGATAGCTACTTAACACACTTTTTCATATATTTGTCTGCTGTGGCGAGTGGGCGCCACCGGCTACACGTGTGCGGCGTGTCTATCTATACTAATATTATGAAGCTGAAGAGTTTGTTTGTTTGTTTGTTTGAACGCGCTAATCTCAGGAACTACTGGATTGAATTGAAAAAATCTTTTTGTATTGGATAGTCCGTTTATTGAGGAAGGCTATAGGCTATATAACATCACGCTACGACCAATAGGAGCGGAGCATAAATGAAAAATGTTGCAAAAATGAAAAACCGTTGAAACTAAAACACGCGAACAAAGTCGCGGGGGACAGCTAGTACTAAATATATGAAAAGGTGTGTTAATTTGCTGTAGCTGGCCACAGCGGCTGTGGTCTGTGTCCCGTGTGCGCCAAGCCTTAGACTGAACATATAAAAGCTTTCAAGTACATTAAGAAAATTACTCAAAATCCTCTAACAATTGTATTATTATTTCTGCCTACGTAGGCGTGATGTTTTCTACATTCTAGTAGGTACTATATTATAGTTATAAGATAACAAGTTATTCGTGATTTTGAAGGTATAATGGGAGAGAGCTTGCGTGAGCTATGTTCACGTTTTGTGCTAGGTAAGTTAAGCTGCGGTCGGTGAGGCATGGAAAATGATGGGAGTTTTTTTTTCTGTTGTGTTACGTAGTCTTGACTTGATTTTTATTATAATAATTTTTATTATAATATCTTGTTTGTTACTTTAATCATTTAAACGTTTAATAATTTAACCGTTACTTTAATAATTAAAACATTTAATGGTTCAATCCGATATTTTTACCATCTACACTGTAATTAATGGCCGAATACTGAATTGTCAATCAGTTTTAAGTAGCCGTTAAGTCTCATGCTGCCTCTGTCACTTAAAGGGGTAAAGTAGCCTGTCTGATAGACATTTAAGAACGTCTTAAAGTTAAGTTACGTTTCAGTATTTCAGGGTAACATTAATATTTAGATAAAATTTGTGTACTTCATTATATACTTAGTTACTAAAATCTAGTTAAATTTAATTAAAGGGTTAAGTGGCGATCCTTGGGGGAGGCCTATGTTCAGCAGTGGACGTCTTTCAGCTGATATGATGATAATGATGATGATGAAACGGTTAAATTTTTGAGTTTAATAGGTTCATAGGTAGCTAATCAAACACTAACTACTGTCTATATAACCTACAGTTAACGCAAATAAAGGTGAACTAACCGTTGCGCGGTGACGGCAGCTCGCGCACACATACCAGTTATTTTACAGGGTATGGATGGTAAGGTGCTCTACTACAGCTGAATATGGGATTGGACAACATTTTAGATTATTTACGCGTCATATAGATTAAAAAAAAATATTAGTACACGTATTTCTTTTTTTAATTAAGCAAACGATGAGGAAGATGCAGAGAATGGAAAGGTCGCGTGACGTCATTAGTGGCTACAATTTTTACCCGCAAGTGATGTCACCAGCCCCCACTTCAGAACTTTAAAGCGCTTTAACATAGTATTTTTCATTGATTTGATAAAAGAAAAAATACGATTTTTTTTCTTCTTTTTTTTATCTATCTGGTGGACTAAATATATATTTCCTTTTCACACACAGTCCGATCCCCTATTGAAGTTTATGATATAGTGTTAAAAAAAAACTTCTACTTGATCTATACGAAAGGACTCTGTTGAATTTAATCTATACTAATATTATAAAGAAGTAAAGTTTGTGTGTTTGTTAAATTGTAAGGGGTAATCTCGGGATCTACTGAACCGATTTTAAAAATTCCTTCACCAATAGAAAGCCACATTATTGCTGAGTGTCATAGGCTATATAAAAAACCGAAAAATAAAAAGGCTTCTACGTGGTAGTCCGTTTTGCAAAGTGAATCGGAGAAAAAACGGTCGAATGAAAGCGATTCTTACGAACGCTGCCTTAACTATGAAATAATAAAATAATTTAAATCGTTAGGTCATAATTATGAACTAAAAAAGGATTATTAACATTATGCCCAACGAAGTGGGCACGGGTCAGCTAGTATTATATTAAAATACAAATAGTAGACAGAAAATCTTAAACCTTAGGCTGGACTCGAACCTGCGACCACTGGCTTAACGCGCCAGTCACTTTACCAACTATTTTATAATTTACTAGCTGTCCCCCGCGACTTTGTTCGCGTGTTTTAGTTTCAACGGTTTTTCATTTTTGCAACATTTTTCATTTATGCTCCGCTCCTATTGCTCGTAGCGTGATTTTATATAGCCTATATATAGCCTTCCTCAATAAACGGACTATCCAATACAAAAAGATTTTTTCAATTCGAACCAGTAGTTCCTGAGATTAGCGCGTTCAAACAATAAATAAACAAACAAACAAACAAACAAACTCTTCAGCTTTATAATATTAGTATAGATTATACTCTAATAAAATGTTCAAAAACTAATTTATTGGTACCTATATTTTTAAGTTATTAATATTACTCGTATTAATATTAAGCACAAAACATAATACGTATAGTAGAATATCTAATATTTTTATTATTCGTTTATTTCGCTGATTGATGCCTACACTTTAATAAGTAAAGCCAAACTAATGAGTTAAAGAGAACACCAATAAGTGCTAATAATTACATTCCCCGCAAATTCAATTAAAAACTTTGTTTTGGTGTAAAACTACACAAAATTAATATTAAACAGTTCGTACCTAAACAAAAACTGTCTAAATAAACACGTCCAATTATTTCCTACAAAAACAGAAAACGAAATACATGTAGAGCTACTTTCCCACCGCATCGTCGCCGGACCACACACGACGCATGCGCGGAGCAGATATTTCGTTTAATCCGACCACAAACTTACATTTGCGGTTTACCAAACCACTTTTGTGGGAGCAACACCTGAATTATACATTTACGCGATCGCAAAGTTATTTTTGTCGAACAACGAGACGATACCACGTTATTTTCGAGTCCAAATTAAACGATTTCCAACCTTATTTGTATAGAACTAAAGTATATATAAACTGTAAGTAAGTTTTTGTAAATTATTACGTGCTTAAAGTGTGGCGAATTGTTTTATATTTTTATTTTGGAATCACGACTTCGCAATTTGAAGGTGTTTATTGAAAATCAAAGTAATATGTATTACTAACTCGAAAATCATAAGTTATTACAGAATCTATAGTACTTATTTACGGATAAATAAAAGGTAGAGATGGATGGAGCCAGATCGCGCTGCATGTACTGACTAGCTCTTAGAGTAGACATAGACAAGCATAGAATGCGCTTTATTCTAGTAGCCCTTTATGCCGAGCGAAAGCAAATTTTTAGCTCAATGTACTACGCTCGTTTAATGATTTAAGTGATTTTCCGTGCAACGACAGACGTTTACGCAAAAATATCGACGGTTCCGATATTATTAGGGTAATAGTAGGCTTTGAGAAATAAGCGGCGCGTTCTGCTTTGACACAAATTTTACGATTTTACATGTTCATACTAAAGCCAACAGTTCATACTCGATATGCGCACTTTATAGTACACTTATTTTTTCCCTAAGCACCTCTAGCTGAGTGACATTTCTACAAGCATTTACGCTGTTCGAATCGCTCAAATGTATGAAAGTGACAAATCTAAGTCACGTGACATATCGAAATGTCATTATCATAATTATATTTAATGCTTGTAGAAATGTCACTCGGCGGGCAAGTGAAATCATAATAGAAAGGCCTATTTAGCAATACATTATTTTACATTATAATAAAGCAATATAACCATAATAATTTAAATTCGTAATGCAATAAAAATTAATGAAGTTAACTCTTGTTTTAACGATTGAGGAAAAAAGTGCAATATAATATTCTTGTTAGTGAAATCTAGTTGCATTCATTATTAATTCTGTAATATATAAATCAAAATCAAAATATTTTTATTTCAAGTAGGCCTTTTCAGGCACTTTCAAAACGTTAAATGACTCTAGTTGCGCGGTTCCAAAATGTCACTCCTATGGAGAAGAACCAACAAAAAACTTCATTAATAAAAATCATTTAATTACTAATAATTATGACCCGAAAGTTGTTGTCGCGTCAACCTATTAAAAATGAAATGTCAAATTTATTTAGTTCTTCGACATTTCCCGCGGATATTTTGCAAATTTTCCTTTAAAGAAACCTTATCTGGACAATCACAAACAACAAATAAAAACAAGCAAAATCGTTAGAGCCGATCTTAAGTGATGCTACATACATGTGGTTTTTTTTTATTAATGAAAAAATAGATATTTAATTCATATTTTTATTGCTAGTTTGGCCGGCTCGGGCCAGCTTGTTCTAGGAACGGGGGGTACACACGAGCCTCTCCTACCAGTACTATTTATACTATACACACCCCCAAATTCTGTAAGAATGATCAACTTAATCCGTTGTCAAATCAACTGATCACGACTGTGATTGATGCACCAAAAGACTAACAACCAATCACAGCGCTTAACATGATGATTGACAGGTGATTAACTAATTTTCGTGTTGATCCAATTTAAGCAAGTATTATATAAATTATGTTTAAATTAGATATTAATAATCTATCCCCCGAATACTGAAACGCAACTTAACTTTAAGACGTTCTTAAATGTTTATCCGTCGCTACTTTACACCTTAAAGTAAAAGAGACAGCATGAGACTTAACGGCGACTTAAAACTGATTGACTTTTTAATATTCGGCCATTAGTATCATATTTTGCAACACCGTTTACAATAAAAATAAAAGACAGAGTTGTCAAATATTTTTGTACTTATTTCCAAAGGTTTTGATTTAATCTATACTTACTAATATATAAAGCTGAAGAGTTTGTTTGTTTGTTTGCTTGTTTGAACGCGCTAATCTCAGGAACTACTGATATGATTTGAAAAATTATTTCAGTGTTGGATAGCCCATTTATTGAGGAAGGCTATAAGCTATATAACATACGCTGCGACCAAAAGGAGCGGACCATACATGAAAAATGTTGCAAAATATGAAAAACCGTTGAAACTAAAACATGCGGACAAAGTCGCGGGGGACAGCTAGTTAACCAATAAAGAGGTAGTCATGTTATTTATTCAATTGACACTTAAAGGCAGAATCATTAGTAGGTACTTGACTCTAGAATAATTTGCAATTGGCATTTCAAGATGGCGTCAGTCATTTAGAAATAATTTTGGAGTTTTTACACTAGATGTTGCTTACATGTTCATTATATTTATAAAATGGTGTTTTAACACGCAATTTCTCAGCTTTTTTATAAGAAATTATACTTATCTTACTTGTTAGGTTATAAAATATAGATGTTTTCAGTGAAATTCGTACAAAACCACTAAGTTACAAATAAGGTAAATGCAATTCTAAATCGATTTTACAATAACAGCATTATGTTACAATATCTTTGTATAAATTAGTTCGTTTTTATTATAAGTTGTTAAAAATATTCCGTTTTTAAGCGTAAAAAAGCTTATTAATTCGTTTAAGAATAAGTTGTTTTGCTGTTTGATATTTTTCAAGAAATTGTAAGCCCATGCGTGATAAGCAGGCGTATAGGAAGTCAGCGACGTTCTAAAATATTCTGCTATAAAAACTATTTCAGTTTATACAAAAGAATAATATTTAAAAAAAAACCTCTGCCTGAAGCTATGTAGTGGACAGACGTCTAAGTATTTACGAGTTTCTAGCATTTATTTATTTCTATTGTATAATTAAGTTCGACTTAAAGGGGCAAACATAAAATAAAGTTGCTATAAATTTTAATCACACTAACATTTATATGCGTTTCCACGACACCTTCTTAAAATGGACATTAACTGTTATGACCTCCGCTTGACGTTTAAATTGGCGGGAAAAATGCAAACGTCAGTTTGACAGTCAGTTTTTTTTTCATCTGCTGCGCGGCCGCGTTCCGTTTACCGCACTAATGTTTTGTGGAAACGTTAAACTGGCAAAGGAATTCGCATTCAGCCGTACGTCTAGTTGATTACTATCAAACATGGTCTGTATATGATCGTTAATTATAATAATATGATTTTTTCTTTGCAATAAAACTGTATCAGCTGTATGCCCATAAGTTTTATGAGCAAAAAAATTTTGTATACGGTCTGCCATTTTAATTCTGTATGTGTCAATGCTTATCCGATATTTTGATCTTGAGCATTCATTTTGCTGACTATCCTTCTTGATTTTAATACTATGATAAGTTAATTCCGACCTACTTACTTGTTATTCAGTGACTAAATAAATTATAATATACTAGCTTTTGCCCGCGACTTCGTTCGCGTGGAATAGTGACTTCCGGCAGATTTTTGGTTTTACCCACATAGTTTACGATCTCGCGGGATCTCTTCAAATGAAATGTGGAAGATATTCTAGGGAACTCTTCAAAAATCAACATAATGAGCTCTGCGTTTGAATTGATTTTTTTCATACCTTTTTACTATTTATTTACTTTTTTCCGATGAATTAAAACAATAACATGAACCGAACTCGTGTAACGATCGACACCATTGCGCGATCACCAACTCGACATATAGTACTAATAGAATTATCTATACTCCGTTAGAGCATTTTCTTTGTACTAAAAGTTGTATTATATTATATTTTCATACCTTTTTACTATTTATTTACATTTTTCCGATGAATTTTCAGTACTGAATTGATGCCGACTCTTGACCAATAGATGGCGCTGTATGTCCGGAATAAATTTTATTTTTTATTTTATTTTTTGTAATGAAAACTATCCTATGTCCTTTCTCAAGTTCCAAACTATGTCTGTACCAAATTTCACACAAATCGGTTCAGTAGTTTAGGCGTGAAGCAAAGACAGACAGACAGACAGACAGAAAGACAGACAGACAGAGTTACTTTCGCATTTATAATATTAGTTAGGATTTTTTATTTGATAGCAAAGTATACCATACATACGTAGTGTTTTTAAGACCTTTTTGCAACGACACTATGAAAAATAATAAAAATACATAAAGTATTGGGTCTGATTACGATGGCAGCAAATAAATATCAATGTCGCAAAGGTATGCAGAAAAATAGCACACGGAAAGAAAAAATAAAAGTGTTACTTTTGCTATTAATATCGATGTACGTTATTAGTCAGTAAAATAATGATTACTTGAGACAAAATTGGAAACTATAGAGTGCACATATCGAGTAAAACTGTAGGCACCAGTATAAATAATATAAATGTGGACAACATCACATACATTGCTCTGAACCCAAAGTAAGTAGCTAAAGCACGCGTGTTATGGAATTCAGAGACAACGAAGGTACCACAAACACCCAGACCTGAGACAATGTAGAAAAGTTGTTTTCTACATTGACCCGGCCGGGGATCGAACCCGGGACCTCAGAGCTGGCGACACCTTGAAACCGGTGTGTACGCCACTCGACCACGGAGGTCGTCAAATGTATGTACAAAAGTATGAACAAGTAAAGTCTTTATTAAGACTACTTCAAAACCTAACCATCAATATGTATCCCTTATAAAATCTAAACCATCAATATTTTCGCATAAACGTCTGTCGTCGCACGGAAATCACTTAAGTACAGCTAAAAAGTTGCTTACGCTTGGCACAAGGGGTTACTAGCGATGCACACGCTCTATGCTTGTCTATGTTTACTATAGGATTTTACCTAATTGTAATATTAGTATCGACTTGCCGAAATAGCGTGTTAAACGATATGCTATATAGTTAATAGCTTAAGCTATATGCTATAAAGCAGAATAAAATCCAGAATGTTTTTGAACGATAAATTTTAAAAACTAAGAAATATATTAATTACGCTAAACATAACAAAAATATACAGTTTTACAACAAAATTATACATAACTGTTACCGTTTTATTGTAGTCTAATAAAACTATAAAATTATACAATAAAATCATGATTTCATGACTCACCAGCAGAATGGTTCAATCAAGTGTTTTAACAATTTTTTAGTGTGAAAATTTTGATATCTCTTGCATAATTAATTAATTCGTATCGGATACGGATTTTAAGATGTGTGAACCGAAATAGTGTGCACAAGGTTGCTGGTTCGAACCCAGTTTAATTACCAATGTGAGCTTCTTTAAAGACTAAAATTTGAGTGGGCCCTAACTCTTTAATATTATTTTTATTTCTAATACTATGTCAATGCCAATTTGTTATTCATTTAGCAGGCAAACGAACTACACACAGTACAAAAAAAAATACTCTCAATGTTTAAATTTCAGTCAGTTCAATCAATCAAAACTCATTTATTTAAAATAGACTACAAAGTAGCACTTTTCAAATGTCAAAATAATAAAATAGACAGCACCCGATTTGCCCACCCTTCACCGCTTCCTAAGTGCTCTAGCTGTGGAGAAGAAACGGCGCAACAAACTCCACAGCAGCACGCTGTCTTTCCAATAACAAAAATACAAAATATACCTACCGTTCCTTCCATTGACAGCATTTGTTTTTAAGAAAACTGATTCTATAGCCTCGTAAACTAATATTAATTTTGCATTGGCGTTGCATAAGAATTAGAAATAATTTGAAGAGTATGGGCAATAGGGTCTGCCGCATGACAAATAAGCAATGGACTTGTAGAGCTCAGGATTGCCGCCCTACATCAGCGAAACGGAGCCGCGGCAGACCACGAAAGAGATGGCGGGACAAACTGGATACCATCCTTGGGAATTGGCAAGAAGAAGCGAGGTACCGAGATCGCTTAAGAGAAAAGAGCAGCCTTTGTCCATCTGTGGGACAATACAAGCTAGATACAATAATAATAATACTTTTTTATTTTCCATCCATAATTTACAATACCCTTGTATCTACTTTGGACCGTTCATATCTGTTCTTCCATAGAGCAGAGGTGGATGGGCCCTGGTAGATGCCCCATCCCAGTTTAGAGTAAAGTTCTCAACAAGGCCACTGCGTGTTGGACCTGTGTCCCCACGAAAGCCTTTCAAAGGACCGGGTATTCTCGATACTGAGGATAGCCCGTGAAAAATGAGAGATACAAGATAATAATAAAATCGCCGCAAAGTGAGCAAGCGCTGCGAATTATAGTGATCAATGCTCATTACTTCTGCAGTTCAATAATGAATAAAAACAAGTTTTTTAATTGAGTGTCTTAATATCCGCGTTACAACTATGTATGTAATTAAATGGTAGTAAATGGTACAATTGATTGAATAATTATGAACCATTGCAACATTGTTGACAATTATCTATACTAATATATCAAACTGAAGAGATTGTTTGTTTGTTTGAAAGCGCTAATCTCAGGAACTAATAGTCCAATTTGAAAGATTATTTCAGTGTTGGATAGCCCATTTATTAAGGAAGGCTATAAGCTATATAACATTACGCTGATACCAAAAGGAGCGGAGCATAAATGAAAAATGTTGCAAAAATGAAAAACCGTTGAAACTAAAACACGCGGATAAAGTCGCGGCGGATAGCTAGTTAAATATAAGAATTGTAATAACGACTATTATGTCATTAATAAAGCAATATGGACCAGGTAGGAATCTATGATTAACTGTTTCAACAATAAGCATGACTTACAATAAATACGTTAGTCTGTCTGTCTGGCTGTCTATCTGACTGCCTGTTGGTCCAGTGGTCGCAACGGTGACTGCTATGCACGAGGTCTCGGGTTCGAATCCTAGGTCAACCCTAAAATAGTACCTAGGTTTTTTGTTTAGAAATACTCCGTACAGCTCAGCTCGGAGTCAGGAAGTTAGGTGGTGTTTAAACCCCCGTGCCTTGTAAAGCACGTAAAGCCGTTGGTCCTGCGCCTGATCTCTCTCCGGCCGTGTCGGATTGCCGTCCCATTGGACTATGAGAGTGAAGGAATAGAGAGTGCAACTGTGTTCGCGCATACACTTGTGCACTGAAATATCTCCCGCAGATGGCTAATATCTGTTGAGAGAGGCCGCCCTGACTGAAATTCGGTCAGGAGCACATTAAAACACTGTATTTTTATTATTTAAAACAAAACGGGTTACTCACGTAAATTCTCAGGATCGCCCGACTAGTTTCAGACTCAATAGCGGCGCGGCGGCGGTGGTGTCGCAAGTCGAACTGGTTCGACTTCAGTTCGACTTGCGACAGCGATCCCGAGAATATACGTGAGTAGACCATTTTTTTTTTAAATAATTATGAATAGATACTCCTCACGATAGTTATTATACAAATGTATTTTTATTATTAGAACTTTGCAATAGTCTTGTGTGTTATTATAAATATTATTCGTTTTTGACCCACTGTAGATCAAAGGTCTCTAACCATCCTTATATCTGTGCCTTAGTCCTGTAGTGTGGTGTACCTAAGTTTATCAAAGCCAAGTTCGTCTCGCCATCTTCGTCTGGCCTCCATTCTTCGCTTGCTACTCATTACCAACCTCACTAATATTATAAATGCGAAAGTAACTCTGTCTGTCTGTCTGTCGTGCTTTCACACCAGTATTTCATGTAATCACGTCTTCAAAAGCACAAAATATCGTTCAAAATTTATGATATTATACATAAAGTACATTATTTATACTTAAACACGATCATATTACTATTATTCAATACATTTTAGCCAGTAAAACGTCATATAAACAGAATAACAGCCTATAAATGTCCCAATATATTATTATATAAAAGTTTCCAATTTTTGAAATTCAGACTCCACCCGATGTTTTCCTTCACCGATTGTCACCGATATTTTTTTCAAATAATTAAGAAAATACATATACTTTCAACAAGTCAAATCGTTATTTGTCTGTAATGGGTTCGAAGCTGCAAACTTTGTAAACACAAATCCGTTCAAATCATTAGGCCACTACGACATTCATACTTTACACATAATGAACATAATGTTATAAATTTCATCAAAGAAATGTCTACAATACACTCAACTACCATTATACAAGATTCGACATCACACATAATCAGTCATGCACAAAACTAAGAGGGATCCTCACCCTCTCGATAACTGTTGTTTTTATATTTAATATACTATTTACAATGTTGTACTTAAATGTACAGGGTATAAAACGCCCCATTGAGCAGCTTAAAGGACCGCTACATTATTTTGTGGTCCTTTTGAAAGTTATTTTAGGGTTAACTACAACACCAAAATTTAACCTACGTACTTAGTACAATTACTTGATACCTATATGTACTTTTGATCCGCGGTTTTGCCTGCATGGAGTTCGGTTATCGCGGCAAAAAACCTAGCCATGTAATGTCCTTTATTAAAGGTTTTACTGTTTCCATATCTGCACAACTTTATCAAAATCGTTTGTTTGGTTTAGTTTTGAAAACATAACAGACATATATGGTTAATTTCTTATTTATAATACGAGTGCCTATAGATAGCAGTTCTGTCTAAACTATTCCATGTCTCTGATTCCATAACACAAGTGCTTTAGCTACTTACTTTGGGTTCAGAGCAATGTATGTGATGTTGTCCACATTTATTTATTTATTTAAATTAACTATTGAAAACAAGGGTCCTATAGTAAGAAAAAACATAGTTTAATCTTTAGAATAAACAGCTAAGATAATCCAATATTGATGGCAACAGAAACCTGCTTTCTCCAATGTCAAAGAAATTATTAATAGCTATACATACATCGTCTTAATACAAACTGGTATGCTAATTATCCCCGTACTTAGAGTATACATAGACAAGTATAGAGTGCGCGCATCGCTAGTAGCCCGTTGTGCCGAGCGTAAGCAAATTTTTTGCTAAATGTACTACGCTCGTTTACTGATTTATGTGATTTGCCGTGCGACGACAGACCTTTACCTATGCGAAAATATCGACGGTTCCGATATTATTAGGGTAATATTAGGTTTTGAGATAGTTTTAATAAAACGGCGCGCTCTGATTTTTCCGATTTTTTTACTCGTCCCACGTTGCTTTTGTGTGGAACTTTAAACTTTATCAACTGTCGTACTGACTGTATCAAACATTGAATGGGCAGTAGGCATGTAGGACGAGTTGACGAATCATCATCCCCGCACATGACAAATCTTTCCTTACAATCTTAGGACGTACAGAAAAAGTAAACGTTGAAAATATGTTATAACTTTTTGTAACGCAAACAAAAACATATAAATTACAAAACAGATAAACAGACAGACATTTATAAGTAGTTAAAAACATCCACTGTGTTTGTTATTGTTTATAAAACCTTGATTTATGCTATCGTGAACGATCTCGAGATGTAATTAGAATTTCAACTGTTTGGCAGCCATTTTGGTTTCTATGGCAACCGTTTTACGTTTGTGATTTGTATTATATTTTTATAACCTAAAATTATACATGCAAAAATTAATCTGTCTATCTGTCAACCTTTCTCGGATTTAAAACTAGAAAACTGATTTTGATGAAATTTGATTTTTTTTCCTCTGACTTTTTCCCAGTTACCGATATTTTTGTGGGAAAATCTGTGTGAAATAGATAGTAATATATAACTATCATACCCGAAATATAGGCATTTATTAATAGTTACCTATAGTCGCAAGCGCACATAATAATACCTACTTATTACTATAACACCATAAACAATGCTTTCCCACCACAGTTGAACAATAATAAACAATTGTTTATTTAACAAACAACGAAATATCACGACCCTACATCCAATGTGAGATACTGCGATAAACAGATCGCCGCTTAAGCATGCTAACGCCATCTAGTAGGCGCCCTGGGAAAACTCACGCTTATGATTTATATGGTAAAGTAATTTAGATCCGATTTTAACTGTCTTAATTAAATTAAAATGAAGGAAGTTCTCTATTTGACTGTTTTTTTTAGTTACGCGATATCTTAGTTAATTGTGGATAGATTTAAAAACTCATGATGGTGAAGGTCTGCCTCAGGGGTATAATATGGGACCACATATTTTCATTAAAATATTCCATTTTTAAGAGCGGAAAAATGTTTTTGTTTAAAATATATTTAAATGGAATTGAGTGGTTTTTTTAATAAGATCTTTTCATGAATTTCATGTTTTATTTTATCTTTAAGTGTAGGTAAGTACCAAATTTTTTTGTAATTTAGATGTAAGACAGTTCTGCAATTTAGTTTTTTTTAATATTTTATTAATCTTTAAAAAAGTTTGACAGTACGTTATTGACATAATATTATTATCGTAATTGGCTGAATCCCCTAAAAAAACTTTTTCTAAAAGCCTTTTTCCATGTCGAATTTCTTTGTAATAAACACACAGTTTAAATCTAAAACCAATAGTAACAACAAAGTATGACTAATAGCATTACTTACGCGAATTGCACAATTTATCACCCAACAATGGCAGAGCATTTATCAATTACATCTTAACACCTGTGTCATTAAAACTATGTTAGCTTGTTTAAATGAAATTAAAAGAACAATGACTTGTAAATAGATTGAAATTGACACTAAGTCTTAAAATACCTGAATCTTTCCAACTGCAGGCCTCTCATACAGAGAACGAGCATTGATCACTACGCTTGTGAGCTGCCCCACGGTGGGGTGCCATTACCGAAGCAGTCCATTTTACTAGTAATTCTAACGTTTGACACAGATATAACTCAAAGAGAACATCATTTTGCTGGCTAAAGGCTCTTAATTTAGTTGCTAGTTTGTGTAACTGTCTCCGTAAAAGCATTTTCTCATAAAGTAGGTACGGTACGAGCATTGATCACCAAGCTTGCTTATTGTAGGCGATTAGGTACTGGTTTCATCAGTATGTACCTATATCTTTATCAGCCAGTGGTGTCTTAAAATAACTTTAAAAATGACAATGGTGACAAAGATATTGCTTTAAAAAAAGATACTGTCCCATGCGGAGATCCAGCCCACAGCACTTCGCGCCGTGGTAATTGGCATCGTCACCTATATTATATTAGCTAGCCGTGCACTCAAATCTAAGTCCTACTTACCTTCCCAACAGGAAAAACCTTAAAGAATAAATATCACATAAAAATAGGGGTCTATATTGCCCAATAGTGGGATTAAAGCTATCAATGCTGATGACAAAATCTTGGCAATATTAAATAAAGGAAAAATTCGTTTTCAAATAAAGTTAGCGACTATAATTAAAGACAGACATTCATTATATTATACGCTTAATTAAAATTTATTATGTTAATATTTAATTAGGGTAAAACGTACATTTGTCGGCCGACATTAAAATTTCATTATTGGTTTAGTGAGCCTCTCAAAATATCCACAAAATTGTCAATAAAATACATTGTCACAAGAAATTATATGGAGCTTAGGAAAAAAAGTTTTCTATAGGATTGCAAATGGCTTTTAGGTACATACTTTTATACTAACTGTTCCCCGTGACTTGACCTACCCTTTAGCTTAATTCCTAACCGTTATAGTTTTACGTTAAATAGCTAAAAGTTTTCTTTTAAAGGTTCAAAGATTTGCAAGGTTACATAAACTCTTAAGTTTAGAAAAGTATTGGTACTAGTTAGACGACTGATTTATCACTTCGAAATGATTGATTAATAAATAAACGTAAGCCAAGCAATGCAAAACAAACATATCCGACGTTTGTACGAAAAAAAAGAAGTTTTCATCATCAAATAACAATGGAAAACGTCACTTGATGCTAAAACACAACGGTAATGGACGTTATTTAAAAAGTTTATTTCTATTAATTAATTGTTTACAATTTTAAATATAATATACAAACTTAACTATACATATATACACTTAAAACAAAACTAAACTCGTAACTAATAAAATCCCTAAAAAATAGCGTCAAAAAATTCTTCCACATCACTGTTGAATGGTAATGATTTGAACACACAGCCTTTATGATAACCTGGTCTCAAAACCACAAGGACACCACATCTTAAACATATATAATACTGAATAACTGTATACACAAATTTCCCAACAAAATGAGTCACTTCCTTTTCTGGGCTTTTACAATTTACGCGTTGAAAGTAACAATATTTTTTTATTGTGTGATCCGCAAATATTATATTGGTTTAAAATATTGGAAAATACCCTTACTCTCCAATTTAATATGAATTCTAATTCAATGCCTGGAAAATTGTTATTCATTTAGCAGGCACACAAACAACATGCAGTACAAAAAAATACTCTCAATTTTTAGATTCCAGTCAATTTCCTTCCATTAACATCATTTTTTTTTAGAAAACTTATTTACCTGCCTGCTAAACTAATATCAATTTTGCATTGGCATTGTATTAGAATTAAAATTAAACTGGAGAGTAAGGGCACAGACCAGCCCCAGTGTCAGAAAGGCATCTACTTAAAAAATTGGTAGTTAGTTAACTATCTTAATAAGACAAACAGCAAGAGAGAACTAGATCTAAGATTGAATTATTTAGGGATAGGTACATTTTTATTGCTAGTTTGGCCGGCTCGGGCCAGCCTGATCTAGGGACGGCGGTAAGATTTACGTTAATATTATTTATTAGCTGTCCCCCGCGACTTTGTCCGCGTGTTTTAGTTTCAACGGTTTTTAATTTTTGCGACAATTTTCATTTATGCTCCGCTCCTATTGGTCGTAGCGTGATGTTATATAGCCTATAGCCTTCCTCAATAAATGAGCTATCCAACACTGAAAGAATTTTTCAAATCGGACCAGTAGTTCCCGAGATTAGCGCGTTCAAACAAACAATCAAACAAACAAACAAACAAACTCTTCAGCTTTATAATATTAGTATAGATACGCGACGGGCAAAAGCGACGGCGACTTCACAAGTCTACGGTAACTTGATATTAAAATCTCATTTACTTCAAGTTGACGGCAAAGTAATAATGTAAGTAAATCATTACACTGCCTTTCCCGGAATGAGGTAGGCAGAGGAAGGTAGTTAGTATATTTTGCACTACAAGATGTTACTAAAAAAATTAAGGAAAGCGAAATGATCAAATTATACCCAGTTATCTTTATAGTAACATTATACTTATGTGTAGGTACGTATTGTAGCGAATCTGTTTGTTATCTCATTACCAACTAATCACTGAACGAATTTGCATTATAAAATCTTACGAATACGTATGATAGAAGTTTTTTTTAGGGTTCCGTCCACGAAAAGTTTCAATCGGACCAAATTTCTAAGCTTCCGCTGTCGTTTGTCTGTGAGCGGGCTGTATCTCATGAACGTAATAGGTAGAGAGTTGAAATTATAACAGAATATGTATTTCTGTTGCTGCTATAATAACTAATAATAAAAAGTTCATACGATTATATATTACTGGCTGACCCCCGCGACTTTGTCCGCGTGTTTTAGTTTCAACGGTTTTTCATTTTTGCAACATTTTTCATTTATGCTCTGCTCCTTTTGGTCGCAGCGTAATGTTATATAGCTTATAGCCCTCCTCAATAAATGGGCTACCCAAAAATGAAAGAATTTTTCAAATCGGACCAATAGTTCCTGAGATTAGCGCGTTCAAACAAACAAACAAACTCTTCAGCTTTATATATTATTAAGTATAGATTTTGTACATGTGAATCCGACTCCAAGTCGCAGTTTTTATTTTGTTATAACTATCCGCTATTTCTAGTAACTGCAAGTTAACTATAGCTTTTCATAATAAAAACATTTTGTAATTAAACACTTTGATTAAGGAAATAATTACTCTACTTATAACAAATATTTTCACAATTATTATTTATTTAATTGTTTTCCTGCATTTATGAAATATCGCACTAGAATTAAATACAACAGTTGAGTTTATACTAAAGCGTTAAATACGTAGTTAGTATTTATTTACGCTAAGATTAATATATAAAGTTGACAGGACTAAGTTATGACTAAGAAGTATTTAATATTAAATTATTCTGAGGCCGACAACAGGGAACCACACCTTGCAAGTAATAATGTATGTTTATGGCGATTCTTTTAAGAATAGGACTTACTTTTACCGCCATTTTTGCTGTCAAATCGTTATTTTTTTTTACGCTAATGAAGAAAAGTTTTGTAAATTTAACCCGTGTATCTGTGTATGGTTGTATATGTGTTATGGTTTATAGCTCTCGAACAGATAAACCGATTTTGATGAGGTTGTCTTTTTTGGGAGCTTACATAATTGAGAATGTTCTTATGTATGTTTTAAACTAATAATAAAGTTAATCATATATAAAAAATCGCACTAAAATTATATATTTTATAGATGACTAGCTGTCCCCCGCGACTTTGTTCGCGTGTTTTAGTTTTAACGGTTTTTCATCTTAGCAACATTTTTCATTTATACTCCGCTCCTATTGGTCGTAGCGTGATGTTATATAGCCTAGAGTCTTCCTCAATAAACGGACTATCCAATACAAAAAGATTTTTTCAATTCGAACCAGTACTTGCTGAGATTAGCGCGTTCAAACAAACAAACAAATAAACTCTTCAGCTTTATAATATTAGTATAGATTTATATTTTATTAACATTATTAATCGTTTATCTATTGATATGATTTATTAAAAAAGCCTATAAGTAATTATATGTAAAAAGAGTACATTACAATTGACAGTTAACAGATAATTATAATATATCTATAGCCGTTCCTATTCTCATTTGAACCACATTATATAAACAACTGTGTATATACAATATTGCGATCGATTTACATTAATTATTGTGTTAAAGTGATTAATTGTTTAAAAACATTATTATGCATTAATATTTATTATGTTTGTATAATATACAAACATATCTTACAAAGTTTATTGTATAAATTTAATTGTTTCATTTATTTATACAAGAAAATTATATAGATTGAAACGAGTTCTTATCTTAATTTTGATGGCAATAATTTGATTTTTTATGATAAGAAATATGAATATGTTTAATTCAATTTATAATATTTTTTTAAATAAATTTAGTTTTTACGTCAAAGAACGCTTTTTTTTCTAAATTAGTATTTTATTTACTTGTCCGTTTATATTTAGCAGATATTTTTACTACATATATTATTCTAATGTTTATTTTTTTAAAGTAATATTTTAAACTTAATCAATACGTGACTAATATCATATTTTCATCAAATCTCGTCTAATCAGGCTTATACTAACGAGATATAATCTCATGAAAGCTACTGACACATGAACTGTCATTAACTTTATAAAAATAAGGAGATCATAGACTCTAAAAATACCTTTTGAAAATACAGTAAACCAATCTCAAGAAATGGTCGGTCAATTTAAATAGGCTGACGTGACCGAAATTCGGTCAGGATAATTATAACTTCCGCATCTTTCAGTTTTAATAGTATTGTAAGTTTCTAGGTTTAAAACATTTGCGCGCTCATGAAATAGATTTCATGTTTTTGGGAGGATAAAGTTTTATATCGATAGTTAACCAGACATTTGTAGATATATTAAGTACCCTATACAATGCGGCCTGTGATTGTCCCAATGTTGGGCAAAAGCCTCTTCTGATACAGAGAAGGAACTGACTTTGATCACTACGCTTGCTCACTTATTAGATACTTCCGTGTAAAAAATCTCTCCCTCCTTTTTATATCTTAGAATTAAGTTAAGGTAATCGTTTTATTTAAAAATATATCTATCTAATGATAAATGAATAAAAAAACACAAAAAAATAATAGACCATCGATCCACGAAATTGTTTTTCCCATAAAACATCTGTTTTAATTTTAATCCATTTCTAGCTAAATAAAACTTTGAAATTAAACAGTGACTGTATTCAAAATATTTATTTTCATTTGAAATAAAAACATTATTTACAATAACGATTATTTATAAAAAAAATATAAACGTAAAATCATGAATCCTATTAGATACCTATTTTTAAGTATAATTAAGTTAAAATAAATCTCTGCTGCTACCAAAACCAGCCAGATTGATTAAAAAAACAACAAACAATAAAACTCAATTATTATTAACTGGCTGTATAAAAATTTCACGCACGCAGCGCTATAAAAAACAAAAGCCTGTTTTGTTCAACGCAAAAATACCAATTTGAATAAAAATACATAACATTGTTATAAATTATCGCCTTTTCTGACCGACATTTTATTCTTAACTTAAAATGCATTTTTTATTTGCAAAATACATCTTAATTAAATTTTATATTTATTTAGTTTTTTTATTTTTGTTTTCTTCTCTCCCATTTGTGATGAGAGTCTTTTGGCTGAACTTTTATTTATTTTGTTGGCGTCATTATTTTGTCATAGTCGAGTTTTATTTTAAATTTAGAATATAGAGCAAGGAGGCTAATTGGATATTATTTATGGAACTTTATTTGACAAAACAGTATCATTATACGCAATTAAAGGCATTATTTAATCAACTGTGGCCTACGCTGTACAAATTGTAATTTAAATAAACCATTTGCTATAAATAATGATGGAAATAAATCTAGACTTTACCTGTTCTCATTTTATGCTAAATATCTTTCGATTTACCGTCTTGCGTCGCTAACGTTCAACATGATTTAGTACTAAATTAAAAATATTAATAAATCATAGTCCTACACAATATGACAGAATACATTGGAAATGCAATAAATTAATTAACACAGCAAATGTATCGGCCATAATTTATCGCGGTATTTAAATAGAGCATAAATCATGGTTTCGTCAAATATTTAATTCAGGATACATATTAAGGTTTTATGTATGTTTGTATATAAACTATTGCATAATACCTACTCATAAATAAATAGTATATAGGGGCTAATTAAAAAAAAAATGTTATTTTTTTTTTTCGATTTAGTTTGACGGTAATTGACAAATAATGGTAAAAATAAGTACTTACGTTTCTATAAGATCCCACTAGAAACACGAGAACAATCCTTCATAATAACAATATATCTCCAACAAAGAAAAACTGAACAAACAGTCCACTCACTCACTAAACACACGGACACGAACCGAACGCGCTCAAAATTAAAACAAAAACGAAACTGTCAAAAATGCGCGGCAAATATTTACGGACGAAAAAAATTGCAGTTTAAAAATAATTTTGACAGATAATTGAATTTTTACAAAAGAGGTTTTAACGTTTCGAACGCTGACTCTTTGCGCGAATCGAAGTCGACTGGCGAATGATTGTAACCAGCCCCCCTCTTTGAGGCGTGGTCTCGGCTTGCCCACAACTGGGCGGGGCGCCGAGTAATTTTTTTCCTATTTATATTATACTTTCTTGGTTTTATTATATTTAGTCGGCAGTTTATTATATTGTAATGTCTGTCTGTTTGTTCGTCAATGTATTGAAATCGTGATTTTTCGCGTCTTAATTGAATAACTTTTTTGTGATAGGACAATCTCGCTGCCATATTGTAAGCAATGGGTGGGTTTAATTAGTGAAACGTTGATATTTTCTTGTCTCTGGTTTCGGAAATTTTATTTTGGGAGTTCTTGGAATTGTGTTTTGGATTTAAAAGTGGAAAATATTCGTAGTTTGTCTCTGGTGTTGATTTTTTCGTAATTATAATTGGTTTTACAGATAATTTAATACGATGCAAGTATTTGGGTTTGTGCAACAAGAAAAATATTTTAAAAATAGTGTTTTCAGTTTTTGCTACTTAGATATTTTATTTCAACGTACAATTAAATTGTAATTTTAGTACTTCTTTCTCAAATTGTGTTAGAATTTCAATCGATCCAATTTTTATTTTGAGTCTTATAAATTAACTAGCTGTCCCTCGCGACTTTGTTCGCGTGTTTTTTCAACGGTTTTTTATTTTCGCAACATTTTTCATTTATGCTTCGCTCCTATTGGTCGTAGCGTGATGCTATATAGCCTAAAGCCTTACTCAATAAACGGACTATCCATTACAAAAAGAATTTTTCAATTCGAACCAGTAGTTCCTGAGATTAGCGCGTTCAAACAAACAAATAAACAAACAAACAAACTCTTCAGCTTTATAATATTATAGTATTATAGTATAGATACTTTAGGTAGGCTAAAATAAATAAATATCAGTGCAAAGCTTTATTTTGAACAACAAAAGATTTTATTTAAACCTTTAACACTTAAAATTAAGTGTTAATTAAATATTATGCTGTACATTTTTCTAACTAGGTAGTTAATTTTAATTTCTCTAATAACAATGTATTTTTTTATTTCGTGTTATATTTGACGACCTCGGTCGAGCGGCGTACACACAGGTTTTCAAGTTATCGCCAGCTCTGAGGTCGCGGGTTCGATCCCCGGACGGGTTAATGTAGAAAATCATTTTTCTAGATTGTCTCGGGTCTGGGTATTTGTGGTACCTTCGTTGTCTCTGAATTCCATAACACAAGTGCTTTAGCTACTTACTTTGGGTTCAGAGCAATGTTTGTGCCCAGCCCAGTCCCTTTTTAGCTGTGCAGCCTTTTGAGAACGTCTATAATTTGTGTTCTGGTGCGCAAACTACTGTTTCTGATTCTGTGAGTGTGAATGCTGTAATAATTACAAACTAACTATAAAAAAACATCTATCAATTATTATTTGGCTATAAAAAATATTTATTGGGTAAGGTCTCCTTAGACACTGGAGTAAGCGATGGGTAAAACCCGTACTTAAATAGATGGCCATCCTTTTTTTTACAAGTTTTCTAACTTTTCTTTTAACTTACAAGGTATCTACTATCTCAAAATAAGGTTTATTCTTCGTTGCCTGTCGATCAATGACAATTTATTTCTCACTAGACCAATACTCTGCCATGAAGACAACTATTTATTATATAAGTAAAAAAAAAAACAATAAAAATTAAACACTTTATTTTTAATTCCCAAAATGTCTTGTTTGAACAACATTTAAATAACTTTGTGAAACATTTAACGCTTAAACAAAATGGGGACTCATCCCCCTAGCAATACCTTGAGAGGGATGAGAAAAAAGTAAAAAGATCCCCCTGAAGGGAGATTTTTAATTAGTCACCTTTTTTAAGTGGCTTTCAAGATGGATGCTGTGTTTAGACGGGCGAGTTAATTGAGTCAGTAGAAATTGCTAGTAGCAAATAAGTATAATATTAATTGAATACGTATTTTTAAAATATAATGCATATATGTACATACATTCAATCGTTACTCAACTTTAAATCGTTATTAAATCTATTATGTAGCTACATTACACCGTAAAGAGTACTTTCCTTTTGAGCTTAGAGTAATAATAAGTAAACTATAGAGTGCGCATAACAGAGTATGAACTGTGAGCACCAGTATAACGAAGTAAAATCGTAAAATTAATTCAAAAAAAGCGCACCGTTTTATTAAAACTATCTCACAACATAATATTACCCTAATAATATCGGAACTGTCAATATTTTTGCATAAACGTCTGTCGTTGCACGGAAAATCACTTAAATCAGTAAACGAGCGTAGTACTTACAGCTAAAAATTTTCTTACGCTCTGCACAAGGGGCTACAAGTGATGCACTCACTCTATTCTTGCGTATGTATACTCTAAGCTTTTAAAACATCTTTCTTTATCCTTAATAGGTACTTAACTGTTTTAAAATTAGGAAGACCATCTCTATTTCACAAAAAACCGTGTGTCCTGCTAGTAATGTATCTCCGGTTGTCGTCTGTTCCATCAGACTATGAGAATGAAGGAATACACGCTTATGTAGTCATGAATATGTCTCTTCAATTAATTTTAATTCGAATAAAATGTCAATGCAAAATTTATATTACTTTAGCGGACATGTGATTCAGTTTTCTTGATAAAATATACTGTCTTAAGAAGGGTCTGACTGGAATCTAAACATTGAGAGTATTTTTTTGTACTGTGTGTTGTTAGTGTGCCTGCTAAATGAATAACTATTTTGCATTGGTATTGTATTAGGATTAAAATTCTTTTAAAAGTAACCTTGCTGATTGAGTCTCTCTAATTGCAATCTAACTTATATAAGAGCTACTTTGAGTTTTTACTTTATTTTGCAATTTATAATATGGGCGGTAAAATCTATCGAGTCTAGAATTTATATATTATTACCAATAATATATTATGAAAAACTATAGAGGTATAATAATATATATTATTGCATATTTCTCAGTTTATTGAACACAACAGAATCAATAGTATGAAATGCAATTTATTTTAATATCTTCAGTTGAATGAAAATTTGCATTATTTGCGTAATGTTATTTCGTTTATATTGATTTTATGTTATATTATTGCGACACTTTACAGCTAATACAAATATTTTATATTAAATAATAATATTGAAAGTCATAAACAATATTTATATTAGGTAGTCAGTAGTAATCTAGTTTTATTCATAGATATATTTTTATATGAGTAATAAATATTAGAAATACATAGTTATATGTTTTTTTTATTTAAGATATCAGTCTATAATAACAGAAGTACCGTTTAGAAATAATAAGTATATATACTACTTACGTGTGTTATAAACGAAGTAAAATAAAATTAGACGAAGTAAAAAAAAATATATACATAGGTAGATAGTTCAATTTCTTTAATTCAAACGAAATACAATGCTTAATTTCTGCATTAGGAGAATATTTCATACTTAAATAAAAATATTTTGATAGAATTATAACGCGATTCATTCTAACAATAATATTATATTATTATAGAGATTCTATAGGCGTCACAGGTCGACAGATCCGACAGAAATCTAAAATAGAGGTGCTCTACATTTTGATTGTAAATTGAATGTAATTAGTAAAAAAGTGATATGTCCTTCACAAAGTATAGATTATGTTCAATGGGGTATTAGCTTGTCTGAACCATAGAGTCAACATAGACAAGCATAGAGCGTGTGCATCGCTAGTAGCCCTTATGTCAAGTGGACGCACATTTTTAGCTAAATGTAATGCTCTCGTTTACCGATTTATGTGATTTACCGGAGAAAACAGTCGTTTATGCAAAAATATCAACGGTTCCGATATTATTAGGGTAATATTAGGTTTTGAGATAGTTTCAGTAAAACGAAAAACTCTGTTTTGACACAAATTTTTCGATTTCACATCTTCATACTAGTGCCAACAGTTCATACTCGATATGCACACTCCAAAGTTTACTTATTTATTCCTCTAAAGTCTGAACAAACAGATAAATATTTAAATTCATCTAATAATTGTCTGAAAGATCTTGACTTGAAACCTGTAGGTGTAATTTGTGTGATAATACTCGTCACTTGCAAATTACTGGCGCCAGTAACTCGTCTAATGTAAACAGACTTCAAATATCTTAGCTAACTGTGAATAAGTCTTTCTCTCTCATAAAACTCGGGAAATGTTTTCTTTCTAGTACGTCACGGGGCAGTTCACATAACTTTGCCCCGTTTTTAATTAAAAAAACTAACTAACAAGTCACTTTGGTATATTCGAGACTTGATGAAAAAATGCTAAGTAACGACACCTTTTTTGAATTTAAAGTATTTCGAGTTTAGAAATTGTTTATTTTTCTTATTTTATTTTTCTGAAGGCGATTGATACTGGCTGTTTCTATGGCTTGGATACCTAGCAATCTATTTTATAAATATCTATGCTAAACAGCATGCAAGAAAAACTCTGTCCGATCCTTATGAGTATCATTCGGCATCGTACTGCGTACACATATACGTAACTATTGAATGGATTCGAGATTATTATTTTTCCCCGGTGAATGTAATTAAATTAAAATAAAACTGATCAAAGGCAACACTGATCGCTCGACAAAGTTTACGTGTACTACCTACAGTTTTGTATCAAAGTAGCTGCCTGAGCGAGACTTTTTGGCTAGTAGGTACGTATGTCGAACAAGGAATACGCTTATTGGATCGGACAGGGTTTTTGTTACATACTGTATAATAAAGTCGAAGATTTTATTAGTTTGAACGCACTTACCTCTAAAAGTACAAGACGGATTTAAAGATAGACTTGATAGATTTAGAAGGACACATAGCATAGCAAAAAGACAGACACCGCGGATCTAAATTAAGCGGTTAAAAAAAAATATGTTTACAAACGGTTTGAATGAGTTTAAAGGTCAATATTTCAATATTATAATTATTAAATAATATGAAATAGGTCCTAACCTAGTTAATCATTTAAAATTAAATAATGAAAAAAGTAGTGCCAATTAAAGATATATTTAACAAATGTACTCCTTTCATTGTATCCTTAGGTAATGTGATACCTAAGGATTATTTCTCACGTATACAAATAGCATACACGAGTATTAGATAATATAATTGTAAAGCCCGTCTTTAATTGATACTTACACATGTATAATAAGTAGCTACCTATTATTTACCCACAGCTACTAATTTAGAACAGTTAAAATCACACCTAGTAATTTGGTGCCCAAAAAAAACAGTAAATAAATTCAAAAATATTAAATAGAAAAAAAATCTCAGGACTATTGCTTTTAAAATTACTACCTTACTTCTCATTACGCCCAGTTTCTTAACGAAACGCCCGATAATAAACTATAATTAGTATTAATACGTCTCGACTTACTCAAGAGTACATTAATGAGCTATGAATAAAAACAAAAATAGAAGAAAACAGTGTAATAAAGATCGTATATTGAGTGTAATGATACGTCTTGATGTGTATAATATGATTCAATAAAACGATTCGCCGACTGACCAAGATACGTATCATTCGCAGGCAATTTTCGAGATAATAATCTTGGGTTGCTGCATGAATTGGTACTGGTAACGCCATCTGTTGACGAAAAGAAACAGCTATAAAACACAAAGTTTGTTTCAGAGACATCTAGTGATGAATAGTGTAATGGTTACAATGTTTGACGTTGTTGATTTTATTTTAGTTCAGGCTTAAAATTAAAGATAGCGCTGACCAACAATTTGTAAAACTAGCAAATGCCAAAATCTTTTTTTTTAAACGCTTGTGTTATGAAATGTTTTATTTTGCTGTATGAACGATTAAAATAGTATAGATTAAGCGTTAATAATTTATTTTAATTTAAGTAATAGGACAACAACTGAAAAAATCTTACAAGTGCAGGAAAATAAAAGTAAATTGTTAAATTTAAATTCTACAATCTATTTTAAAATAAATCACGTCAGTGTAGAGGTGCTTAATAATAATATTATCTATATAATGACTTATCAGCTATATTTTCATACTAATATTATAAATGAGAAAGTAACTCCGTCTGTCTGTGTCGCATTCAAGGCCAAACCACTGAACCTATTTTGATATGAATGAACATAAGTCTACTTGTTGGCACAACTATCGACCACCACGCGGGCGAAGCCACAGGCAACAGTTAGTTATTTAAAAAGAAAGATAGTATTATCTTTACTTCCCACTACAACAATGGCAGATGTTTGCTAAATTAGAATCATTCTATTTTATCAACACGGCTTCGTGTCTCGTCAAAGATTACGTAATGATACAGAACGGACAATACTTTTGTATATATATATATATATAGTAGGTAGCTACTCAATAGGGGTGAGCACGATCCAAAAATCCACTAGGTTCGCTATTCTAGCATGGCCATAGGTAAATTTCCACCGAAGAAAAAAAAAATCGTTGGTTGCCTGTAAAGTCGGTATACGGGCGAAAGTTTTACGTGACAACGACTGTCAATGTCAATGTCTGTCTCCCTCGCTCTTAGGCGGGCTAACCATGCCCGAGTGGAAGGGACGCGTGCCTCTCACTCGCTCTCATTGTGAGCGCATAACGTGAGCGGAGCGTTACCCAGTTTCTTGAAGTGTCACCCGGCAAACCAATTTATAAGACGTTGTCACGTCAAAAGAAAAAAAGACAAGCTGTCTCTCATTGGTAGAAATTGATATGTGGGCCGCGTGTTAGAGAATTTATAAGTCGCGAACAATCCTATTGTTTTAAACTCTATATAGACAGAAAAAAATTGTTTTATGACCTGATTTTGTGAAAATGTACCTTAGTACCTAAATTATTAAGTTTATTTTATCACGGATCGACGATTTCGATTTTCCAACCACTTGACTCTCAAGACATACCGTTATAATAGGCAGATAACATTTTATTTACATGTGTCATATCTACATCTGTAATCTATGACCTATGTTTATAATCTGTGGTACCCGGCATTCACCGGCAAAATTGTTAGTTTAGTAAGTTGTCGGTGGTCGGGCGCCTGCGTTGTGTTGTGTTAAATCAGAAAAAAGGGATTAAGATGGCAAAAGTACGTATAAAACTATTTTATTAATGTTTTAACTGTTACTTTCATTAATAAATATTGTTTTTAGAGTTATATAAGTATTTATTTATGTTAAATAAGTACCATTTTAAGTAAACCAGTTTGACTACGTATGTGTTAAATATTTATGCATTGACTGCCAAAGGAATTGATAGCCCATATTTTTATATAGGTACTTATTCGAGAATGGTTTTATTGAGCACGATAATCGACATCTACACGGGCGGAGCCGCGGGCAAAAACTAGTTCTTATATATGCGAAAATGGTCTTAATATTGGGGTAGTTGACTATTTATTTTTAATTTCAGTCAGATAAATTATAAAAAATATTAGATATTTTTTTTCATATCTAGACACGCGGGAGCCTGTCAAGCCAAGTTCCAGTAACAGAACTGGCGAGCAGCACCGTGTGTTACACGAACCATTCGGAGCCACTTTTGACCCCCTCATAACTCAAAAACTATTTCACATAAACGTGTCAAACTTGGCTCATATATTGAGACTTGCAAGATACATTTGTGCTCCAAATTTCATAAAAACATCTCAAACGGTTATTTAGATATTAACGTCCAAAAATCGTCATTTTTATCACTGACTCACCTATAGATCAAAATTCTAACCCAGTTCCAGATGACCTAGAAAGTTTAAATTTGGCATGCAGATAGGTAATTAGGTGAATACAAAGGAAAAAATCTGAAACTGGTAAATTTTTATCACTTTATTATAATTTTTCACTTAATTGATTCTATTAGGAACAATTAACTTATGCCCGTAAACGCAGGAAAATACTAGTTTAACATAAACCATATGGTATTAATTTTGTTATAAATAAGTACCTACCAATGATTTATGTACAAAAAGTAATGATATCCCATCAAAAACATAAATGTAAAATGAGAGCCAAGATAAAAATTATGATATATGCCTTGGTTGTTGAGTTCAACGACAAAAGAAGTGAGATCTAAATGGGTGCCAAGTTCAATGATCAGTCCTGAAAGTTATTTATAACAACATAAAATATAATATATTCTTATAACTTAGGATAATATATTGTAGCCTAAGGACTGACTTGGCTAGTTTTTATATACGAATTATATTATAGCCTTCGCAAGTTCTAAACCTGTTAATTGTCGGTTCTTATTTTATTATTCCGAAAACTAGCCATCGAACATTAATTCGTATATGAGAACTAGCTAAGTCAGTCCTTAGGCTACGATATATTATCCTAAGTTATAAGAAGATATTATATTTTATGTTGTTATAAATAACTTTCAGGACTGACCATTTAACTTGGCACCCATTTAGATCTCACTTCTTTTGTCGTTGAAGTCAACAACCAGGTTATATATCATAATTTTGAACTTGGCTCTTATTTTACATGTATGTTTTTGATGGGATTGTACTTAACCAAAAACACTACGATACATTGATTTCAAATGTCGCATGATGTCACAATTTCGTTCATTTTGTTCGCAAGCCTGACGTCATTGGCCCCCACTAAAAAGCATAAAATACGTATCTAATAATTTTTAGTATCGAATTGACGGATTAATTACATTTGAACTTTTCATACCCTGTCTCTCCCCCTAGAAGTTTAGTAGTTCTAAAGCTACGATTACACCGCCTGACCGCACTATACACTCACAGTGTACCACGAGTGGACATTTATTGCGCCACACGGACATAAAACAGTGTCCCCGATTCTTTTAAACCCAAATTAAACTTATTTTAGGCCATCGGTATCTTTTTCACTTGTACACAGTTGTTTAAGATAAGTCGTAGTGTATAAGTAGTATTACCCATGTAGGTACCTACATATTGAGTCATTAAATACTGCTCATTTTAAATCATAATTTACGATTTACAAACGAATTGTTTATTCAACCTTAACATTAATACCAACCTACTTAGACGCATGCAATTTTTATTATTTCGCGCATGAGCGCGCAACACTTATAATGGCTGATTTTTCCAACGCCATATAGGTAACTTGACTGCACGGATAGCCGAGTGGTATAGGTCACCAAGCCAATTACCTCTGTGCGCGACGTGCCGCGGGTTCGATCCCCGCATGGGACAAGCATTTGTGTGACCCACAAACGCTTGTTCCAAGTCTGGGTGTTTTTTGTGCATGTGATTTGAATGTTTGTGAAACCCCCCGCGACATAAGGATTTAATTCCTTAGTGCGGGATTCTTTAACAATCGAAACGAAACGAACTTTTATTCGTCGAATTAAATTGACATCTGACAAATTGTACGGAAGAACTGTCAAATATTCAAAATTATTTATTCGGATAAAATTATGTAGCGTTAAAAATAACCAAAAACAGACCATAAACACATAATATTTTTGATATCTGTATAAGAAACACCCTAATTTATTTTCATATGAAAATTGCATGTGTTTTTCGATAGGTCGCTTTGCTATATTTATCGCCGGTACTGTTCAACACCTGAACACACTTATCATAAATAAACATATCTGTTTATTTATCAATCTATTTACATAATTTACCCGCGTAGTTCTCGTTCCCGTCGACTTATAGGAATAGAAAGTATATATTTTAGAAAGTTTATACTTTAATTCTGGTTTTAATCTATACGTGTGCAAAATTTTGTCTTATTATCTTCAGTTGTTTTTACGTGATAGAGGAACAAACGTACATTCATCCACCCTCACATATATAATTTTACTAGCTTTGCCCGCGGCTTCGCTCCCGTCAACTGAATACCTACCTACCTACCTATCTACATAAGAGATAATTAGTTGTTCCAAGACACCACTGACGTTTGAAAGAATTCATCGAGATGACACTTACTTTTATAAAGTCAGAAAGTTTCAGCCCATGGTCACAAGCGTGTTGATCAATGCTCGTTCTCTGTATGAGAGGCTTGCAGTGGGACAGTTACAGGCTGGTGATATTAACAGGTTTGGTAATGGCACCCCACCGTGGGGCAGCTCTCAAGCGCGGGGATCAATGCTCGTTCTCTGTATGAGGGGCCTGCAGTGGGACAGTTACAGGCTGGTGATATTAACAGGTTTGGTAATGGCACCCCACCGTGGGGCAGCTCACAAGCTCGGTGATCAATGCTCGTTCTCTGTATGAGGGGCCTGCAGTGGGACAGTTACAGACTGGCGTTAATTAATTTAGTTACCGTATAAGTCGGATTATCAGATATAAGTACTACTTATAAGGATTCGGTGATGGATACATTACATTAATAGTTAATCATATACGAAAAGTAATAGTTTAGTGTAAAACTATTTTTTAAACCCATTCCTGAATTAGCATTTAATAGATACTTACATAAATATGTCGCGTCCCAATGGGGCCTTAAGATAAACGAGGCTGTCAGCGCAAAAGCGGCCTCACCCTCAATTTTTCAAAATGTAACATCAACTACAAATTATTTAACACATGCTAAAATTTAATGCAAAACCGGCGTATCTCTAGTTTAACCTATTGTCAACAGATGACGTTGCTAAAGTTCTTTTTGCAATGCACTATTTTTCTCTAATAATAATGCAAAAGCGGTTTAGGCAATTGAGGGTTAGGCCGCTTTTGCTCGGACAGCCTCATTAACATTCACAACGAAATACATAAGTAGATAGTCCAAGCATTTTTGTAGATCACACAAATGCTTGTACCACGCGGGCATCGAACCCGCAGTGCCAAGAGCGGTGGGAGATGGCGAGTACACCTAAACTATGAGGCTATCTATTATCCATGCATTCTTTGTTTTTAGGATTTCGTAACAGAAGGGTCCCAACAGGACCCAATTACTAAGCCGCTGTTGTCTCTCTGTCTATATATCGTGAACCGTATCAGCTAGAGAGTTGAAATTCATCACAAAGTGTTTATTTTAGTTGCCGCTATAACTACAAATAAATAAATATAAAAATACTAGCTGACCCCCGCGACTTTTTCCGCGTGTTTTAGTTTCAACCGTTTTTCATTTTTGCAACATTTTTCATTTATGCTTCGCTCCTTTTGGTCACAGCGTAATGTTATATAGCTTATAGCCTTCCTCAATAAATGGGCTATCTAACACTGAAAGAATTTTTCAAATCTGACCAGTAGTTCCTGAGTTTAGCGCGTTCAAACAAACAAACAAACAAACTCTTCAGCTTTATAATACTAAGTATAGATTAGCGTTTTTTAACTCAATTCATCACCGGGAACTCCCTTCTACCCTCAACAAGAGTTTATTTTATTTTTTTGCTCGATTTTCTTTCGACTTCGAGTCATTCATGTGCGAGTTCGACTCGCATTTGGTCGGTTTTTAACTTAATTAAATGGCTTCCGTATCGTCTTAACTGAAAATATGCGATCTCATAAAACGTTATCATTCGAGTTCAAAGTTTATCAGACAATGTTAACTCTTGTTTACTTTTGTAGATAATCAATTTATCTTAACATACAAAGATAAAACTACTTATGAAAAAGAGATGCTTTATATCAGCGAATTTAAAGAAAACCTTCATAAGTAGAAATCGTTGTGTCACGAGGTGTTAGCCAAATATATAAAGCCTATGCACAAAGAATATAAAATGGGACAACTCACACACGGCCACCTGATCCCTAACTAGGCAGAGCCTGTATTATGGCAACCAGACAACTGATAAACTTACTTATATTTCTAAATACATACATATTATAGATAAATTACACACAGACACAGCACAAATGATGATGGTTGTCGCACAAATTAAAACCACGACCTTCGGTTTAGCAGTCATGGTCACTAACCACTAGATCAACAGGCCAGTCAGAATACTTAGACTTGGAACAAATGTTTGTCGCACATACAAAGGTTGGTCTCAAGCGGGTGTTGATCGAGCTCGCAGCACCGAACACAGTCATGGAAGATTTCTAGTTTTACTAAAATTATTATACCGGCCTATAAATGTCCCACTATTGGGCACAGGCCACTGTTGAGACGAAATAAGCATTGTTCACCACGCTTGTTCATTGCGGGTTGGTGATTTCAGTTTCCAATTATTGGAATCCAGGTTTCCTGACGATGTTTGAACGGAATGACAGCGTGATGCTGTGGAGTTTGTTGCGCCGTTTCTTCTCCACAGCCAGAGCACTTAGGAAGCGGTGAAGGGTGGGCGAATCAGGGTGCTGTCTGATATGTTGACTTTCAAAAAGTGCTACTTAGTAGCCTAATTTGAAATAAATGAATTTTGATTTTGATTTTTGTTTCCCTTCATCGATTGCTTAGTAAATACCAAAACAATGTAGAAGCATAATCCATTTGTAATATTTCAGGTAAATATTCCGACCTTTAAAATGAACAATGGCCTGGAGATCCCAGCGCTGGGCTACGGAACTTGGCTCGGATTGGATGAAAATGTAAGCGTTTAGATTTTTTTACTTCTTACACAAATAAAAAAACTATTTTTAAGACGTTTGGAACCTTGTAATATAGTTTGATTGACACAGAATAGCTATACCCTATCCGATTTAGCAAACAAATTAAGATAAACAAATCCTCTAAAAGGTTTTTTTATGTCGTGATTAGTGATTATAATGATAAACTTAATAAACACTAGGTACCATTAAAATATTTCATTATTTACAGCATATAATCTCCTGTATTCTTAACATCTTTAATTGCTAATTTTACCAACGCCAGATAATTTAATCCGAGGAATAGTTTTGAATTTTTTACAGTACCAAACAAAATCTTTCAGATGTCAATTTTATTCTACGAATAAACATTATCTACCGTTAGTAAAATCAGCCCTAAAGTACATAAACAGCTGTTTCAATAATTATAATCGTTACAAATATTAACACGTATAAAAAAAATATAAAACAGAAATCAACGAACTATATAAAAAATAAAAAAATGTTCTTCTCTATTTCCAGTTAAAGTTCATGGCGGAAGGATTTCCCCAGCTTGTGGAAGCGCTTTCCTACGCCATAGACATCGGCTACCGGCACATAGACACGGCTCACCTCTACAGAGTGGAGCCAGAAGTCGGAGAGGTCATTAACCAGAAGATTAAAGATGGAGTCGTGAAGAGAGAAGACATTTTTGTTACTACAAAGGTTTGTGAATAAATAAAAATACATTTGTGGCTACAAAAAAAACACGGTACATATTATTAAACTAGCTGTCCCCCGCGACTTTGTCCACGTGTTTTAGTTTCAACGGTCTTTCATTTTTGCAACATTTTTCATTTATGCTCCGCTCCTTTTGGTCGCAGCGTAATGTTATATAGCTTATAGCCTTCCTCAATAAATGGGCTATCCAGCACTGATTTTTTTTTATTTCAGTCCAGTAGTTCCTGAGATTAGCGCGTTCAAACAAACAAACAAACTCTTCAGCTTTATATATTAGTATAGATACTAACTGTTGTACTGTTTCCCGCGGCTCCGCCCGCGAAAAATAAGAGATGCAAGATATATAGAATATGTTTCACTCGATATTTCACACAAATACTTGTTATTCCAATGATGATCGTTCCTTCTCTATATGAGAGAGGCTTTTGCCCAGCAGTGGGCTAGTTAAATGCAGGGTTTTTAACATATATGAGTTGTTATCTCCAGGTGTGGCACCACTACCACCGCGCTGCTGACGTGGAGGTGTCGGTGAGGGACTCCCTCCGCCGCCTCAACATGGAGTATGTCGACCTAGCGCTCATGCACTGGCCCATGTCTATCTCAGTAAGTAGTATGATATTTATTATAGCTGTAACTTAATAATGTGGACAACATCACATACTTTGCTCTGAACCCAAAGTAAGTAGCTAAAGCACTTGTGTTATGGAATTCAGAGACGACGAAGGTACCACAAACACTCAAACCTGAGACAACGTAAAAAAGTAGTTTTCTACATTGACCCAGCCGGGGATCGAACCCGGGACCTCAGAGCTGGCGACACCTTGAAAACCGGTGTGTACGCCACTCGACCACGGAGGTCGTCTAACGTCGTTACTTATATATATACAGGCTGTTACTGAAAAGGTATGCTATCCAAAGGGGTTAAGAGTACATCTGATATAAAGTCAGTTTTCAAAATGAGTTAATTAAATAATTGATATCAAATTTTCGCATCAATTATTGGCACCAAAAATCATAACAAACGTTTCACCGCACTACGACAGACAATATCTTATTACGTCACTCGCTAAATGTTAAGATACATCGCTGCAGCGGTCTGGTTATGAACTTTGGTGTCAAATAATTGATGGGAAAAATTGATATCAATAGGCATGTTTACTATATTTTTTTTAATGTCCGCCTCGTAGATTAATGGATTTTATTGGACACGTATTTTTTCTTTTTTCCTGTAAACAAAAAAAATATCAAAATACAGAGAACGGAAAGTACGCGTGACGTCACTCCTCGCTACAATTTTTACCAAGGCGTGGCGTCATAAGCCCCCACTCCGAAACTTTAAAGCGCTGTATCTTTGTAATTTTTTATTGTTTTGGTAAAAGAAAAAATACGTGTGTAATATTTTTTTATTATCTAACTGACGGACTAAATAGATTTTAACTTTTCATACCCAGGAAACATCCCTATTATTTAATTAACTCATTTTGAGCTGAAATTTTGTAAACTGACTCTATACCAGATGTACTCTTCACCCCTTTCGGATATATATACCCTTTCGGTTACACCCTGTATATATGTCGAACGTCTGATTGAATAGAATCGGAAAAAAAATACTCCGATTAAAATGTAAGGCGTTTCCTACGAGCTGGTAAAAAATATTTGAGCCCTGGAAGATACCCCGGCAATTGTTTCCATCATACTTTTCAGCCAGTTCCTATAATCAAAAAACTATTCAAAATTCAAAAATCTACCGCCCGTTAGCAACACGAGTCGTTTATTAGAATTAGGCATTAATAATTATTAATGCCTAATTCTAATTATATGTAGAACTTTTTTATTTTAATTATTTTGTTATTTAAATTCTAGCAAGATGGAGTAGACGAGAAAATTGATTACTTAGAAACATGGCGCGGCTTCGAGAATGTTCTTCGCAAAGGGCTGGTCAAGTCTATCGGGGTTTCCAACTTCAATGTGGATCAGATGAAGAGGTTATTAGCCAACTGTGAGGTCAAGCCGGTTGCTAACCAGGTCGAGGTAAGTAACCAGTGGAAATGATGAAAAAGGTTTTTAAATTCACTATAATAATATAATAATAATATCTTGGGACAACTCACACACGGCCATCTGATCCCAAACTAGGCAGAGCCTGTATTATGGCAACCAGACAACTGATAAACATACTTTTGTATTTCTAAATACATACATATTATAGATAAATTACACCCAGACACAGAACAAAAGATCATGCTCATCACACAAAGATACAAATGTTTGTCTTGAGTGGGAATCGAACCCATGACCTCCGGTTAAATAGTGTCCCTAACAAGACCAGTCATTGTAACATCTAAATGCACAAGTTACTTAAAAAAACAATTTATATTACAGATTAATTTAAACCTCGGTCAAAAAGACCTGGTGGAGTACTGCCAGTCACAAGACGTGTTGATAGTGGCGTACTCCCCGTTCGGTACCATGGTACCATCTAGGAACGCTCCCAACAGTCCAGAACCAAAGCTGGATAATCCCACGATGGTGGGGTTGGGTAAGAAGTACGGGAAGACTGTTACGCAGATCACACTTCGATATCTGGTGAGAGAAAATATTTTTCTGCCATTTTTTTAACAATTTTTTTACTTTTTGAATTAAAACTTCTTTGCACACTTGGGGAGTAAGCTGGTGAATGCGTGACGAGAGCGTTATAAAAAGTGTGATCGAGCGAGGTCAACGGAAGTTGAGAGCGAGATATAAGTTAGTAAAGATAGAAAGAGAGAGAGCTATGTTTCGTATATTACTGTAGGAGCCAGAGAGAGAGGTGCGAGCACACATTTACTTTCTCTCTTTCTCTCCTAGCCAGTTACGTTTCGTATATAAAGAAGTTTTACTTTAGTCGTGTGGTCTAAAGCACACGTTTTTTATATTTATAAAAAAATCTACATTTTTATTTATTATACTTTCTTTTCCTTATTTTCAGTACCAACGCAACATAATAGCCTTACCAAAGACAGTTACAAAAACTAGAGTTTTAGAAAACGCTTCCATCTTTGATTTTACCATAGACAAATCTGACATGGAGATCTTAGCAGGTTTCGACAATGGCTACCGAACAGTTCGGCCAGTATTTTGGGAAGACTACGAGAACTATCCTTTTGATAAAGTTGCAACCAAAATGGATATACCAGTAGACCTTAAAATCTGGAAGAATGGGGCTAATTTAGACATTGAATAAGAATAAAATACAAAATTTGATTTCAACTCTAATTATTTTTAGGTTATGTTACAATAAAATTTAAAATCAAACTGTGTTTTGTTATTTATTTTATCATTATGCTTACATCTATACTAATATATAAAGCTGAAGAGTTTGTTTGAACGCGCAAATCTCAGGATCCGATCTGAAAAATTCTTTCAGTGTTGGATAGTCCATTTATTGAGGAAGGCTATAAGCTATGTAACATTACGCTGCGACCAAAAGGAGCGGATCATAAATGAAAAATGATGCAAAAATAAAAAACCGTTTAAACTAAAATACGCGGACAAAGTCGCGGGGGACAGCTAGTGTTAAATAAAATAGATAAAATTGCTCAAACTTAGGTATTACCTTTCACCAATTTTAGATTAAGCCATAAATAATTTTAGTAACTACTCAAAATATCTACCTACCTATTATTGTATAGGTACAAACCAATTATTTTTATAGTTAATTAAATGCCCAAGAGCCTCCAACCAAAGCAATAGAAAAACTAACTACGTGAGCAACTTTCACTAAGGGCACCCCCTGTGGGGTTCGGACCTCGACTTAGTGCGTTGCTACAATCTTAATAAGGCAAAGACATTTATTGTGCAACTACTTCACTCCTTATCATATTTATCAGAGAGCAACTTGATAATAGATTTCAAACTATAATGAAATATTAGGTAATAATAATAGGAGTCGAAACAATTATTTTTATGTGCATTCATATGCACTAACTTCAAACATAGTATAAAACAAAGTTGCTCCCGCTCTCTGTGCGCTTAGATCTTTTAAACTCAACGGATTTTAATGCAGTTTTCAGCAATGGATAGAGTGATTTAAGAGGAAGATTGATATGTATAATTCATGTATATTATAAGCGTAAGGAAGCAGCGAGGCGGAAAGTACTATCGTCGAACAAGGTGCCTATGTTTGACGACGGTAGTGCGTGACGCCATATTTATCTTATGTAGTTTTGTTTTAGCCTTAAACTCTCGACATCCCTTAAAGACGCTACCAAAGTTTCATCGCAAACTGATTAATGGTTAAGGAAAGTATTGAGGACAAACATACAAAATGTATTTTATTATATAATCTATGGTTTTGATAACGCCTCTTCTGATATCATGTTATCTGTAGGTAAGTATTGCAATATATTAGAAAAGCGTTGAGTGTTTATTTATTATTGGTATATTAGTTTTTGTGAGAGTCACTGTGGTGTGTAAACTACTCAGGAATCACGGCAACAGCTATGGCAAAGGTATGTATTTAACCGACTTTAAAAGGAGGTGGTTCTCAATTCGACGGTCTTTTTTTTTTGTATGTTTTTTTTCAAAACGTCTCCGGCAATTGTAGATCGATTTAAAAAATATATAATTTTTTTTTAGGGTAGATATACTTAAAATGTGTTTATGTATTAATTGCATTGAAGTCGCTTCTTTGTTACATTTATTTGTAATCAATAGTAATATTAAGTAAAAATGTTTAAATGAATTTTTTTTTTTTTTAAAATCCTCGAAAAAATTATCTGAAATGGACAGGACAATGAAATGTCAGCTAACAATATATAATATAACTAGCTGTTTCCCGCGGCTCCGCCCGCGTGGATGTCGGTTATCGCAGCAAAAAGTAGCCTATGTTCTTTCTCAGGCTCTAGACTACCTGTTTACCAAATATCATTTATATCGGTTCTGTAGTTTTGGCGTGAAAGCGGGACAGACAGACTTTCGCATTTATAATATTAGTAAAATATCCATTTTGAAAATTTTGTCGCTTCCTTACTTTGAAATCAGTTTACTTAGAAGTACCCAAGGCTTAGTGTTACTATTAATTGTGTTTTGTTTTTCAGGTTAATATCCCATCCTTCAAATTGAACAATGGTCTGGAGATCCCAGCGCTGGGCTACGGTACGTGGCTCGGCTTTAACGAAAATGTAAGCGCTTTGAAAATATCACTAACGAAATCCTTTATAAACGACGGACAATTTGTCCGCGGTTATAAATGACTGCTTATAAACATTGCTTGCCGGGATTTTCAGCACCACTGGTAGTCCCACCTCACCACCTCAAACAGCTCTTAACCAAGTGACATTTCTACATTGCCCCGGCCGGGGATCGAACCCGGGACCTCAGAGCTGACGACACCTTGAAAACCGGTGTGCCTCTCGACCACGAAGGTCGTCAGATTTAATTAATGATATTTATATAATTTCCAGTTCAAATTCTCCGTGGATGTGTTCCCAAAGTTTAAGGAGGCGTTGTCTTATGCCATAGATATTGGCTATAGACACATAGATACAGCGCACGCTTATAGAGTGGAGCCTGAAGTCGGAGAGATCATTAACCAGAAGATTAAAGATGGCGTCGTTAAGAGAGAAGACCTATTTGTTACTACCAAAGTAAGTAATTGGACACGATATATTTTTAAGTCAACATGATGACGAAATACATGGTTAGTTTTCAATAAACGGCCAAATGCTCTAAGATTGTTTAGAATGGATAATATTCTCGATAAAATGAAAAAAAAAACTGTTTTAATAATATTTTATTTCTTGCCAACCCTATGAAGCGAACGTGTTGATATTACAACAGCACAATTCATCGCATCGACAAAGATAGGTAACAGTTAGCACACAGATACATTTGTCAGTGCACGCACGAAAACAAGTTAATTTTTGCATCATTTTAAAATAAATCCTATTATTTTATTTTATTCGACAATAATATTTAAAATGCACCTTCGGTTTGATCTCTAGATTTTAATTTTAAATGGCCGGTCATTCAAAACTAACCATGATTAGTCAGTTCTTTTTCTTGAACAAAATACAGCCTAAAGTTATAAGTTTACTTTTGCAACTCTGAAAATGACAACTACACAGGTTGTTACCGAAAGGTACATAACAATCCAAAAGGGGTGCAGAGTACATCTGGTATAGATTCAGTTTATACAAGGTGAGTTTTTTGTCGTTGTACAAACGAAAACTATGACCTCTATATCTATACTTTAATATTATAAAGCTGCAGAGTTTGTTTGTTTGTTTGTTTGAACGAGCTAATCTCTGGAACTACTGGTTCGAATTGAAAATTTTTTTTTGTATTGGATAGTCCGTTTATTGAGGAAGGCTGTAGGCTATATAACATCACGCTACGACCAATAGGAGCGGAGCATAAATGAAAATTATCGCAAAAATTAAAAACCGTTGAAACTAAAACACGCGAACAAAGTCGCGGGGGACAGCTAGTCGGTTATAAAAACGATTGGTATCAAAAATTCAACAAACATGTTGCTTTCGGCGGGACACTCCTTTTAGTCGCAGCGTAATGTTATATAGCTTATAGCCTTCCTCAATAAATGGGCTATCCAACACAGAAAGCATTTTTCAAATCGGACCCGTAGTTCCTGAGATTAGCGTGTTCAAACAAACAAACAAACTCTTCAGCTTTATAATATTAGTATAGATTTCTAATATATTGTTTTTTTCCCTTAGATCTGGAACCACCACCATCGGGAGGCTGACGTGGAAGTAGCCGTCAGGGGATGCCTCCGTCGTCTTAACCTAGATTATATCGACCTTATACTGATGCACTGGCCCATGTCTATCTCGGTAAGTTCCCTAAACCTTTCTAGACCTTCGTATAATCATCGATCGGAATAGGTGCAATATACATTATGTAACAAAAACCCAGTCCGATCCAATAAAGGCGTATTCCTAGTTCGACATACGTACTAGAAAAAAATGACTCGCTCAGGCGGCATCTTTGAAACAAAACTGTAGGTAGTACACGTGAACTTTGTTGAGAGATCAGTGGTGCCTTTGATCAGTTTTATTTTCATTTAATTATATTCACCGTATATTATGTCAATTTCAGGAAAATGGAGTGGATGAAAAGATAGACTATTTAGAAGCTTGGCGCGGCTTCGAGAATGTTCTACGGAAAGGGCTTGTGAAGTCCATCGGGGTGTCAAACTTCAATGTCCATCAAATGAGGAGGCTGCTTGCTAACTGTGAGGTGAAACCTGTAGTCAACCAAGTTGAGGTAAGATTTCTTAACAGTGTTTTTATAAAACGACTCCTGAACTAAGGAATTTAATTAATCCTTGTATCATGGGGGTTGCAGAAATATTTAATTAACATACAGAAATAACACCCAGAATTGGAACAAGCATTTGTGGAACACACAAATGCTTGTCCCATGCGTTCCATGCATTCCATGGGGATCGAACTCGCAGCAAGTCGCACAGTGGTAATTGCCGTCAGTTTTGCTGTAATGTTTACTATATATGTACCAAATTTCATTAAAATTGGTTCAGTCGTTTTGGCGTGAAAGCGCGACAGACAGACAGACCGAGTTACTTTCGCATTTATAATATTAGTAAGGATTATATATTATACTAGCTGTCCCCCGCGACTTTGTCCGCGTGTTTTAGTTTCAACGGTTTTTCATTTTTGCAACATTTTTCATTTATGCTCCGCTCCTATTGGTCGTAGCGTGATGTTATATAGCCTATAGCCTTCCTCAATAAACGGACTATCCAATACAAAAAGAATTTTTCAATTAAAATATTAACATATTAAAATTTCAGTAGTTCCTGAGATTAGTGCGTTCAAACAAACAAACAAACAAACAAACAAACAAACAAACAAACTCTTCAGCTTTATAATATTAGTATAGATTCTTTGCTTAGATTATTATGTTTCATAGTCTCATATACTAACTGATTTTTATAGGTAAATCTAAACTACGGGCAGACAGAACTGATGGAGTATTGCCGGTCACAAAGCGTGTTGGTGGTGGCCTACTCACCGTTTGGCACCATGGTACCTTCTAGAAGCGCTGCACACACTCCTGAACCAAAGCTGGATAACCCCACGATGGTGGGGTTGGCGAAGAAGTATGGGAAGACTGTTACGCAGATAGCACTTCGATATCTGGTGAGAAAATCGTCCTGTCAGATTTTGCACTCGATCGATTTGAACTGAGCATTAACGTACTGTCCCACTGCTGGGCAAATGCCTTCATTCTTTCCAGCGATCCCGGTCCCTCGCTACTCCTTGCCAATTTCTAAGGAAGTTATCCAATTCGTCCCGCCATCCTCTTTCATGCTATTTTAGCTGTCGTAGGGCGCCAATCCTGAGGTTAAAATAGTTAAGAAATTGTATAAAATAAACTAGCTGTTTCCGGCCGGCGTCGCCCGCGTAGATGTAGGTTGTCGCGGCAAAAAGTAGCCTATGTCCTTTTTCAGGCCTAGACTATCTGTGTACCAAATTTCATTTCAATCGGAAAGCGCGACAGACACTCAGAGTTACTTTCGCATTTATAATATTAGTAAGGATGATTATTTATTTTTACAGTACCAACGAGGCCTCATCGCAATACCAAAAACAATCACCAAAGAACGCGTGCTAGAGAACGCGTCAATTTTCGACTTTGAACTCGACAAATCGGACACGGAAACCCTTGCTAAATTCGACATCGGTCACCGAGCTGTCCTGCCTTTCTTCTGGCAAGACTACGAACATTATCCCTTCGAAAAGGTACCGAAGAAAATGGACATACCAGAAGAATTATTGATCTGGAAAAATGGGTATAATAAAAATATTGACTGAGTTCAGATCAGAAAAAAATGTACCCCAAAATGGAATTGATTCTGTTGCATGCAAATAAACCAAAATTAAACCATTGCTGTCTTTTACTAACATATAGCGTAAGAAAAGGACGGCGATAGATAAAAACTTAAAAATGTCAAACTAAGTATGTATACTGCGCTCGCAATTTATACGCTCAACATGTACCCAAAACAAGATTTAGGAAAAACAACTGTAAATGCTTACGTATAAGGTTTATTAACCATTACCAAGCAAAATTGTTTAATAAGGAATAACAAGTATCCAAAAAATTCATCGTCATCTTTATCATGGCGGGAAACGTGCCCAGAAGGCTGGCAACGTTGCCACGTTAAATATCTATGTATATTCTTTGTGCAAAGTTATCACTTATGGTTCAATTAGCGCGACAGCTTCATATTTTTTAATGACTTTTTCAACAGTACTAGTCAATATAAAATAAACTTTATTTACACTCAAATAATGATGATGTTTGTTTAAGTGGAAATAACATCAACTTACCACATTACAAACTTAAACAGACTATATATAAGCCTTGAACATCACTGTGTTTTTAGTTACTTACCAAGTTTCTGCGAGTCACTATTTGTATAACTCCGGTCACTCACATGCGCGCAAACATTCGAACAAGGTTCGCGCGCTTTGATGTCTGTTAAAAAACAGCTTCGAAATGAAATCATTTCGACAAATCGACAGGCCTGTTGGTCTAGTGGTTAGTGACCCTGACTGCTAAACCGGAGGTCGTGGGTTCGATTCCCACCCAAGGCGAATCTTTGTGTGATGAGCACGATCATTTGTTCTGTGTCTGGGTGTAATTTATCTATAATATGTATGTATTTAGAAATATATAAGTATGTTTATCAGTTGTCTGGTTGCCATAGCACAGGCTCTGCCTAGTTTGGGATCAGATGACCGTGTGTGACATGTCCGCAGATATTATATTATTATATCCTTTATTCAATTTATAAACATATAAAATACATTTTTAAATATACATTAAAAAAAAAACATACATTTAAAAATATAAAATACAGTCTCCAACCGGCATCGGAAACAGGGTTCAAGCTGCCGGTGGTTAGGGTCCCAGAGAGAGGAACCTCCTCACGATACGCGCCGTGTCCAGAAGTACCGCTTTCTGAATCAAACCCTTGATCCAGATGCCTAACGAGAGCCTCTTAAGGTGTTGGTCGAGGCTCTTGGCTATTAAGCCGTTGGCTGTCACGACTATCGGGACAATGATTGCTGAGTCCACCTCCCACATGTCGACAACCTCGTGCGCTAAATCCAAATATTTTATTTGTTTTTCTTTTTCGGCCTTCACGAGGTTCTCGTCATGGGGGATAGTGATATCAACAATCATTGCCCGGCGCTCTGATCGATCTATCACCACTATATCAGGCTTATTGGCTACAATAGTCCTGTCAGTGATGATAGATCGATCCCAGTACAATGTGACACGACCATTTTCGAGAACTGGGTCGGGAACATACCTGTAGTACGGCATCTCAGATTCCACAAGTTTGTATTTCAGAGCAAGCTGCTGGTGGATAATCCTGGCCACTTGGTTATGTCTGTGCAAGTATTCGCCGTTAGCAAGACGTGAACAACCGGAAATTATATGTCTTAAGGACTCACCTGGACAGTGACATGCCCGACATATGTCGACTGTACCATCCTTTACAATATATTTCCGGTAGTTGTTCGTCATGATAACTTCATCCATAATTGCACATACAAACCCTTCGGTTTCTCCGAAGAGATCACCGAAGCGTAGCCAGGCCACGGACGCTAAGAAATCTACATCAGGCCCATGAAGGGTCCGATAATAGCGCCCGTGTAGCTCCTTGCTTTGCCATACATCTTTGCGATCTTTGACACTCAGTACTACAGGTTTGTGCCAGTTCTCTTTGCCTAAGGAGAGCGGAGTGAGGCCCTTATCCACTACCACCACATCTCGATGCATCCCCACGTCAACTTGGAGGAAGTACTCCCTGAGGTTACATACCTCGCGATTATGGAGGGTCTTAGCATTCAAAAAGCCTCGACCCCCACATTTTCGCGGGATATATAACCTCATTACCGAAGACCGTGGGTGGTGCATTCGATTTGCGGTCAGTAGTGTTCGGACTCTCCTATCCAAGGCGTCTAACTCAGTCTGAGTCCACTTGAGTACACCAAAGGAGTACATCAACACTGGCATGACCCAACCATTAAAGGCACGCACTTTGTTGCCCCCTGACAAAAGACTTTTCAGTACTTTGTTCAGGCGGCCAAAGAAACGTGTCTGTAATGATTGTTTCATGTCAGCAACGTTGATACCTAACGCCTCTGACATACCCAAGTACTTGTAGGTCTCCGTTGCAGAGAGTGACCTTAGGTTTATAGAATCCGAGAGCTGTATGCCCTGGGATTCCATAATCCCGCCTCGTTTTACATGCATGACTGCACATTTGTCAACACCAAATTCCATTCTGATGGAATTACTGAAGCTTTCAGTGATCTTCAGTAACTTCATCAGTTGCAATTTGTTGGTGGCAAAAAGTTTAAGATCATCCATGTATAACAAGTGGGAGATTACCTGGCTTCCTCTCCGCAACGAATAGCCTAGCCTTGAATTCTCAAGCAGAGTGCTTAGAGGATTCAAGGCCAAACAGAACCACAGTGGGCTCAAACTGTCACCCTGGAATATTCCCCGCTCAATCCTGATTGTTTCACCACTCTGTTGGATATCCCGACATCCTGGATAGTGAAGCACCGTACTCCACTGCCGCATACATGACACTAAGAAGGTGCGTAAAGTTGTATTAATTTTATACAACTCCAGCACCCTCATGAGCCATGTATGCGGCACCGAATCGTAGGCCTTCTTATAATCTATCCAACATGTCGACAGATCTTTTTTAGAGCGGCGAACCTGTTGGCAAATAGTCGTGTCAATAAGGAGTAGCTCCTTAGTACCACGGGACCCATTCCTACATCCATTCTGAGAGGCAGACATTGCAGAATTACTATCAATATGATCGTTAATCTTTGCCCTCAGAATGGATGTAAGAAGTTTATAAATCGTTGGTAGGCAGGTGATCGGCCTATAATTCTTAGGGTCCGTGGTACTACCTGTTTTGTGGAGCAGATGGGTAGAGCCTATGGTTAGGAACTGTGGGAGTGAGCCCGATTCTATGGCAGATTGGAATTGGGACGCTAAGCAACCATGTGAACTCCGTAGCCACTTTAACCAAAAGTTCTGCAGTCCGTCCGGTCCTGGTGCTTTCCAGTTAGACATCGGACGGACTGCATTAGCTACGTCTTGGGGGCTGATACTGATAGCCCCCATCTCTTCTATAGGTTCACATGATTGCTCCACCTCTCGCATCCAATCGCCTTTAGAGTGGGTGACAGGCACCGACCAGATGTTGCGCCAAAACGAATTAGTGACGTCATCATCCGGCAGGTGCCCATCATCCACACCTTGAACAGGTCGCTCCCATGTTCTATATACCCATCTTTGGTCTTTTTGGAACATGCGATTCAGGAGGAATCGTTTCACCCGACATTTATAGCGTCGAATACGGTTCGCCCATGCATATACTTTTTGTTTAAATAGATCGATGCGCTCTGTAAGGCGGGCAGTATATTCACTGGGGCTAATACTAGTCCCAGCAAATGCACGCCTTACAAAGCGCATCACACGGGGCCGAGTATTGCCGTCTCTAAAAGCTAGAAGTTTTGCAATGAGTGTCCTAGCCTCAGCAATACGCTGCTCGATCCTGCACTGCCAAGCTGGTACGGCCGGTTTTGGTCGTGTAGCTATGTTACTATGACAAATTGTAACATTAGCTACACGACATGCCGTAAGAGCCGCACAGTACAGAATTGAGTGCGTGTCCCTGAGGTCTTCACTGCTCTCAAAGTAATTAGGGAGCAGTGAATCTAGGGCACCCATTACCGCTTTGTTGCGTTTATGCATGGGCAAACGAGGTATTCGAGGCCTATGTTCGGGAGGTGAAGTCCGATACTCCCGAATCGCATCCTCCAATGTACTCCTTATTAATTCATTGTACTGAGTACTTACAGTTATAGGCCTGTCGTCATTTTCCCCGTCCAGTGAGCTTGCACATGGTGTGCAAGGAACTGCTACTGTCACTGTTATCGGGGCACTGACGACATGACTATTCTGCATTTCAGAGCGCAATCGCTCAAGCGTCACGTCATCCAGCCTGTGATTGCGTTGGATGACCCGCACCTGATCCGACAGTCGTTGAGCCGATACGTTGACATCTGGTTCAAGAGTCTGAAACATAGACAGCATTCTAGCACGGTACGCAGTGAGGTTAGTTCCCCCCTCTGTGGACCCGTAATATGCGCGCATGACGTTCTCATTTATTCTTTGAGTCCACTTCATGCGCTGCACATCACCACCGGGAGCGGGAGCCCTGTTCGAGGCCGGTTGGCCCGCGGGCGCCAAGCTGGTCGGTGGCCGGCGTCTCCCCTGCCGACGCACAGGTGTTGGCGTCGTCGGCGGGGAGAAGTACTCGTCGCTGGAGCTCGACGCGACTGCAGGTGCCGGCGGCGCTGGTGCTGGGGCAGGCGGCAGCTGCGAGGCGGAGCTCGGCGACGAGTCCGGGGATGGTGGGCGTGCTAGTAGTCGTTTCCGTCTTCGTGTCAACATTATTACAAAATTTTCATTTCCGTTTTTTCAGTTTTATTTCTTATGGTGACACATGTCAACTTTGATTAGGTATATATTTTTTAAAAATGTTTTTGTTGAAATGTATGTACATAATTCCATTTTATATATTTTTAAATTAGTTATTGCTGTAATTGATGAAAATGTACTGTTGTTATAAAATATTGGTAAATAAATATTAATAAATTTACGGAGATAAATAATATCATGTGTTGACACTGACGTTTTTTTTTTTTTTTTTTTTTTTTTTTTTTTTTTTTTTTTTTTTTTTTTATTTGCAAATGTCGTCCTACGCTTGTGGGTTTGCGTATTCGTGCGAATGTGAGTGACCTGCATAAAATTTTTGTTTTAATTTGACAGCTCTAATTCTGTTCGCCCTTTCTACATTTCTAAGAGAGAATTAGATACTGATAGAATAAGTTTAGTTGGAACACAACAGAATCTGGGGTACCTATTTACTTTTAATTTTACAATTAATTCTAAAGTTAATGTTTTTGTAAAACATTGAAATAAAATCATTTTGTGAACTATTTGGTGGTTTATTACAATGATATAAATATATAAAAATGAGGCAAGTATGTTATTATCGGTCGCATTTGAGGAATCAAAAACCTCATTAGAAAGTTTTCAATGTATAATAAAACAATAAGCACTCCAGTAAAAGAGATAGCTATATCTCTTTTACTGGAGTGCTTATTCTATCATATGTACTATTAATCAGTGCATTTTGCCTACATTTTGACATAATACCAGCGCGATACGAAAAACTAAATACAGAAAAAAGAACTACAATTTTTTTTTTAATCTCGTAACATAAAAGTGAGTGAATGAGAAAATAGGCAGGTAGGTAGTCAGTTGCCAGGAACGAAGCCGCGGGCACAGCTAGTATATAATATATTAGTAATCCACAAACCAGTCAGACGAAAACAAAAGAAAAAATTTCATTCAATAATTTCTTATTAAATTTCTACCTTCGATTACTTAAAAAAATACACGCGACTCGTTTTATATGTAAAAACAAAACTTAAAAATATAATGGTCGATAACCTCGCTTCTGCTTCATTTTAAGAGTTCGTCTCATCATTGCATCATGATGATAATTTACAGGGAAATCCCTGGGTCTGCAGACGCTGAATAATACAAAAAATATTCACACATAACTTAACAGCTGTCTATAAAAAACTGGTAGCAACCAAAACAGTGATTCAAACAATTACTATTATTAATTTGTAACGCTTCCAGTTAGCCTTGAAATTGTTGCGGTAATGTTTGTTGTAACTTGACAACTTTATTTGCAGCGCTAGCTTAGCTGCCTAGCCTTTTTCTGAGCTTTGTTGGGGTCGGCTTCGTCTTGCCGGATTCAGCTCAATACCGTATTTTATAGAGCTGCTGCCCATCTGACCTCTACAAACCATTATACGCGGTAACACAATATCCCTAAGTAAGACTGGTTGTCAGAATTGTAATGACTTAACGACTGTCAAAGATCAACCTATGACAGTCGGGACCAAAGGCTTAACGTGCTTTCCGAGGCACGGAGGGGTCTCGGTATGTCTACAAATGGTCATCTATCCACGGACCAAGCGGCGAGCGCGGCTAAACCTTACACTTAGCCACGTGCCGCTCCATATTTGTTTGCAGCGCTACGCAATTGTTTATTTTGACATAGTCAATGCCCAAGGCTTTATCCTAAATGGACATCGAATAAAGTCTTTAAAAGAATAATGATGTTGACTACATTTTTGTTCGTCAGTTCCGTTGTTAAATAAGTGCCAAACCGAAAACATACGATACTTATTGTGTCAGGCGTTCAAATTCAAGTTTAAAATAACTTTCATCGCATTAAACTATCCGACGCTTCTGCAATCTGCCTGGAGTTTAAGATAATAATGTAAACTACCATAATGTAATGTCCCCTATTTAAATATCCAGTGCCTGCAAATATTCAATTCTATTTTTCTGACAGAGCGCTCAATTTGATGTAACAGAGTAATAACGAAATCACTTTGCTATAAATCATCTCATTACATTTCCAACCTAAACACAACAAGCTAAAGTTGAAAATCCAACTAAACTGAATATACCAAACTAAAAGTTTTCCATTCAATCTGTTACTATGTATTTTAAGCTTTATGTGTTAGAAATAAAGTTCAAAATGTATATCATTCATAGTCTTTATATAATATATAAGGTTAAGATCAATGTTCTGTCAGTCATTCACTGTTTGAGCTTTGATTATGTTGTTTGTGGTTTTATCGATATTATTCGTCGGTGCGGTAAGTTTATTATTTTTCTATTAATATTAGTTTATTAATTTAATGCCAAGAGGACCGACTGTAAACTGTACTTAAACTAGAAAATAAAATGAATCCAAAAAACTAAATTTAATTTTATTTTAGAAAATAAAGTTTTTTTTTTTTCAAATTTAAAAGACTGCACCTCATTGCACCTATATAAATTTCGGTAGGTATTCTTATTATTACTATTGTAAACTTTATAATTAGCTAAAATTGAAATAAGTAATTAATATTTTGTGAATGTAAATATTATTGATTAAAGCATTAAGAAACATAAAACCTAAAACCTTTCTAAAATTAAGAAAACAAAGTACCTATTCGTTTTTTGGCAGTCGATTTTCTTAACGTTCATATTGTATTCTTTTTAATTGTTATATATTCGTATTCGCCTTTTAAAGCGCTTTATATTGACACCCCGCTCGAGGATGTAAAAACAAGTTTTATTTCAGCCTGCACATTAAAGCACTTAAATCCACCATTTTCTATGATTTAATGTAGCCCTACATTTGGGCTATCAAGATGAATCTAATGACATATAATAAGAATAATAATACCAGCCCATAAATGTCCCACTGCTGGGCACAGGCCTCTTCTCATATAGAGAAGGAACGAGCATTAATCACCACGCTTGCTCAGTGCGGATTGGCGATTTCAGAATCCAATTTTTGGAATCCAGGTTTCCTCACGATGTTTTCCTTCACCGATTGTCAATGATGTCTTAGAATAATTAAGAAAGTACATATAACTTTGAAAAAGTCACATTGAACCTGCAACCTTGTGCACACAAATCCGTTCATTGAACCACTAGGCCACCATGACGTCATCTAATGACATATAATTTATCAAAATCACTACAGTCGTTGATTATTTATTAGCAGACATAGGTACATTACTACAGGTCTTACACATAACCCTCTTTTTTGGCTACACCACAATCGGGTAAAAAAAAACACATTAAGACCTATTATGCGATGAAATCGTTAATTACTAGTTGTTTAAGCATTTTAATTTTAGGTAAATAGCTTTGCAATTAAACATCAATCGTTTCAACATAATTAATTAAGTAATGTTCTAAAATGTTACATTTTATTCTTATTAGAAACTAGCTGTCCCCCGCGACTTTGTCCGCGTGTTTTAGTTTCAACGGTTTTTTATTTTTGCAACATTTTTCATTTATGCTCAGCTCCTTTTAGTCGCAGCGTAATGTAATATAGCTTATAGCCTTCCTTAATAAACGGGCTATCCAACACTAAAAGAATTTTTCAAATCGGACCAGTAGTTCCTGAAATTAGCGCGTTCAAACAAACAAACAAACAAACAAACAAACTCTTCAGCTTTATAATATTAGTATAGATATAGATAAGTATATAGATAGTATAGATCAGTAAACCTAAATTCACGTTTCGGATTCAAACGCAGCCCTTAGGCCGACCATACACGAACTGATTAAAGCATTTAGTATCGTGTGCATCAAGCTTCGACTGCATGTTAAACTATAGGCTTCTATATCACACATACACGGATTTCTTTGGATGAGTCCAGTGCCCTTACTCTCCAATTTCATTTTAATTCTAATACAATGCCAATGTAAAATTGTTATTCATTTAGCAGGCACACAAACAACACAGTACAAAATAATACTCTCAATGTTTAGTTTCCAGTCAGTTCCCATTGACAGCAATTAAAATACTGAATCTCCTGTCTGCTAAACTAATATCAATTTTGCTTTGACATTGAACTAGAATTAAAATTAATTGGAGGGTATGGGCATAGTTTTGGTAGTAAAAACAGAGCAGTACGAAACGTCTTTTCGTCAACGATTTTGTAAGTATAATTAGCCTCAGCTGCAGTTGTCCCTTACGCACTTTACGGAGGTAGATCGGAGGCGTGCGACGGCAATATATTCTATAATACCTATTTTTCATATTCCTTGAGCGTAGTGTCCGTTCATGAATGGCTTACTGCTCAAGCAGTTGGTTTATCAGCGACCTAACCCATACGCCCGTTTGTTAGGTGGGCATCGGTGTCGCGCTTCGAAATTAATTATATTCTCTGATCTGTTTGTAAATTTTTGTAAACCTACTTTTGATTTATTATTTTTAGTTGGCCGATGACAAAGATGGCGGAGTTGCGTTCAGGGTTCCCTTAAACGATGGTAAATCTATACCAGCATTAGGTCTTGGGACCTTCTTAGGATTTGACGAGGTAAGTTTATTATATATATCTAGATACCTATATGTATGCTATAGTATAATTTAGCAAAAGAGTGTGTTACTGTGCATATCTCAAATATTATGTATTGTGTTTGCTAACAATGTTTTCTTTAAAAACTGCCACAGCACACCCGGCTTAATTAATAATTGTTAGTGAAACAAATAAAAAAAAAACTCTGTAACCACCAGTCAGTATTGGAAACATATTTTTTCATTTTATAGACCAATTCTAGTGGAACACTTACCTACTTGCTTTGGGATAAAAGCAAGGCGAGTGAAATTGCGGGCCACAACTAGTATAGTAATAAAACTCATAATATATTATCTAATTGAAAGCTTAAATTGATGATAATTAGGTATAATAAAATTAATAACAAAAATGAAAAAAACCCGACTAGAATATTAATTGAATAATAAAATTTGATTGCATTGCATAACCAAATTAATTAGAAAATATTGAAATAACCATCATTCATTAGTCGATTCTTAATTGAGTTTTGAAATTTGGCGAACATTTACCTCGAACCTAATATAAATGCATACTCAAAAATAAGTAGATATTTAGTCGAACTGATAATCTCTTTTATTTAAAGTCGATTAAAGATAAGCCCTTTTTTATCATTTAATTTATATTTTTTTTAAAGAAAAATAAATTTCTTAATTTCGTTTAGTTGGGACTTGTCAGAATCGGCACCTGTCTGTAATCTGCAAGGTGATATTATTACATGTAGTATACATGATGATATATTATTATCTATTTACAGGATGGTGTGAAAGATGTAGAAGATCAGGAAGTGGAATTGCCAGTCACTTGGGCACTTAAAGCAGGATACAGGTAAATAGTTTTTTTTAGTAAGTACCTAAATTTCAAACCCTAAGCGCCATTTTATACTGCCAAAATCAGAAAAAAAGTGAGATATAGGTAATGCTTGCATTAATATTCATACTTGTAATATAATAAATGCAAAAGTAACTCTGTCTGTCTGTTACACTTTCAAGGCGGGCGAACCCGCGAAAAAAAGCTATTAACAAAATAGTTATTAAGTAATTCTATTATTTACAAAACAAATATAAATCGAAATAAATTATTGAACGCAAACAAAACCTACTAAAAGCTTGTAAATTCTATTCATGAATTGAATAGAATATGATTGATTGAATAGAGAGGTATCTAAAACCTAGGCACGAAATTCTTGCATTTTAAAATTGATTCAGCAAATATTAAGTACCTATCTGTCTAAATTCAATTCAATTCCATTACAATACCAATGCGAAATTTACATTACTTTATCAGACCCGGAAACAGTATCCTTGAAAAAAAATATACTGTCAATGGAAGAAACTAACTGGAATCTAATTGACTGCATGGATAGCAGAGTGGTATAGGTCACCACGCCAATTACCTGTGTGCGCGACGTGCCGCGGGTTCGATCCCCGCATGGGACAAGCATTTGTGTGACCCACAAATGCTTGTTTCAAGTCTGGGTGTTCTTTGTGCATGTGATTTGAATGTTTGTGAAACCCCCCGCGACACAAGGATTAAATCCTTATTGCGGGGGTCGTATATAAAAAAAGAAAAGAAAAAGAAAAATATTTACAGTATTTTTGTACTGTGTGTTGTTTGTGTGCCTGCTAAATGAATAACAATTTTTCATTGGTATTTTATTAGAATAGGCTTGTTTCCTAATGTCTTGTAGATTAATGAATTTTATTTGACACGTATTTTTTCTTTATTCCTGCAAACAAAAAATGATCAAAATACAGAGAACGGAAATTACGCGTGACGTCACACCTCGCTACGATTTTTAGCGAGGCGTGGCGTCATAAGCCCCCACTCCGAAACTTTAAAGCGGTGTATCTTTGTATTTTTTTATTGTTTTGATAAAAGAAAAAATACGTGTCTAATATTTTTTTATTATCTAACTGACGGACTAAAAAGTTTTTAACTTTTCATACCCAGGAAACATCCCTATTAAAATTCAATCAATATTTCCCCTGTGTTTTCCCTAATCTTTATATATCTCTGTCTATATCTATATCTATAAAAAGGCTTTGATTTGCTTCCGTTGAGTATTACTTACCTTGAATGCATTCACTTAATTAAAATATTCATATTAATATCACAATCAATGTTCATTGATCGAGGTCTTTGCTATAATTATATTTCCGTTGAAAATAAAACCTTCATTCATCCTTTTAAACTTGTCCACATTTTTTTTATTTATATAATATCTATACATTATAAAATGCTTTGTCTGAATGACTGACAGACGCACAACTTAAACCGCTGATCGTAGAGACCTAAACCTCTAGACAAGTGGCATTTCGACAAGCGTTAACGATGATAGAAATCGCTTAAGTGACATTAAATGTATGGAAATGACATTTCATTTCGATAAGTCACGTGACTTGGACTTGTCACTTTCATTTTTATTTATTTATTTATTTATTCATAAAATAACAGCTTACAGTATAGTCAACCAAATCGCTTATATCTAAACTATCATAGGAAAACAAGAAAAAACAGAAACATGAAATCAATTAATATAAACTGTATAACTAAGTAACACAACAAATTATATATATATATAGACCACCCACCACCTAACATGCCTACCTTAATTAACTATTTAAGGAAAGTACTACATTATTTTTTAATTACGTTAGGCTTATCAAAAAATATGTCTACTTCTGGATTGGCCTTAAGAAAACTATTTATTAATGCAACGGCTCTGGAAGTAGGACTGTGGTCTGCATATGGGGAGCGCCACTCAGGCGGACAGGAGAGAAGTCTGTGCTGCCGTCTGCCAATGCCTCGCATGTATTTGTCTGGTACATAGAAATTAATGTTTTCGCGTATTGCGGGATTATCTACTTTATTATTTAGTAAGAGATAATAATGTATAATTTGCATAAGTTCTCGCCTGTACTTTAGGGTTTCTAGACTGACCATGCCCAATACAAACATTGATGGATATAAAAATGGGTAATATCCGTACTGGCGTTTGTATAAACATCTAGCGAACTTGCGTTGGACTTTTTCTACCATCATGGTATACATGGTTTCTCGGGGATTCCATATTATGGCATTGTACTCTAACTTGCTTCGTACGTAGGCATTATATAGGAGTTTCATAACAGAGACATTTTTAAATTGATACGAAGTTCTAATTATGAAACCTAGACGTTTATTCGCTTCTTTGCATGTTTTAATGATGTGCTCATGGAAATTCAGATTAGTATCCATGAGAAGGCCCCAATCGCAAATTGAATTAACCCGTTCTAATGGAGTACCTGCTAGCTGGTATGTCATTGTAATGGGAGTAGGAGACCGAGAAAAAGTTAGAGTTTTACACTTTGATTTATTAAAAGTTAATTTATTTTTTAAACTCCATTCATTCACTGCATCAATGTCGCTTTGTAATGCTATGCAATCTTCAGCCCTGCTGACTGAATGGAAAAGTTTTAGATCATCAGCAAACATTAGGCATTTTGCGTAAGAGATAATATTTGGTAAATCGTTAATCATTATTAGAAATTGAGTTGGACCCAAGGTACTACCTTGACTCACACCAGAGCGTGTATAATATTCCCGCGATATATACCCTCCCAATTTCACAAACTGCTTACGGTCTCTAAGATAATCTGCCATAAATTTCAGAAGGTTTGTTGAGAATCCAAGCGCAGCGAATTTAATTAAAAGGACGTCATTGTCAACCAGGTCGAAAGCTTTTTTAAAGTCGAAATATGCTGCATCAACCTGACAACCTGGCCTAACCCGAGTGGAGATGTAGTCCACAAACTGTAAATGATTCGTCAAAGTAGAGCGACCAGGTCGGAACCCATGTTGACAGTTGTCTAGCAGCTTGCCTATTTGTTTATAAATTGATTTATTTATAATTGATTCAAATATCTTAGCAAATACTGATAATACTGCGATAGGTCTAAAGTTGGTTACGTCAGTAGAAGAACCTGTTTTAGGTACGGGGGTTACCCGGGATACTTTCCATGTACTGGGATAAAGGCATTGTTGAAGTGAAAGATTGTAGATATACAGTAGTGGATTTTCTAAAACTGAAACAGTCTTTTATTAAGAACGCAGGTATGTTATCTGGGCCGTAAGCTGACGATGTTTTAAGTCGACGTATTGCCCCACGCAGGTCCGAAATTTTGACCATATTAATGCTGACGTTCGCTACACAGCGTGTAGGCATTGCATCGCGTTCCGCTGCCTCTACATCTAACAATGGCAAGGTACGTTGAAAAACTGAGCTGAAGTACTGCGCAAACGCATCAGTGGCTTGCTGTCCTTCTATAGTCCTGTTATTAAACACATATTCCTTATTTTGCTGCCTATTTTTACGTTTACCTTTAACGAATTTCCAAAAATTTGAGGGCTCGCGGACTATATTGTTTTCAACATTAATTATATAATTTCTAAATGCTGTTTTAATAAGTTCTTTTACTTTTGTTCTATAGTATTTAAACATCTCTTTATTAAATTCGAGACCACGACTTTTAAACATTTTTAGATTAAAATATTTCGATTTGATGTAATTTATGATTTCTTTAGTATACCATTCATACATTTGAACGATTCGATCAGCGTTATCACTTGTCGAAATGTCACTTGTCTAGGGGGGCTGAAACTTGGAGGGCGAGTTCTTTGTATGACGTAGGCATCCGATAAGAAAGGATTTTCCGAAATTCCACCCCTAAGGGGGTGAAAAACGGGACCAAAGTTTGTATGGGGTACGGGACAACGTGATTCCTTGGTCCAATCTACTTCAAATTTTGCGTAACATTCTTTAACAGAATAAATAGAAGACATGTTTTGTATTTTATTGAATCGCCTGATGTGCTATTTGCATCGAAGTTGATATCAATCCTTTGTGTGGATCCCGGATGTCTATGTCATACAAAGAAACCGCCCTCCAAGTTTTAGGTCGGCTGTGGTTTAGACTGTGCGTTGATCCGTCAGTCATTCAGGACAAAGCATTTATATATATAGATTAGTGCATAAAATCATTGCTTTAAGTTCTTAAACCAGCGAGAAAAAAAACGTGAGTGATTCTGGGGAGAAAAAATACCCCACCTTTCCTAAGGTACGATAGAAAGAAGATACGAAGATTATTCATGGTATTATGTATGTTTTACAGAATGATAGACACGGCGGCAGCTTACGACAATGAGGAGCAAGTCGGAGCAGGAGTGAGGGCATCAGGAGTACCCCGGGAACATGTGTACGTTGTCACCAAGGTATTGTATTATTCAAGTTATGGCCAGTTCCTATATTAAAAACACGATTTGTTTTGCTAACGGACGGTTGGCCGGGACCAATAAACAAAAAACGAATCGTTTCCTTAACGATCTGTTAAAATATCAACGAGGCGTTAAAAAAAGAAGTACCTATAAAAAAAAAAATCCTATAAGTAAATAAAGCACACTATTAAATCCTTCTTTCTCCTAACCTGCTTTTCACAGGTTTCAATATTTATAAATTACAATTTTTTTCGTTACAGCTAGCTTCGTACGAACAACGAGACGTTGTGGGCTCCCTCCACAAATCTCTGGACCGTCTGAACATGTCATACGTAGACCTATACTTAATACACACACCAGTCGCCCATAAGGTAAGTTGAACTACTTCTAACCTAGGAAATAATACCCCCCATCCCCATAAACCTGGCCCGAACCGGCCAAAATAGCAATAAAATATGTCCCTAAGTAATAAAAACTTAGATCCAACCCTTCCTTGCTGTTTTTGCCTTATTAAGATTGTTAGCATCGCACTAAGTCGAGGTCCGAACCCCACAGGGGGTGCCCTTAGTGAACGTTGCTGACGTAGTTGGTTTTTCTATTGCTCTGACTGGAGGTCCTTAAGATTCTCGCCAAAAGTCCGGTGAAGCAGTCAAAGCCTGCGTTCAGGCTAACTGCGTAGATCTCTTCATAAAACCTAGGAAATAATCCTTGTGTCGCGGCTTTTAGGTGCATCACCAGCGCCTACAACAATAGTTATAAGTGATCTAGAATCCATTTAAAAATTCTGTCTAAGTACCAGCTTGTCTTACTTCCAAAACTATGTAGTTTGGTTCTGATTTTGATATTATATTATATTATGCCAGTCTCAAATTGCGCTACAGCAAGTCGATTCTGTAAAATTCAAACAACAACTCGCATCTCACATCGCTATTCACTCTCAAAATTTTTATTTGACACTTTCAATCGGGTTCGATTGCGAAGTGACAGAGGAATTACCTTACCGAATCCCACTTCTTACGTGTTCTCATACTTTATCAGTCAAAATCTCACGTCAATTTAGTTCAACTTGCTGACACGCTCGCAAGGGTAGCGCTAGTGTAAATTCGAATTATTATCAACGGAGTTTTTGGAATGCCAATCAAGAAACTCACAGCGGATTCATTCGAGACGACCTCCGTGGTCGAGTGGCGTACACACCGGTTTTCAATGTGTCGCCAGCTCTGACGTCCCGGTTTCGATCCCCGGCCGGGTCAATGTAGAAAACTCCTTTTCTACATTGTCTCGGGTCTGGGTGTTTGTGGTACCTTCGTTGTCTCTAAATTCCATAACACAAGTGCTTAAGCTACTTACTTTGGTTTCAGAGCAATGTATGTGATGTTGTCCACATTTATTATTTATTATTATTATACAGATTCCGATATTTATATGTATACTAACACATAGATATATCTAACGAATCCCCAAAAAAATACCCGCAATACCATTCATCATTTCTAATCAGCATCCTCATCAGCTAATCTATTAAGTTATGAGTAAGTTAACATCAAAGAGGCCGGTTATCAAGGAATGCTTTTAAAACAACGTCTTAATGAACACAGAGATTTTCATCTGTAACATGTGTCAGTAGTTTGGTATGTGATATTGATAATGTGGTGGGGCATTCCGAATTTACGTCATATTTATTATATTTGGGTAGAAAGAAAACCAGCCAAGTGCGAGTCAGACTCGCGCATGAGGGGTTCCGTAACATTGTATAAAGACCCCTTTATATTTAATTTATTTTATTACTTGCTGTTATGGCGGCAACAGACATACACACACTTTGAAAATTTTAACTCTCCTATTATGGTTCAAGAGATACATCCGAGGCTGAGCAAAAGACTAACAATCAATCACAGTTCTTGACAGGTAAATAACTAATTTTTGCGTTGATCAACCTCACAGATAGATTTCTTTTGTCAAGATCTACGCATTTACCCTGAGCGCAGGCTTTGACTACTTAACCGGACTTTTGACGAGAATACGTTAAGGGCCTCCAGCCTGAACAATAGAAAACTAACTAGGTCAGCAATGTTCACTAAGGGCACCCCCTGTGGGGTTCGAACCTCGACTAAGTGCGTTGCTAACAATCTTAATAAGGCGAAAATAGCAAGGGATGTCTGGATGTAAGTTTTTATTAATTAGGGACACATTTTTATTGCTAGTTTGGCCGGCTCGGGCCAGCTTGATCTAGGGATGGGAGAAGGAGGGGGGGTGTCTTATTTTGTCTTAATTCTTAAACCAATTTCATCAGATCATGACTAATCGGATTGGAATTGTTTATTTACTTTGATTGGTAGACAAGAAAATAGTATCCGGCCAATATCTATAAAATCTCAAGATTTTATCGATATTGCTAAAAAGAGATAATGATCGAAATATGATATTAACATACTGTAATGTCTATTTTTATCAAGACACGTGAGCTTTCCTAATGGTGGTATTATGGTTTTAAAGAATGTCTAATATTCGAAAAATAAATATGATTTTGACTACGTTTTGTTCGTGTTTTTGTAAACCAGAGAGCCAACCCAATTTTTAGGGTATATTCCACTCCGTTCCACCCAGGATAACAAATGCGTTTTTTCATCATTCAAGTTGACTTTTATTACCCACATACAAAGTACCTATTACAAAGATAAACCAACTAGTATTAAAAAATAAAAATAACTCATTCTACGAATCTATTTACAAGAAACAATTTTACGTTAAACTTAACCATTTTCTCTTATTTTAAGGCTGACGACAGCGGCTACGACATCGTAGACTACCTAGACACATGGAAAGGCATGGAGAAGGCTAAAAAGCTGGGCCTAGCCAAATCTATAGGCATATCTAACTTCAACATCAGCCAGATTGAGAGGATCTTGGCTAACTGTGAGATCAAACCTTCAGTGTTGCAAGTTGAGGTATGTTACTGTGACACAGTTTTTATTCAATTGTTTAACTATACTGCGTCCGCAATTCATAAGCTTAATATATAAACATACACGATTTTTTGGAAAAACAACTGTATTGCTTACGTATAAGGTACAGTTTTCGTAACAACTTCGATAATTTTTTTTACCATTTCCACTGTAGTTTCTCCTCAGTTTAAAATGAAATTTATTTACATTTGCACAGAGTTGATGTTTAATAAACTTTTTAACAACACAAAGTCAGTGATTAGTTAACCCAATGGGGGCAACCGGGAATCAGAAATGGACTAAGATCGCTAGTCTTGCATCAGGTGTATCTGTCACTCTCTACAAATGAGAGGCAAGGTACTGGCCTGTGATTGGTGGAAATTGACAGATAGACCTGATGCGAATCTAGCGAACCTAGAAAATTTATTGTTTGTTTTTTGTGAAAATTCCGCGCCCCTTATAGGCCTTATAGGATATGGAAGGTTATTATTTTAATTATTTGTTACGCATTAACGCATGCAAAGCAAACCTCCTGCCTAAGGTTTAAGTTTTTCCTTCAATTATTTGTATTTAATATGGAAGTTTTTTTTATGATCTATAGTTATAACTAAATACCGAATTTTTAATTGTACATATGTATAAGCTAATACATAAGCATGATTTTATTTATTTACATCTGACAAGATGGTACACAAGGTGGACTTAATGCCACTAAAAAGAAGGTCGACAAGGGATAGAAAAACGAAAACAAAACAGAAAAAACGACAAGAACAATATTCTAATTACTTATTATATTTTAATTATTTGTGATGGGTCGAAAAAGACGAAAATCACATCTGTCATATCTCCATCTGATATTTATATATATATATCGGGCCGCTACGACAGATTAAGTAACTGGAAATCACAAAATTATGTTAAGTTTGACAAGAAGAAATGGCGAACTTCCCCCAGAAGAACAATAAATAATGGATTAAATAAATATTTGTATTTTCGTTCTGTCTGTACTTCCAGGTTAACTTAAACCTAGCTCAAAACAAGCTCCTAGAATTCTGCAAGTCTCATGACATCGTGGTGATGGCGTACACCCCATTTGGGTCCCTCTTCAGCAAAGAGTCTGGACCCCCACCACCAAGATTTGATGACCCCACACTGGTTGGGCTTGCCAAGAAGTATAATAAAACTACACCACAAATTGCATTGAAATATTTGGTGAGTAACTCGAAAAAATAAACTTATTATATGGGTCACCTCTGAGGTAAAACCAGTCGATAGCAACAAGATTTTTTGTAATCCATCCAATTTACAATTGCGGAAATACTGCGAAAAAAACATACAAAAAAAAATGCCTTCGAATTTAGAACCTTGTCTTTTAAAGGCGGTTAAAAATAGTATGTCTCACACTATTTATCACAGACTTAACTGGTCGTTCAATAGTTTCAAAGACGGCGTAGTTAAACATGCTTGCATATATTATATACTGCGTTCAAAATTTGGTGCCAAAAATGTAAACAAACACAAGTTTTAGGGAAAACAACTGTAATACTTACATGTAAAGTTCAGTTTGCGCTACAACATCATATTTTTTATTACTTTTACAACGGTACTAGGCAGTCTAAAATAAACGATATTATTACTTAAACTATATTATACACTTAATTATTATTGGTAAACACGGCAAACTAGATAGGTTTGCAGGCCACACTAACATTTTAAATTACGTTATATTATACAGTATATTTTTTATTACTTATTATAACCCGCTTTTAAGCTGAATATAATAGATAATAAAAAAATTGTGTTTAATATGACGACCTCCGTGGTCGAGTGGCGTACATACCGGTTTCAAGGTGTCGCCAGCTCTGAGGTCCCGGGTTCGATCCCCGGCCGGGTCAATGTAGAAAAGTTATTTTCTCGGGTCTGGGTGTTTGTGGTACCTTCGTTGTCTCTGAATTCCATAACACAAGTGCTTTAGCTACTTAATTTGGGTTCAGAGCAATGTATGTGATGTTGTCCAAACTTATAAAAAATATATATAAATAAAATGTTAGTACGGCCTGCAAACCTATCTAGTTCGCCATGTGTACCTACAAAATTTATACGTAGCATGTTATCTATGTTATAATATATTGCAGTCAGTCTGTAAATTATGCTGCCCTGTAACTGGGCTATATACATGGAGACTGTACATTATACAACCATACTCTTACATGGTCTTTGGTTTTGGTTTTATCTAAAAAACTATGTTTATTTTAGGTCCAAAGAGGAGTAGTACCTATTCCTAAATCGGTGAAAAAGGAACGAATAGAGGAAAACATCCAAGTATTTGATTTTCAACTGACTGATGAAGAAATGGAAACCTTAGGTAAGAACATACAATTAATAATACTTGTTATATACCTGCTACCTAGAAAATGTCTACTCCACATTGTGAAAATATTAAAAAATAATCTGATTAAAATTTTTCTTAGTATTTTAATTTTAGTGTCAATCTATTTTGGTTTAAATCAATATATATTAACTTAACTAAATTTAACTGCACTACACTAAACTTGTTTGAGTTTAGTGTAACTTAATAATATTATTAATGCGAAAGTAACTCTGTCTGTCTGTCTGTCGCGCTTTCACGCAAAAACTACTAAACCGATTTAAATGAAATTTGGTACACAGATAGTCTAGAGCCTGAGAAAGGGCATATTGATAACCGACATCAGGCGGAGCCGCGGGAAACAGCTATAATTAATACGTAATGAAAAAGAAATATGTCACTTTATATGTAGATATACTTACTTGATTTTAAACTATCAAGATAACATCACAAATATTATTAAATCAGCACCTGTAGCCAAGTGACATTTCTACAAGCGATCAATGACAGAAATCGCTTAAATGACATTAAATGTATGGAAATGACATTTCATTTCGATGTCACGTGACTTAGAATTGTCACCATACATTTGAGCGATTCGATCAGCGTTAAAGCTTGTAGAAATGTCACTTGTCTAGAAAGTCTGGATAGAAATTATAATAGGACGTGCACCTCTCACCACTTTTTGAATAACTTAAGTATGTTTTTATTTTAGCTAAATTCAACAAAGACTACAGGGTAGTTTTCCCTTCATTCTGGCAAGACCATCCCTACTACCCTTATGAGCAAGTGGATGTACCTGCCCCAGACCTATTTAAGGGTAAAAAAGCGTAAAATTGTACATCTATGGTATAGTATATTAAAATTTATCACTTAATGTAAGATGCAACAAAACGCAATGTAATTACTTTTAATGGAATCTCAATAAACATTATTTTGTATTATTAAATGTAATTATCAGAAATGTATTTTGTTTTAATTATTTGTTTATTTTACAGCGGTAATTTGTTAATTAATACTTATGTTTAATTTAATTCTTACCTACCAGTATCTATACTAATATTATAAAGCTGAAGAGTTTGTTTGTTTGTTTGAACGCGCTAATCTCAGGAACTACTGGTTCGAATTGAAAAATTATTTTTGTATTGGATAGTCTGTTTATTGAGGAGGGCTATAGGCTATATAACACCACGCTACGACCAATAGGAGCGGAGCATAAATGGAAAATGTTGCAAAAATGAAAAACCGTTGAAACTAAAACACGCGAACGAAGTCGCGGGGGACAGCTAGTTTAGTAATAAAAATAATCGATAGTTTTTTGAACATCGATTTAAGATTTAGTAGGAACTACTCTATTATTTGGAGATGGTGACAGTGAAAAAAAAAACACAAATTAATAATATTGTAACAATTTTATTGTTATATTTATACACATTAATATTTTTCATCGGTTTCCACGTTTTTGTGTATAAATAAAAATACAATAAAATACTTAAATAATATACCGTCGATTGGAGAGCACAAATTTAATATAAACAAGATCAAACCCGATACGGTAAACGGTACGGTCAAACGAAACTTAACTTTGAGACGTTATTAAAATATGACACTTAAAATTGAGTGACATTTGAGTATTCGGTCATAAGTACCATATTTAACCATTTCCTTACTCCATAAGTTACAAGTTTTTTTTATTGTTTCAAATGTTGACAGTGAAATAATTAAACATTATACTATTTTATTAATATCTGCACTCCACAAGCATAGCATGTAGTTTTAAACCATTATATGTAGTTCTATATAGAGATGCTATATATTTAGCTATATCCCTGTGTCACTGACAATATTTTGGGTTTAAAACTACGTATAAGCCAATCGACACTACTGACTAATAATACTCAATGCAGAGTTGATCGTTATCCTTCAAGTTGATTTTTATCGATAAAATACGGTAATATCCTCCCTCTAATTCATTAATTTCCGGTTTCTGAAATCCTGTTTAATTAAATCTATTATAAAAAAACATATTATGTATTGGATATTTGACTACTATCGAATTATTTATTTATTACAAATATTTCTATAATTAATAGTATTAAATTGAAGCAGAACTGCGAAATAACATCAAAAAAATATACACGAATACAAAAGTTATAAGCTTTTAAAGTTAGTAGGTGACGCATGTTTTATCTCTTTTTCGCAAAACGACGACTTGTACGAGGCAGCCCCAGATTAGTATGGAGAATAACGAAGGTGACGTCACCTGATGGTATAGCTCTCTCTGTCTAGTTAGCAATATTAAAATGCTTGAAACTAATTCAATATGAAAGTAATTAATCTGCTGTTTTTACAACTCGACATAGTTTGAAATATATATTTTTTAAATGAACTAATAAAAAATCACTTGTCAAATACCCAATTAACGTAATACCTAATGTTATATTTTTCTTGTTTTGTTTTTTTTTTACCCTTGAGCGCTATTTTGTGGCAATAAATGATATTTTTTTTCTTTATTTCATGTATAATGTCTACTAGCATGAAAGTGTGATTGGTTGACCAAAAGACTGACAACCTAGCACTTAAATTGAGGTTTGATAAAAGATTAACTAATTCCAAATGTTGATCGGAACAGAAACCGGTGTTAAGTTATAATAACCGTAATAAAGTGAAAAACACCGTAAAATATCGATAAAGATACAACCCTAAAAAGCCGTTGGTCGTTATTATTGGTATTTAATGAACTCGCTCTGTAATTCATCTTCTTGTTGGACATTACATTTGACATTCGCTTCAAAGTCGCATTGTTGGGTTAAGTCGTTGAAGAATAAGCCATCGGTACAGAACGACACTTGAGGGACACCAGCTACGCATCTCCAAAACCTTTGGCAGTCACCACTGAAAAAGAAAATTTAAATTTATTATTAACTAATCTAAACTTCACTTTAAAATATAAAAGTCAATCTATCACTATATTAAGCTTATCGTGGTGCTTATTCTGTTGATCACAAACTAAACTAAAGTTAGACTATACTTAAACTAGAGTTTATATTAAAAACTTTTTTTTTAAAGATTCCCGCACTAAGGAATTTAACACATGTATTGCTGGTTTTACAAACATTCAAATCACATGCACAAAGAATCCAGACTTCGAAACCGCAGCAATTTCATCGTGACATTATGGGTTAAAGTGAACGAATTCCGTACGAATGAATGATTGAACAGTCAAAGAGTGAATGATTTAACTGTCAAATAGTGAATGATTTAACTGTCAAATAGTGAATGGTACTTACGCGTAAGGAACGAGTTTCGCTGCGGAATCGGCCCTGTTGCAGTTAATAATACCGTTGTACCTGCCAAGTATCGGCGAAATAGGCCTCACACTAGCTGTCATATCTAAAATAAACATAGTACATTATTTATAATCAGCTTTTACTTGAAATTTAGGAAATTTACTTACAACACAAAAATTAGTTAATCACCTGTCAAACCTCATGTTAAGCGCTGTGATTGGTTGTTAGTCTTTTGGACAACCAATCACAGTCGTGATCAGTTGATTTGAGAACAGATTAAATTGATTAACTTTTTAAAAGCCAGGGGTAAGACATTTTAATGGTCAATTTAATTAAAACAGCTCCTCGAAACCTTTCAACACTAGTAGGTTATTAATATATATTTAATATATTATTTTTTATTTTTTAAACAACTCCCGCACTAAGGAATTTAATTCTTGTGTCGTGGGGGGTTTTACAAACATTCAAATTACATGCATAAAGAGCACCCACACTTGGAACAAGCATTTGTGAATCACACAAATGCTTGTCCCATGCGTTCCATGCATTCCATGCATCCGGTATTTGGCGTGGTGACCTATACCACTCGGCTATCCGTCCAGTTAAAAATAAGGTTATATTATTGCAATGCTTCTTTAAACTCACCAACAGCCTGAAGTTCCAGCGCATCAGCGAAGGCCCCGATGAGACCGTCAGCCTCATATCCTGAGCCCTCTTCCTCATCGTCTTTCGGGACCCTCAGGTTACAGGACACAGCCCATGACCAGTTGCAGCCCTGGAAACCATTTAGATATATAGATTTAGGTACTAAAAATAGGAAAAATAACATGACCTACAGGAAACCTACGGAAATAGTATGTTCTACTACTCTTATGGAGTCTTAATAAACACATTTATTTGTTACTCTGTTTCCGTAGTCTATAATTTTATCAAAATCGTATTTTGTTCTAATTTCATCGATTTCTTTTTTTTCTTTTTTAGACGAATATATATTTTCGGAAAAAAATAGCCCAAGTTACACCTTACATATTCAGCTACCACTAGCAGTAAGATCATTTAAAAAACGGGCTAACTGTATTGAATATTGCCCGGTACAAACAGACTTAATTTTTAAAAACTTTTTGTTAGGCATAGATGTCCAGAAAATAACTGTATTATTATTTTGACAGTACAAACAGACACTTCAATTTATTTATTTGTAATGATGTATTAATATGAATTGGGAAATACATCACCATAAAAACATTGCTTTTTTAAGAGTGTAAAATTATAAAATACATTAATGTTATATTTACCTGTCCTTCAAAATCGAATATGGTCCCTCCAGGACACTGGAACTCCACTTCTAATCCATGAGCGCACATGTAGTATTTCGAGCAGTCGGTAAAGTGAGGGAGAAGCAGGAAGATCTGAAAGAGAAGAGTATTAATTAGTACCATCTTTAATATAGCTGCGGCTCAGTGTCGTATAGAGTTCTATGGTCGCACATGGATGGCTTCAAACAGTTTTATGGTTTTCAAAAACCGGCCAAGTGTTAGTCGGACTCCTGCACGATGGGGTTCCGTACTATTACCTATAAAAAACGGCAAAGAAATTCCGTTTGTTGTATGGGCCCTTAAATATTGGTTTTAATTAGGTAATTTAATTATTTATATTTAAAGTGAATATATAACTAAATTTTCTGTGAATATTTCAAGCGTCTACCTGTGCTATTTTCATTATCGAGCAAAAACGAGCGGAAAAAAAAAGTTCGTTGTATGGGAGCAACCGTAAATACTTACTTTATGTTTTTTTTTTTTGCTATAGCGGCAACAGAAATACTATCATGGCTCATGAGACGGACGGACAGACGGACGAACAACGGAGTCTTAGTAATAGAAAATTAAATTACACCCAGACACAGAATAAATAATCGTGCTCATCACACAAAGTTTTTCCTGCGTGGGAATCGAACCCACGACCTCTAGTTTAGCAGTCAGGGTCACTAACAACTAGACCAACAGGCCCGTCATATGTATAATACATGCATATTATAGTACAGAAAATCTGATATATTCAAAGATTAATAAAGTTCAAAACTAAACCATGCAAAAACAAGGGTCGCCATACGTACATGTCCTGCGGGATCGCAGCTCAGGGTATTGGGGTCGACTCCCTGGAAGCTTTTGAAGTCAGTCTTGTTTTTCGTGTCAGCAGCGGCTGCGACGGCCACGATCAAAGCGACGGTGAAGATTGAAGCTGCGAACAATTAAACGAACATTAAGATAATGACAACGCAACAATTATAATAATACCTAAATGTGGACAACATCACATACATTGCTCTGAACCCAAAGTAAGCAGCTAAAGCACTTGTGTTATGGAATTCAGAGACAACGAAGGTACCACAAACAACCAGACCCGAGACAATGTAGAAAAGTTGTTTTCTACATTGACCCAACCGGGGATCGAACCCGGGACCTCAGAGCTGGCGACACCTTGAAACCGGTGTGTACGCGACCACGGAGGTCGTCATTTTTAGAATTATATTTTTTTAATAAAGTTTTTTATTTATATTTAAAAAGGAAACGATTTTCGCACTAAGGAATTGGATCCTTGTGTCGCGGGGGGTTTCACAAACATTCAAATCACATGCACAAAGAACACCCAGATTTGGAACAAGCATTTGTGGATCACATAAAATGTTTGTCCCATGTGCGGATCGAACCCGCGGCACGTCGCACACAGTGGTAATTGGCGTGGTGACCTCTTAATAACCGTGCACAACTCAAACGTGCTCAACTTTCTTTTGTTTTTTTTTAAAGATCTACCCATTTACCCTTACCGCAGGTTTTGACTGCTTCACCGAACTTTTGGCGAGAACCTTAAGGGCCTCCAGCCAGAGCAATACAAAAACTAACGTTCAGCAACGTTTTTTGGGCACCCCCTGTGGGGTTCGGACCTCGACTTAGTGGGTTGCTAACAATCTTAATAAGGCAAAAACAGCAAGGGAGATCTGGATCTAAGATTTTTTTATTTAAGGACACTTTTTTATTGCTAGTTTGGCCAATAACCCTACGTTTGTCTGACTGATGTATCTAATCTACAATCTACTCGGGCAATGGTTAGTGAGTTAATAACGATTCTTGGTTTAAGGGACTATACAGTTGTCATGTAGCTATGGCGATTTCAATAATTTTAAGCATTGATCGTTAGTTGAACCCACCGTCTTGGCGAGCGCTTGTTTGACTCTATTAATCCGATCTACCATGGCAGTTTTAGAACCTAACATGGTTAGAAAACATAAATTAGGGGTGTGACCTAAATATCTTGCCGAATAAAAACAGTCGAACACATCCCTAACTTGTGTTTTTTTAACAATGATTTGAGAAAAAAACTGGCTACGCAGATACAGCTTTATACATTATGGTTTTACTGCATGAATCACAAGTAAACACTCAATCACTGTCAAGTAATATTAATTCGGCCTTTATGAAGTATTTCAAGATCAATTTAGATAAAATGATAAAGAAATGCTACTTCATTGATCGATGACTACAACGCCATCTATTTTCAAGATCGGAGATTGTTAAATAATTTAATTTTGTCACGTTTCATATTTAACACTAAACTAAGAACGGTACTAAGTTTTCATTTCCTATCAGTGCCTTACTCTCCAATTTAACTTTAATTCTAATACAATGCCAATGCACAATTACCTATTCATTTAGCAGGCACACAAACAACACACAGTACAAAACAATACTCTCAGCGTTTATATTGCAGTCAGTTCCTTCCAAAGACAGCATTATTTTTTAAGAAAACTGAATCTCCTGCCTTCTTAACTAATATCAATTTTGCACTGGCATTGTATTAGAATTAAAATTAAATTGAAGAGTAGGTAGGTAAGGGGGCTGGTTTGAGAATAAATTTATTCAAAAAGCAGTAAGAACTGCTCCTTGGACGCGCAGACGCAATAATACAGTAATTTATTAATTTGTCGCCATTTTACAGTTCAAAAATACGAAACATAAAATTCGAATGTCCATGGAAATTAAAATTCCTATTTAACAAAAATCCTAACCTAAAAACCGGATTCTGTCAAAATCATTATCTTAAAAATTGATAAAGATTTCAATGGTTTACATAGAAATACACTTATTTAACTATTTATCTTTAATATTACGTGTGGATAAACATGATTCTGTTATGTTTTCCTGTAGATAGTAGATGTTAGGATAATATAACATTCGATTATAATCAATTAATTGGTTTAAACAATCTTGATCATAAATCGATTCTTTTCGTAGATAAAATAAAATTGACAATATTTTCCAAGCGCCGGAATTGAGGAAAATGGAAAAATGTTTTAAATAAAGTCATTGAACCGGATTTGTATGACCGAAGCACTAGGTGGTAGGTACCTATAAAATAATTGTCTTATTCTGGATGGTATTCAAAAAAATAAAGTTAACTAAATCAAATAAGTTTCAATCAATTGTCCTACGGTAGGTATTAAATGCCTTGGACAGTGTTAATGTTAAGGAATAATTAGATTTTTTTTAAAAACCTATTGTTTCTTTAGACATGAGTATTTAAAAAAAAAAGTAGGTAGGTAGGTACCTATAAATGTAAGCCTATTTTTTTTATTCGTTAAAAATATTAGACATGTATTTTTTAGTTTTTTACGTAATTAAAACTTATGACGATACATTGATTTGAAATGTCACATGACATCACGATGTCGTAGCTCGTGTGTAACATCGTAATTAGCCGCCAAACCTGACCTATGATCCGCTTCATCTCCTAATAGGTACCTAGTTATTTTGAAAAAGTAAAAAAATACGAGTTTAATATTGTTTTATTATCTAACTTACGGACTAAATAGATTTTTATTTTTATACTTAGTTTTAATCCCTATTTACTGTTTTGGAACCCGCAACAGAATTAATCACAAAATAATACAGTTACTTAAATATTATAAAATAGGTTTTTTGACATTCTCCGAATGCAATATAAATCTTATCTAATTGTAAAGAAATATTATATTTATAGGCAATAAAGATTTATGAGTTAAGCATCATTAAACCGTTTGATTTTATTTAAGTAATAAATGTAAAAATATTTGTTGATAATGCTATGTTGATGTCGTAGGTACTTAGCTTACGAATATTATTGACGAAATGAATAGGTCATTTATTTATTTTATTAAATTGTGCGAATAATACTTTAGGTAGGTATTTATATATTTCATAAACATAGTTATTTTTATAGCTATAATTATATCTACAATAAAATATTAAACCTGGCCAAGTGTGATTTGGACTGGCACACGAATCGTTCTGCACTATTTAATAGGTAGGTACGTACGTACCTATCTATACGTGTTTAAAACGTAGTGAACGCAGGCTTTGACTGCATCACCGGACTTTTGGCGAGAACCATAAGGGCCTCCAGCCAGAGCAATAGAGAAACTAACTACGTCAGCAACGTTCACTAAGGGCACCCCCTGTGGGGTTCGGACCTCGACTTAGTGCGTTGCTAACAATCTTAATAATAAGACAAAAACAGCAAGGGAGGGCTGGATCTATGTTTTTATTATTTAAGGACATATTTTTATTGCTAGTATGGCCGGCTCGTGCCAGCTTGATCTAACGTCGGGGGGGAAGAGGTAAGAAAGAAAAAACGCTTCATAAGTATATGGGGATCTCATAAAGAGTTTCATATAATTTTTATTAAAAACTGACCCGCGGTATCACCCGCGTAATTAGTTCCCGTTACCGTGACACGTTATTTTGTTATATTCCTATTCGGGACTGAGACAAATCCAAAATATCAAAGATAATCAAAATCGGTCAATCCATTCTTGAGTTATAAATAGTGTAACTGAACCGACTTTGTTTTATATTTAAAAGATTGGCCAACACAGTCTTTGAGAATTTAAACTATTCTAGTAGGTACGTTTTATGAGATACAACCCTCTAAAAGACGATCGGACAAATAGCGAAGGCTTAGACATAGGGTTTCATAGCTACCCTCCGGATACAGAACCCTAAAAATAGGCTCACCTGATAATAAATAAACATCCATCTCCAACAGTGATTTTGTCTGTCACTTGCCGGCTTTTAAAGAGAGTTTGAAACACCGGATCTATCAAAATTTCAAAAACAAAATCGGTTCATCTATTTAGGAGCCACGATGCCACAGACAGATACACAGTTACACCGACACATCCGTTAAAACCTTATTAAGTATATACTAAAATAGTCACTATACCGTAGGTAGGTAGGTATGTACATTATAATTATAAAAAAAAAATACGCGCATTTTTATTTTAAAGGAACTGTCTATGATAATTTATTGATACAAACTGAGTTGTAACTATTAGTTTTAGTTTCGTTAAAATAATGCTTAGAAGTATTTAGTTAATGCACTAGTTAATAAAAACCCCTACAAATTAATTAACGGAATTTTAATCCAACTAATTGAATGAAATATAATTAGGTACTTAAGTAAGATAAAATATGAATATTTGAAGTACCTTCTTATCAAACAGTGGAAATAATTATCTTTGGCTAATAATAGTAAACAACAATTCTCTATATATGTATACTTCTCTACTTAGATAAAGTACCTACTTCTATACTTCTATGTATAGGAATGCGAAGACATTATCGAGATTAAAAAAAAATACACAAAATTAACATTACCTTTATCCCGAATATCTAACCCCGAACCAAGTGTAATTAATATTAATAGATAAATAATTATTCTGTATTGATACCTACGACACTACTTCAGAAATAAATGCATATAATTCGCTGATACTCGTGATGATAATTATTTATAACAAAAACATTTCCTAACGTAAACAAAGTTTTATCAGATTTCTATGAACGCATTCTTAGTCTGCGTTTTGTTATTGCAAATTCAACGCAATAATATTTTTCTTTTCTACGTACACGATAAACATTATAACAGTAAACAATTACTTCAAAGAAAACAATTTAATTTTTTTCTGACAAAATCTTACACGTTTAGAGAAAATATTAAGTATCTCATAATTTACGGCGGAAAAACATAACGAACATTTCAGGAACAAAGGCTGCCTAGGGATGTCCTGATGTTTATTTTCATAAACGTGAATTGATGTTGAGATATCGATATTTTGCTACAAAAAAATCAAAATCTCAACCATTTATATTTGCATGCAAATGGTTAAAGTGTTATTAAGTCTACAATTTATTTTCTTCGACACTTAATATTGTGAAATTTAGCTTTATAAAACAAGGTATGTCATTATATAAATAGCTATGTTCTGTAGTTACCTATCTACTCTTATCGAAATTAAATTAAAGTGTATCGATAAGTAACAGACACAAAACAACGAAATGTTGGACGCACTCAAATCATGATATGAATGTGAAGCTTACTCATCACTAGCTTTTTTGAACAACGTCAGTCGTAAATATTTATGTTGTGTTTTGAAACGGTGTTTCTTGCAAAAGTTTATAAATAATGTCATCGGATTCAGAGGACGATTGTTATGGTAATATAGCGCAAAAGTTACAGAATATAAAGAACAAATACGAAGAAAAAGATAGAGAAGTGATCGACATTGATTTGGATGACACTTGGGACGTCGAAAATACGAAATCAACAAACTCAAATGCTGACGGTAATTCTTCTTTAAATTTGACTGTAAATAGTACTGATAATGAAGAATATACTTTAGATGCGATTATAGCAAACAATAGTAAACGGAAATCGGGTCGAGGGCGCGGGACGAAACGTAAGACTCCAGACGTTGATTTTGAGCCGGAATTGCCAAATATCAGAGTAAATAAGCGGCTAGTTGCTAAAACTAGGCAATCCAATAAGAGGAAACCTAATACACCTAATACAAGTACTATAGAAGTTGTGGAAAGCCCTCCAGTAAGCGTCAGAGGTCGTGGTAGACGTGCAAGGGGAGGTAGAGGGTCGCCAAGAAGTAGAGCTTCTCCTAGGGGCAGGGGTGCAGCTCCTAGAGGTAGACCCCGAAGTAGACGGACCAGAGGACGAGGCAGAATTTCTAGTGGCCCCATCTACAGTGTGGGCAATACATATGAATACCCTGATGAATGTGAAGAAATACAGCTATTCTCCGGAAATAATGAAGTCACGGTAGTGGAAGAAGAAGACCCGTTAGAGGATGATATTGAAGAACTATCCGTGAAAGTCTACTGGCAGAGTCTAGATGTCATTAAATTTAATTTAAGAAAGTACCAAAAGTTTACACAAATATTCCAATATTTTGCTGAAAAAGAAGGAGTTAGTTATGATAAATTGTTTTTTATGTACAACGATAAGATATTGAAGATTGACGATTCACCAGACTCTATTGATTATAGTATTGCTAAGTTCATAGAAGGAGGTATTGTTAGTCGAAATGTCACGGAACTCGTTAAAGGGAAAAATAGTACAAATTCTGTGATTAACGGGTTAAGGATCAAGTTCCAATGTCAGAATACTAAGAAACCGTTTGAGACATCGATACCGCCGGATGAGAATTTGGGTCGAGCCATGAATAAGTGTGCAGAGCATTTAGAAATTCCATTACAAAGACTGAAGTTTTATTTTGATGGAGACTTGTTATCAAGTAGGTTCTTATTTGAGATACTTTTACTTCTCTAGTGTTGTCTAAGGCTTAGTCAGGCCAAGGCATTAACTTACACTTTTTCTATACATGGTGTTACCAAAAGGTCCTATCAATCCAAAAGTGGTGAAGAGTACATCTGTTATAGAGTCAGTTTACAAAATTTTAGCTCAAAATGAGTTAATTTAATAATTGAAATCAATTTTTTTGCATCAATTATTCAACACCTGAAGTCTTGACGTTTTTTTCACTGCTTTTTGATAGATATAATCTTCTGGTATGGTTTTTTATCATTGTGACTACACAAGCACTGAGTTAATGGTACATTTGAAAATACTAGCTTTCACTTGCGGTTCCGCCCGCATACATGTCGCTTATCACGACAAAAACTAGATTTCATCAAAATTGGTTGTGTGGTTTAGCAGTGAAAGCGTAATAAACAGACAGACAGTTATTATTTCATTATTTTATTATAATTAAATATGAAAGTATGATTTTTTTCTATTATCATAGTAGCTAATAATATAATATTATATAAGATTTACTGTTCTAATATAAGGTTATAATTGTTTTCAGAAAAGAATACGCCGCAGGACCTCGGTTTAGAAGATGGGGAGTGCATAGATGTTAAAATAAGTAGCTGATAATGAATTATTTATAGAAAATCAATTTCTTTTATTTCTAACTTAAATCCTATATCTAATTTGTAGGTAGATGTAATAAACTGATTATAGTTAAGTAAAAAAGAAATAAGACAATTATTTTTGCTGTGTCGAAGAGAAAAGTACTTAGTTCTATATATTTGACTTTTTATAATTTGTTTTTATAATCAGAGACTCTATGTAAAAAATAGTATTTAGATAATTTAGGTAAAACTGGAAATGGACCCCAACATAAAGTGGGATAAGGCTAGGCAGAAGAAGTTTTGATTAGTCTGTCAGACAGTTTTTTTTTGTTTTCATACATTCATACAGTGGAACATACTGTCACTGGATAGTATATTGTAAGCTAGATACGTTTGTAATATTGTAATAATTCACGGAATATTACAAATTTATAGAAATATATTTACAATTATTGGGAAATTTAGAACTTTTACAACATAAAAGCAGTAGAAAAGTAATTGTCTTAGGCCGACCATACACGGACTGCTTAAAGCAGTTTGCTTTGAGCGCTCGACAAAACAAAATGCGAGCGGGCGAGACACGCACTTCGCACTGCAGCAATCCGTAATAGTCGTACCTAAATGCCTGTTGACTTATTTATAAACAAATTTGTAGGTCAAAATATGTGTCCTGATAATTAATCCTTTATAAATAGCAATGCAATTAGGTGAATGAACTACGTAACTTAGGACCAGACAACTTTTTTATCTGTAGGGATTATGCGGATTATGTGATTAAAAGGCGGCAAAGGTAAACCTATAGATTTATAAAACCTTATCTAAATTTATCATGTATTTATGATTTTGATGATATTGTTTGAAATATTATTTCTAGAAAACGAATGTCAGGGTTTTGTTGTTTTAATTCCGTTGTTTTTCTGTAATCACCGTACTAACGTAGGTACCTACAATGTACCTAAATATGGATCCCTCGCCAGAAAAAAGAGAAAATGCTAGGTTAGGTCACATTGATAAAAATAAATAAATATAGGTACATTTTAGCTCAAAACCGTGTGATACATGCGAATTCAGTCAACACTTTAAACCTAGATCATAAACGGTACTCTGAAGGTAGGTACCCCACGGTACCTACAGAGTACCTACAGATGTGTTAACACGAGGTTCCAGGTGTGTGGAATTTACTGCGATAAACGGACTGTGAACCCTATCCAGATAACAAAAATATCGTAGTAAGTCACAAGCCTTTCAGTGTAAAGGCGTTAGAAATGGGTAACTTCCAAGTACCAACACCAAGGTACCAATTAAATATTATATGAATATTTGGCACCTACGTTAATTTTTTTATTTAGCTATTTGGCATAAGGGCAATGGGTTCAGCTGAGTGTTAATGAATACTGCTGGCAATGGACATAGGTATCCAAAACTTTGAATTGGAGTCACTTGGAGTGGAGATGCGTTAAGACTTTGAGAAACGCGGCTGTCTACATTGTTTGTTTTCTCGCTTGGTCCCCAGTACATCTAAGGGAAGTGAGAAGCACTCGGGTTAAAGCCAGTAAGAGTATTATACCCAAAGGGAATTTGACCTTTTCATTATGGGTTTTAATTTAACGGTTAAATGTTTTTAAGTAGTAAAGTGCAGATGTTTATTTGTCTTTGCGCAACGTTCTATGAAAGCTATTTGAGTTTGACAGGCCATCTATCTCGGTCATGTGATGTGACTTCATTGGCTAAACTATTTCATAGCTACCATCTTTTGTAGGTATTTACCCTATCTGCCACGAACATAGATTATTCTTTGCTATTAATCCTGATTAGACAATTCATAGAATTTATAACGTCATCGCATGATAATTAATTAATTATTTTAATAGACCTGCCATTAGGAATTAGTTTCGTACCTATCTATCGTTAAAAATGGTTTTCCTAATGATTAATTAATCCACGAATTATGTTGGTTTAAGGTACTTAGATAAGTAGGTATAATGATGTTATTTTCATTAATTAGGTACTGTAGTATTGAAGTAAAGCCATGTCTACTGCCCAAAATTCTAACTTAACATTTGTTAGAAAACATAAATTTACTGTTTTTCTTCGAAAAAATTTATAGGCCACACCCCTAATTTATGTTTTCTAATAAATGTTAGGTTAGAATTTTGGGCAGCAGGCATCGCTTAAATCTATCAGTCCGTCTGTCTTTTTTCTTTTATGCTTACACGGTTAAACTACGCAACCGATGTTGATGAAATTTGGTATGGAGTTAGTTTGAACTTTAAGAAAGGATATAGGCAAGACAATTTGCTACGGTAACCGCCATCCACTAGGGTGGAGCTGCTGGAAAAAGCTAGTATTAATACGACTTACCTTTGTCTTCCAATAAATTGTTACAATTTTATGACATTAGATAATACATAATTTTATAGATCTTAATCAAAATGATAAAACGTCATTGTGATTTTCGCTGTGTAATCGATATAGTTAATTTAAGATTATTATCTTTTTTTATAAGTCGGTTTCATGAAAGGGCGCATAATAAGATTTAATAATAAATAAATTCCTTTACAAAATAGTCCTATAAACAAAGCTGTGCCCACCTTGCTTTTTTGCTAAGGCAAGTAACGTGATGTAAAATAGCCTATAACCTTTCTCGAGAAATGGGTCACATACGTAAAAAAAAAGACAAATCCGATTGGTAGTTGCAGAGATTATTGCGTTCGAATCCCAAAAAAAACCTTTAAGCTGTATTAAGTTGGAAGCGTCAGGGTTGCCCGCGAAATTTTCTTACCATTTTTGCAATTTGCCTGTCAGTTATAGGCTGTTTTTTTTAATACGATTCGCGGCCGTAATTCGTTTGTACTTTCAGAATTATAATAATTTAAATCATCAATATAACCCTCTAAGTTCATGCAATTCAATTGGATGAGTTTGTCATGAAAGTATGATTTTACAGTAATTAATACGTTGGAACAAGGCAGTAAAAAGTTTTTCCCAGTTTGGGTTAAAGTTACCCCAATGGCTAAAGTTACCTTAATTATTTAAAACAACGGTTTACTAACGCATATTCTCGGGATGGCCCAAATAGTTTCAGACTTAATATATTATAAGGAGTCCCCAATCATGAGCTGACGCGGCCGGCGGTGGTGTCGCGAGTCGAACTGAGAATATGCGTGAGTAAACCGTTTTGTTTTAAATAATCAGGGTAACTTTAACCATTGGGGTAACTTTATCCCTGTTTACCAGTCTATAAGACATCACCGGTTTATAAAAGGGGTAGGGGTTAGGTAGAATTATATCACAGAGTACTTCTAATTATATTCCTACTAGCGACCGCCCCGTTCGCACGAGTAGACAAAACAGTAATAAACTATACACACAAATCTTAATTTTGAATCACTTTATCCGTAGGTTAAAATACATTTCAAAATCCGTGCGGTAGTTTTTGAGTTTATCGCGTTTAGTTGTGCCAATATTTATGTTGTTGACACATTTTATTTAACATTTAATTTCCCTAAAAAATAATTTAAATTTATTTAAATAAAAACCTACATAAAATAGTTAAATCAATTCAATAGACTCACCGAACATTTTTAATAATTCAATATCTATGAATGCACAAAAAAAAATCTTAAAAAAAATAAGCACTTTTTTTTCTAATTGCACTGTTGTGTTGGCACTGGACAGGTTTGTAAACAGACAAAGCTGCGTATTACTGTCTATTAATACAAGCTTTATCGACTACTTTTATAGAATGTTACTTAAAAACAATCATTGTCCTACCAAAAATACAAAAAACAAACAAATATAAACCTTATGTACAAACAATAAGAAAAATATAAACGCATTTACGATTGTTGAGATAACAAAAATGGCGGAAGAAGAATATTCGTCGGAAAAAGATTAATTACTTGTATTTATTATCAAATGATAGCACGTTATTGTTTTGATATGGAGTCATTAGCTTTTTATTTATTTTAATGGAAAATTAACTTGTTTACTAAAAAGTTTTTACGCATTGGGGTAGGTAAGAAAATAAAAGATAACTTTTATGACAGTACGTTGATGTTCTAGAACTATTTTTATCAGTGACAGTAGCAGAGAAAATTGAGCTAGGTACACAAACACAGCACCTTTTCATCAAATTTGGCTTCTTAAGGCATTGATCACGGAAGATGACATACGCTGACAATACTAACTTTTAAACTTAATAATATAATAATATCTAATATCTTGGGACAACTCACACACGGCCATCTGATCCCATACTAGGCAGAGCCTGTATTACGGTAACCAGATAACTGATAAACATACTTATACATTTCTAAATACATACATATTATAGATAAATTACACCCAGGCACAGAACAAATGATCGTGCTCATCACACAAAGATTTGTCCTGCGTGGGAATCCAACCCACGACCTCTAGTTTAGCAGTCAGGGTTACTAACCACTAGACCAACGGGCCCGTCATTGACGCTTTCAGTCTGCTTGCGACCACGGCCGGTGTAACCTGGCAAAACGTTAAGCATAAAGGTGTTTATGCATAATCGCGCTAATTAAGTACATAATATATATTATTATACGCTGACAAGATTTGGTCGAAGTAAGTACTTAGTACAACGGCCGTACCATTCTCGCCGGCGAAGCTAATCGCGTATTAGAAATAATAGTAACGTTCTTACCCCCGTCCCTAGATCAAGCTGGCCCGAGCCGGCCAAACTAGCATTAAAAATATGTCCCTAAATAATAAAAACTTAGATCCAGCCCTCTCTTGCTAGTGTATAATAACTTTCGTGAGGAGTCGAACCCGACCGCTGAGTTCGACTCGCGGCACCGCCGCCGCGTCAGCTCATGATTAGGGACTCCTATTGAGTCTGAAACTAATCGGGCAAACCCGAGAATGTGCGTGAGTAAAACGCACTAAGTCGAGGTCCGAACCCCACAGGGGGTGCCCTTAGTGAACGTTGCTGACGTAGTTCGTTTTTCTATTGCTCTGGCTGGAGGTGGTTAAGGTTCTCGCCTCAAAAATCCTGTGAAGCTGTTAAAGCCCGCGCTGAGTAGATCCCTTAAAAAATACAGCCTTACTTACGATAGAATACAAACCGTAGCCTATTTTAAAAACTGAAGTATCGTAGATACGAGTATGAAATTTTTATTTTCTATTTGGAAAATCAAAATGAGTACTGCCAAGCCAAATAGGTATACAACATCGACTTCAATTCAGCACCAAGTTATACACATTTAAGTTGTTACCAATCCCATAGGTTGGTATTCGATACCGAATTCAATGCGGCATCGACTTCAAACGGATCAGTAGGTAACTCAACAAGTGAGTAAATAAGCTAAATTAATTTAATCCAGTTTATTTTTCACTTTTTTGTAGTACTTATTAGTTGTTTTTTAAAGTCGTTTTTTTAGTTTGTTTATTAAGGGCTGATTTTTCCAATGAAAGATAATATTATCTGTCGAATAATTTTGAATTTTTGACAGTTCTTCCTTACAAAATCTGTCAAACGTCAATTTTATTCAACGAATAAAAACTATCTGGCGTTGGAAAAATCAGCCCTTAGTATTGTTAAACCATAGGGCGCTACGAGTAGCACAGAAGAATTAATAATAGGTACAAGTCTAGTAAATACCTACCTTTGAGATTAAAATTTAATTAAGTACATAGGTACTCTATGATCGTTATAATTCGCATACCTACAGTTAAAATAATCATTCGATCAATATCGAGATCAATCGTCTAAAACAGCGATTTCTTATGTATTTTTAATTGAATTACTTTTACCATCAATCTAAGATACATAATAGTTAAGATTTTGATTTGTTAAGTAATTTTCCGTATTTGATATTATGTTAATAAGTTTAAGTACTTAGGTATAATTAGATCAGATATCTAATAAAAAGAAACGTGATTTTGCCATTGCAATACTTGATTACAAAATAATGCATGTAAGGAAATTCTAAAACACTCTTTTGCCTCGAATTTTTCATTCTATGTTGGGGTCGGCTTCCAGTCTTACCGAATTCAGCTAAATAGGTACGGTATTTTACATGGAGTGACTGCCTTTTTTTTTTCTTTAGGTGAAACTCATTTATGAGCCACCCTTTCATCCCCACGGGGGCGGAGATGCAAGAGTCCGGGCTTCCAGAGCCTTGACAAAGGCTCCGACTACTCCGGCAAAACACCTGGTGCCATCCTTCGCCTTAGTGGCGGCGTTACGGGTCCAACCGAAGTCTTAACACCATAACGCCCCCGGCGACTGCCCGCTTAGTGGCGGGCCAGACATGACCTCCTCGCTGTCCTCCCTCCTGGCTAGGAGGGAGGACAGCGGGGGCAGCGCATGGCACTACACCACCCCCACCCAGCACGGAAGGAGACGCGTGCAATGAAGGCTGAGGGACCCCCGTCCCCGCCCTCTGCGATGGAGTGACTGCCTATCTAAACTCCACAACCCATTTTACTGGGTAACACAGTATTTCATAAAGTAAGACTGATCTTATTAATGATGACCTTATTTATGTTATGGTGTGGTATGTCCTTTTCAGGCTCTAGAGACTATCTGTGTACCAAATGTCATTTTAATCGGTTCAGTAGTTTTGGCGTGAAAGCGCGACAGACAGACAGAGTTACTTTCGCATATATAATATTAGTAAAAGGGTTCGAGCTGAAAACCAGCGCTTGGCAACCCCTTTTGGGAAGAGCATAAGCTGACGCTCGAACCTTTTGCTTTCGGTATTATAGCCTCCATGTTAAGTGTTTATTTTTTCTGTTTGCTGTAATACTGGAAACAATAAACTTCTATTCTATTCTATTCTAGTAAGGATTGGCTAACTCTAATTAAAGAGAATACTGAAATAGCACGAGAACAGGAAAATATGTGTTAAACGTATATCTATACTAATATTATAAAGCTGAAGAGTTTGTTTGTTTGTTTGTTTGAACGCGCTAATCTCAGGAACTACTGGTTTGAATTGAAAAATTCTTTTTGTATTGGATAGTCCGTTTATTGAGGAAGGCTATAGGCTACATAACATCACGCTATGACCAATAGGAGCGGAGCATAATTGAAAAATGTTGCAAAAATGAAATACGTTGAAACTAAAACACGCGAACAAAGTCGCGGGGGACAGCTAGTTTATTATAAACTATTTAAGTAGTAATTAATATCAATAAACACGTCAAATCCTGAACGGAAAGCCGGATGAGGATTAAAAAGGGTTATATTGATAGAATGAAGGCATTAGCGATAACGTGGGTATTATTCAAACTAACACTATCGTATGTTTATACAATAGAAACGTGTTCTTTACTACTTCTAATGTTGAAAGAAATATTTATAACCTACTAGCTGTGCCCGCGGCTTCGCTCCCGTCAACTGACTACCTACCCTACTTACCCTACCCTACTCTTCCTACCCTACCCTACCTACCTACCTACCCTACCCTACCTACCTACCCTACCCTACCTACCTACCCTGACCTACCTACCCTACCTATTTTTTTGTTTTTAAACCTTCCCTGTATTCCAGCTAACAAAACGAAAAAAGAAATATTCAAATCGGCCCAGCCGTTCTTGAATTTTAGCGAGACTAACGAACAGCAATTAATTTTTATATAATAAGATAATCTAGAATATTAATAATAGGGGATCGGACTGGGTATGAAAAGGAAATATCTATTTAGTCCACCAGATAGACAAAAAAAGAAACAAAAAACTCGTAGTTTTCCTTTTATCGTATCAATGAAAAATTACAAAGTAAAAGCAAATTTAAAGTTTTGTAGTGGGGGCGTCTGACGTCACGTGTGGGTAAAAATAATTGTACCCACAAGTGACGTCACGCGACATTTCGCGACGTATTTCAAATGTGACGCGTAAGTAAAAAAAAAGTAGCAAGATCCCTGAAAATATTCTTTGTATTGGTATTTTGTAGGTAGTAATCTTAGGTAAGTACCTATGTGTAGATAATCCTTAGTAGGTACCTAGAAAAAAATCTGTTGTTTCAATATTTAGGCATTCAAAGTGAATCATGAAAGATCCAACTTGACGGGCCCGGGCCTGTTGGTCTAGTGGTTAGTGACCCTGACTGCTAAACCGGAGGTCGTGGGTTCGATTCCCACCTAGGAAGAATCTTTGTGTGATGAGCACGATCATTTTTTCCGTGTCTGGGTGTAATTTATCTATAATATACATGTATTTAGAAATATATAAGTATGTTTATCAGTTGTCTGGTTGCCATAGCACAGGCTCTGCCTAGTTTGGGATCAGATGACCGTGTGTAAGATGTCCCAAGATAATATATTATTATTATTATAACTTAGGAGAAGTCAACTTTTTAGGGTTTTTTTTTTCTTTTTAAAAACGACTCCCGCACTAAGGAATTTAATCCTTGTGTCGCGGGGGGTTTCACAAACATTCAAATCACATGCGCAAAGAACACCCAGACTTGAAACAAGCATTTGTGGGTCACACAAATGCTTGTCCCATGCGGGGATCAAACCCGCGGCACGTCGCGCACAGAGGTAATTGGCGTGGTGACCTATACCACTCGGCTATCCGTGCAGGTTCCGTATGCTAAGGGTAAAACGGGACCCTATTACTAAGACTCTGCTGTCCGTTTGTCACCACGCTGTAGTTATCTCATGAACGTCTACTAAGTATTTATAGTAGGATTTATTTATTTATTTATTTATTTAAAAAAGGTTCACCAACAGCTTCTGCGTACAATATTTCTTAAGTATAGGATAACAGGAGTAGGACTTACACAGTTGCCAATTACTGGTTAACCAGCATTCACAAACATTAGTAATAAAATTAAAACCTTAATTTAAGAGTAGAACACAAAATTATTAATATTTAAAATTCGAAATAACAATAAAAAACAAACAAAAACAAACAAAAGGACAGAGAAAAGGTACTATGTATACATGCTTAACATAATAAATCATTGTGTTGTGACTTTCGGATGTAGATATATGCATAAAACTATGTAAGTACCTACCTACGTTGGATCTGGTCTAGGTTCAAACACTTAAAACCCGCAACCTTCTGCGTGGAACGTGGGTATGGGTCAAAGAGAAAAGAAAACTATCACTATACAAAGTAGGTAGGTAATATATCTACTTAACATAATTAGCAATCGCTACATAGCTTAGATACCTAGTTAAAAACAATTTTTTTTACAAAACTAGCTGTCCCCCGCGACTTTGTCCGCGTGTTTTAGTTTCAACGGTTTTTCATTTTTGCAACATTTTTCATTCATGCTCCGCTCCTTTTAGTCGCAGCGTAATGTTATATATATGTTTATAGCCTTCCTCAATAAATGAGCTATTCAACACTGAAAGAACTTTTCAAATCGGACCAGTAGTTCTTGAGATTAGCGCGTTCAAACAAACAAACAAACTCTGCAGCTTTATATATTAGTAGAAAATAAGTTGCAGCATATACCTAGGTAGGTATATGTGTTGTCAAGTATGCGCCTAACACACAATCTTTCACCTCGTGCGGGTTTGGAACCTGCAACCCACAGAACAAAGCAATAACCACATAGCTCGTGATAATACTCAAAATGTTTTAATAAATGATAAAGCATATTTTGTATTACGCATGGTTCCAAGAATTTACAATTAAAATACCATTTATGTAAATTGATAAAAATCTGTAATTTCTAATCCGCAAAATTTAATTTTGCATGTTAGCCATGTACTATAAATTGATAAAATCTGAACCGGTCTTGATCTACAGATAATAAATATGTTAACGAGAAAATCATATTTTTGTCGATTCCGTGTTTGTACTTTGTCTTATTACGACGACCTCCGTAGTCGAGTGGCGTACACACCGGTTTCAAGGTGTCGCCAGCTCTGAGGTCCCGGGTTCGATCCCCGGCCGGGTCAATGAAGAAAACAACTTTTCTACATTGTCTCGGGTCTGGGTGTTTGTGGTACCTTCGTTGTCTCTGAATTCCATAACACAAGTGCTGTAGCTACTTACTTTGGGTTCAGAGCAATGTATGTGATGTTGTCCACATTTATTTATTTATTTATTACTGGACTTAACGCATTCACTGCCCAGCGGCTTTCTAAGATAAAGACTACCTAAACTAAAATAAAGACATTACTACAATGCTCCACCCGCACTATTGCGTCCAATGTTCACCGTTTCTGTGCCCGCAACGCGCATGCGCGTTTGAAGAGCTCTCGCCGTATGCCTCTGACGCGTTAGTGCGTCTGCAAAGTTTTCGTCGGTTGCCCTCGACGCGTCTGTGCGTTCTACTAAATTCGTATAAAAAATAGAAGTACCTATCGAAACTTAGGGCCATTACCCACTGAGGTTGATTTCTTGATCAAATTCAAACTTAGATAGGTTTGCAGGCAACACTAACATTTTATATTATACTAGCTTTTGCCCACGACTTCGTCCGCGTAGAAGTCGAAAATGGTTTTTACCATTCCTATATAAAAGAGTTGGAGAGTAACCGCTAGTATTTGACATTTTCACATTTCCAGAAAAATCTTTCATCGTATCAGCCGAAAGACGTCCACTGCTGAACATAGGCCTCCCCAAGGATCGCCACAACTCACGGTCCTGCGCCGTCCGCATCCAGCGGTTTCCCGCGACCTTCACCAGGTCGTCGGTCCATCATGTGGGAGGCCTACCCGCGCTGCGTCTCCCGGTTCGTGGTCGCCACTCGACAACCCTTCGGCCCCAACGGCAAATTACGTCTTAAGTCTGGTAATTTTAAGGGCTATATCGGTGATTTTGGGTTTTCTGCGGATCTCCTCATTTCTGATTTGATCTCGCAGCGAAACTCCGAGCATAGCCCTCTCCATTGCCCTTTGGGTGACTTTGAGTTTCCATGAATTTAAACAAAAACTTCAAATAAATAAAACACAAAAAATGTCATTAAATACTTTAATAGTCTAAACGTTTGATTATGTCTTAAACAATAAGATGAAAACAATTTGATCGCTACATTCCTTACACCGATTTATATCTATATTAAAAAATTTAAACTTTCGCTTAACTAAACTAATTACTATGAATATAATATAATGATTTCTGCCACGCTTATAATTCTTTCCAACTCATAGCGAAATTAACACAGAGTACGAATCAATTTAAAAATAATTTGTGTACAACTGTAATACACACCTACATTATTACAAAGTAAGAAAAAGTTTAGTTAAACAATTAATATTTTATAACCAATTTCCTTTTGAATATGAATAAACGTCTCGGCTCACACATATAAATTGTATATCCCTACTTTTGTCAGTGATATTTTATATTTTTATATATAAAAAATTAAAATTTAATAAAGAGATGACATTATATACGTCTTGGATTATCATATAAAGTATGTATATGTTAATCCAATACATGGTACTTATGTTTGCTATCAAAATAAATTTATAAAAAAAATCTAAATAATTAACTTTCATCTCATATAATGCTGTATCTTTTGTGGTGTGCAATAAATATAATATAATGCATTACAGTTCCACACTAAAGAAATCAAACAATATAAAATTTTAATTTCACACAAAATATATCATTTTACGCAATTTTCTCGCAAATCACAAAAAGTAACGTGATTACATTAAATTTAACAAAACAATAAACAAAAACATATTTTAACATTTCAATATAACTTCAAATTTCGTCTTTATGAGAGTAAGAAAAAATAATTAATATTATATAACACACTTCACAGTTAAAATAAACTTCAAGAGTAAATTTTAACTTGAAATTTGTACATACAACCTTAAAAGTATTTTTTGTAAATCTCTGCCTACCCCCAAAGACGAAAATCTGAAGTTAGTCAACAATAATCAGGCTCAAATATCTATTAATAGAATCATAAATAGGCGGGCGTATCAACTGAGACCATTATAAAACAATTATTAATTTAGCCAAACAATTTTTTTTATTGCAAATTCCAAATATATTTGACAACATATATATTAATTGCAAATGAAATGGTCGAGAGCCTCTCCGAGTCGCCATCATTCTTGTTGAGACAATCTTCACAATATTAGCTGATACACGTGACCTTAGTCAGAGCATTAACAACGGGAGGCTTCATAGCACACCAAACGTAGTTTTACACTAATTTATAGTGATATATTAAGCTGAAGAGTTTGTTTGTTTGTTTGTATGTTTGAACGCGCTGATCTCAGGAACTTCTGGTAGGATTTGAAAAATTCTTTCAGTGTTAGATAGCCCATTTATTGAGGTAGGCTATAAGCTATATAACATTACGCTGCTACCAAAAGGAGCGGAGCATAAATGAAAAATGTGGCAAAACACGCGGACAAAGTCGCGGGGGACAGCTAGTAAAATATACACATACTATTGCAAAACAAAAATTTATCGTGATATACAAAAACAATCGAAATCCGACACACAAACAAAAATTACTCACACTATTATAGATTTTCTTGTAATGACATTATACACGATACGTCAGTTTTCACAAATTGCTATGGTAGCGTCTACCGTACGGCCAGTATGTACTTCGGCCGAGGGGAACGTCAGCGTATGGCATCTCCCGTTGTCAATGCTCTAAGCATGTGACAAATATCTTACTTTTCTTCAAACAAGAATTAATTATTTAATTAAGCTGTCACATATTGGTGGTTTAAAATTTATTTCTCTTGAAAAAGAAAATTACAATAAATTTCGGAAATAATAGCTTTTTTCACTAATATAGTGAAATAAAGCTTAAGAAGGTATTAAGACGATAGATAAGAGTCGTAAAAAGTAATATAAGCTATACATGTTTAATGAAACCACAAATAATCATGACTCAATAAAAAAAAACATTCAGATATTTTCTCTCTTTAAAATTTAAAAAAATATCTACTTTACCGAATTTCGCATAACTTGACAATATCACATTCATTGCTCTGAACCCAAAGTAGCTAAAGCACTTTTGTTATGGAATCAGAGACAACGAAGGCACCACCAACACCAAGACCCGAGACAATGTAGAAAAGTGGTTTTCTCTAATGACCCTTCCGGGAATGGAACCTGAGACCTAAGAGCTAGCGACACATTGAAAACCGGTGTGTACGCCGCTCGACCACAGAGGTCGTTGTAAGTAATGGATACATTTTCAAGAGTGCCTACTCTATTTTTGTACATAAAATTAAAATACATTTGGAATTTGCAATCTAATCAAATAACATCCATAAAGGCAATAAGTAGTAATAGTTTATGATTATTTATATTATATTTTTATTTTATTAATATAGTACATGTAGTTTTTAATTGTGAATTTATTTTTAAAGAGATTAGTGCTGTTTCTGTTGTAATTGGTTGATTTTATGTTGAGAGTGACAGTGAGTTTTAATCCCACTGTTGGGCAAAGACTTTATTTAACTGGCCTGAGTTACCTTTTTAACTTAGAGTTAAGCTAACACGAGGTTAAATTGACAGTTTTTTATATAATATTGTCAATTTAACCTCGTGTTAGCAATTAAGTTTTTAGTGCAAGTTGGCCTAAGAGAAGATTTAAATATAGAACAGCGACATTTAAAAAATTACACTGCTGATTGGATGTTTAAGTACTACTTAATTATAAAGTGTCTCGGTTTATTATCTAGAATCTATCATAATGTTCGATCTTTGTATTAAGAAGCCCTGCAGTGGGATAGTTATAGGCTGGATATACACTTCTAAGAAATATAAAATACATCCAATTACAACGAAAACTGCAATTACATTCAACTAACTACTGTATAATATAAGTTTAATAAAAAATAAACAAATAATCGACAATTTAATACTGTTTTTAGAATTTCCCTCACCGAACAATTTAGATAAAATCCATAGGCAATTTAGTTCAGCCAATTTTTTTTTTTTAGATCATAAACCTCAGACTTAAAACCGAATTTTAACTTTTAAATAAAGTATTTTTTTTTTTATAAATATATTTTTGTTTTCAGTCTAATCAAATCTTTGAGATCTTAAAACCCTATATAATGAATAAATGATCAGGACTACCACATATAAGTTATTTTTCCAATATTTGTGGTTGTACTGTTAAATACATATATTACAGGCACTAGAATATACCTATAGAATTACGCAAGCAATGTTTTTTAATATACTAATAATTAAAGGGTTAAAATAGGGGTGCGGACTGTGTATGAAAAAGAAATATCTACATATTTTATTGACTGTATTTTTTTTAATCCACCAGAGAAATAAAAAGAGGAAAAAAAACTTTGCTTAAAAGAACTTTGGTAAAACGTGCTTTAAAGTTCAGGAGTGGGGTGTGGGCTTGTGTCGTTAAGTGTTGGTAAAAAATGTAGCTAAAATCATTCACAAGCAAGCTGTCAAGCGACATTTCCATTCACTGTATCTTCCTCAATGTTTTTTTAATTAAATGTCCAATATTTTTTTAATAAGGTATGTGAAGTGTAATAAAAAAAAATGCGCGCACCTCTATTTTACCCTAGTCAACTAGTATTTTATGTGACTTAAGAAAGCGATAAAATATAAGCATACAAATGTACACCAATGGGGTATTTGACAAAATATTTTTTATTTCATTTAAAAAAAATATATTACAAACTATGTCCGAGTTGTAAAAACAGCAGATTAATTACTTACAAGCATTTTAATATTGCTAATTAGACAGAGAGAGCTATACCATCAAGTGACGTGACCTTGGTAATTCTCCTTACTAATCTGCGGCAGCCCCGTTCAAGACGTCGTTTTGCGAAAAAGAGATAGAAAATGCGTGATCTACTAACTTTAAAAGCTTTTAAAGTTATATATTCGTGTACATTTTTTTGATGTTATGTCGCAGTTTTGCTTCAATTTAATAATATTATTAGAAATATTTGTAATAAATAAATTTTCGATAGTAGTCAAATACCTAATTAGAAAACTCGGCTTTCAAATATTGGTGTACAAATGTAAACCACTGCTTATTTTACGTAATCAAGCCTTATAAACAATATAAGATCAATAACATCAAAAAATATTTGACTAGACCGATCTTTAAAACATTCACAATAAATATTTCTGTATAAATAATACATTTTATGAATATTTCTTAATATGTGAACTGTTATACTCAAAATATAGGCCGTATGTCCAAGTTAATATAGTTTTAATCACATTATTGCAGTTAAAATAGCATCTTTACCTATTACTTTAATTATTTCTTACGTATTAACATGCTAGACGCGCCAGTAGTCGCTCGTTCGAGTCCTGCCTGAGGTTTAAATTTTTCTTTCTGTTATGTATTTGTATTTAATTAAATCTTTACCTATTCAAAGTAACATAGCTTTATTTACTAAACAATACCCTCCTTTTGGGTCAGTCCGGTTAAAATAATTGTTTAGAACGCTGTTAATGGTTTGGGGTATTAGACATACCCCGAAGTTTTTAAGTCGTAGCTTTCAAAGGGTTAAATATTTAATAATTACTTTAGCAATTTTTAGATACTTAACTGCAGTAAAAATTTATAATATACTTACAAAAGGCAATATTGTTTATGGAAAGTAAAAATGCTAAATTAAATGTTAAAAATAATAATTTCTTAGAAATGTGTTCATTATTATGAGTATAACAGTTACCACACCAACTACAAGCTATAGCCATAGACAAATGTTTAGTTTTAATAGAAAATGGTGACGACACAAATATTATACAGCCTAAAATGTATCACTATTGCTAAATTACAAAACACATAAAAAAAAACTAGACGTACATTAATTAAAAATAACTTAATTACTGTAAACATTGATATTTGTGGATGTGTAGGATGAATAGATTTTTATTTAAACGAAGTCTATTTGATATAGATCTATGCCCAAGCAATGGGATGATTATATAAACAACAATGTGAACATTGGTGTTTACCTCAATCCTAGATCAAGCTGGCCCAAGCCCGAGCCGGCCAAACCAGCAATGAAAAATGTCCTGATAAAAAAAAAATTAGATCCAGCCCTCCCTTGCTATTTTCGCCTTATTAAGATTGTTAGCAACGCACTAAGTCGAGGTCCAAACCCCACAGGGGGTGCCCTTAGTGATCATTGCTGACGTAGTTAGTTTTTCTTTACTTGCTCTGGCTGGAGGCCCTTAAAGTTCTCGTCAAAAGTCAGTTGAAGCAGTCAAAGCCTGCGCTCAGGCTAACTGCGGTGGACATCTTTAAAAAATAACAGGTGTTTATTTATTTCTATGCGATATATAACTTTATAGCCCTTTTAAGAGAACATGCATCCGTTTTTGCAACATCATTCTACACATCCCAAAAAAAAGCACAAAGAATAAAATACACTAAAATTTTACACAAAAAAAGGTAAAATAATTAGCACCTCATAAGAGATCGCTTACATTAAATAATATATAAAAACACTTATATAAAACAAACTTTTTATTGTTATTAAATACACTAATAGAGGAAAAACATTTAAACATGCTTATGTACTGATTTAATAATAAACTAGTTGTGGCCCGCGGTTTCACTCGCCTTGCTTTTATCCCAAGGTAAATATGTGATGTTGAATAGCCTATAACCTTCCTCGAGAATTGGCCTATCAAATGCAAAAATACTTTATTTTTTTCAATTTCGACTGTTAGTTTCAGAGATTAGCGCGATCAAACAAACACAAGTTCAAGTTCACCTCAACCTAGTGAAAAGCGCTGTGATTGGTTGTTAGTATTTTGGTCAACCAATCACAGTCGTGATCAGTTGATTTGACAACAAATTAATTTAATTAGATCAGATCTACTGCAGACTTTCACAAACCGAGGTATGATGTTTGCGTTGTAATTTATCCATACAAATATTATAAATGCGAAAGTAATTCTGTCTGTCTGTTCCGCTATTACGGCTAAACCGCTGAACCGATTTCCATGGAAATTGGTATGGGGTAAGTTTGGATCCTGAGAACTACTTTTTGTCGCGATAACCGACATTCAAGCAGACGGAGCCGTGGGCCACAGCTAGTATGAATTAAAAAGGGAATTCCGATCACTTACCATACTTGTTACTGTTAACAATGTATTAACTTTATTAGTGTATTTAACAATTAATTCAATTTATTAATGATTAAACATAGCAAAAAAATTAAAACAGTAGCTCTACATTAAAATACTGGTAGTCAACTGGAACTTAGACCCCAATGTATTGAATAGGGCCGGTGAGACTGGAAATAGGATAATTTACCTAGACTTATCCCAAGCAATGTCTGAGAAAAGGCTAGACAAAGTATCATAATAAGATAATTTATTCAATGAAAACCAGAATTAGGTTTTAAATTTTGCAGTACTAGACGAATATATATACTCGTAATCTTATCTATAGTAAATTAAAACATATATGTTTATTGATATTGGTAAAATAATAACAACAGACAGTCATGTCTAAACAAGATATCAAAGTGCATGTCTAAACAACTTGAGAAACACAAAATGTGTAAACAAAAATCAAAATCACAGATTTTACATCCAATACAAATAAGCATTTGATATATTTTTTTTATAATTTTATTCATCAAATGCATAAAACAATTTGCTGTTAAAATAAGTCATATTGTTATTATAAATTACAGCCTATGTATTATTATAATGTCTAAGCTGTATTACTGTCAAGTTGCATCATTATCGGTCCAGTAGTTTATGCGTTAAAGTTACAAGCATACAAACATCATCACTACTGTTGCGAATAGTGTTTTTATACTAAATCTGCTAAACAATTATGAAGTAGATATAGTTTAAAAACTATTTCTTTTACGAAGTTAGTATTTGTTTAACCACGACGAAAAATAAGCAATATCCTCAATTTAACAGCAAATTGTAATTACTATACTAACATATAACTAGTAGTATGCCGATTTTTCTCATTAATAAATTAATCTATACTTTAGAATATTTTCTCCTAAACATTAAAAATTATTTTTGAATTATCGAAACACTTTTTTTTAAACTACTCTTGACTGTATAAACATTTTGGAGAAATTTACTTCAAATTAACATAATTATTTATATGTGTAACGGTTTTTCGGGAAATACTTCGAATAGTTTCGGGCTCAACCGGGTTCCGTAGTGATGTAGATACACAAATAAATAATTATAAATTAATAACATGATGTTACTTCACCTTTCCTCTATAAAGGGTGTATGAAATAAGTCAATAATACGGATTTTAAATAAAACCTTTTTTTAATGTCCGTCATGTAGATAAATAAAAAATATTAAGAACTAAATACACGCCATAATTCATTCAATAGAAATGTCATATGACGTCACAGTTACGCACGTTTTCTGTGAACGTGTGACGTCATGAAACACTATCTACTTACCCCGGTCACTCACATGCGCGCAAACATTCGAACAAGATGCGCGCTTAGATGTCTGTTAAAAACCCGACACAGCTTGGAAATGAAATCATTTGCAAATGTCGTCCTACAATTGTGGGTTTGCGTATTCGTGCGAATGTGAGTGACCGACATTAGTATTGAAAAATCAAATTCCGTGTCTAATATTTCTCAATAATCTATGAGACGGATAGTAAAAGAAAACATAGTTATCAATTACATTGTCACGACGACATTTGTATGAACGAACATTGTCAGAACAACAATAGGGATGTTTCCTGGGTATGAAAAGTTAAAATCTATTTAGTCCGTCAGTTAGATAATAAAAAAATATTAGACACGTATTTTTTCTTTTATCAAAACAATAAAAAAATACAAAGATACACCGCTTTAAAGTTTCGGAGTGGGGGCTTATGACGCCACGCCTCGCTAAAAATCGTAGCGAGGAGTGACGTCACGCGTAATTTCCGTTCTCTGTATTTTGATCATTTTTTGTTTGCAGGAAAAAAGAAAAAATACGTGTCCAATAAAATTGATTAATCTACAAGACGAAACAGGCCTATTGTCAAGTCAACTGGATAATAATTTTATCCGGTTATAAAACATATTAAAAAAGGTTGCCTTCATTACATTGAAAAAAAATACAACTCATTCTAAACTTAGTCCAGTCAGAAAAAAAAGACATAAATTGCATTGATATAAAAATTATAAAACATAAACTCACATAGTTTACTATTTAAGACTTTCACTTAACCTATATAAAAAAGAACTTGGTCGCATCCAAGATAATTAAAACATCAATTAATTAAAAATAATATACAAATAAAAAAAGTTAAAAATATCCCTTCATAGAGTTTAAAACTTATTCACAATAGCAGTTCGATTCTCACAGCATTTCTTTTGATATTATTATAATTGATTAAGCTATAAGTATATTAAAAACAATGAAAACTTTCATCTTTACCCGACTGCCAAGGAAGGGTTATGATTTGAATTTATTTTTCAAACTGCTGGATAGATTTCGACAGCTAATGTATTATTTGTCTTCTCAAAAAAACAAAATGGCGAATTTTTGGCGTTAAATTGGTAAGTCTTTGATATTATTTTTAACCAAACTTATCGAGCAGTCATAAACTGAACTATTTAAATGTAAAACTTTTTAATAAGTCTATGTACATAGAGCAAACTAGATAGGTTTGCAGGCCACACAAACATATTATACTATATAAAACGTTAGTGTGACCTGCATACCTATCTAGTTTGCTGTATATACTAAAAATTATTAGGTATTTTATTAAGATCTCAATACATAATCACTTGTTATTCTATAGAGCTTTGTAACACACCGTAAGGTAACCTCCCATTGCAATTTAATATACCATATAGCTTAAAATATTACAATATAAATGTTTTACTTGATATCTTTGACGGGTTTCTCCAAATTGTCTGTACAGCATATATCAGGGTGTCTTAGTCTGGCGGCAGGTAGCTGAATAGTTTGAATTTGTCTCTTATGTAGGGACGTACATCATCCTTCTGCAAATAGAAAAAAAAAAATATTTTAGTGGTATGTGTTTGTAAGAACCTTAGAGAAAAAAATATATATCAAAGTTTAAACCTGTAATAATTGAAATCAATTATTTAACTAACTCTTAAATAAATAACTAAAAATAAAAAGTTTTATTACAGAAACGTTATATTTTCCTCCTTTTAAGCATAAGCAAATAATATAAAAAAATATAACAAATTATAAAAAGGTAAAAGTAGTGAACTAACTAACTCTTTTGACCTGAAATTTTGAAAACTGACTCTATAACAGATGTACTCTTCGCGCCTCTTGGAAAGATATACCTTTTATTAAACACCCTGTATGAGGGCGCAGGTCGTTTGTTTGAGTTTGACAATGAGATACAGACACTTGTTTTACTAATTGCACAACTTTTATTAGAGTTTAAAGTTATAATATAATTATTTAAGTTTGACATTAATGTGTCTTCTCGCCGGTTCTCAAGCGCTCTGGCGCCCCTCCTGCGTTCCGTTTCTTTCCTATGTTTTGTGGCTTGTGGTTATTGCCTTTTGGCACGGGTAATAATAATCGGCCTAGACATCTTCCCCCCCCTCGAAGTCGTGGGATCTTCGAGTTGTGGTTGATGAATTTTCTAAAGGGCAGAGGTTGTGAACGGCTCTGCGGATGACGCCTCTTGTTGTGAAGAGATCAGCTACTCTGACAGTTTCATCAGTGCCGGGATAAAGCTTCTGGATGCGCGCCATTCGCCATTTCAGTGGAGGTATATTTGCTTCTTTTATCACAACTAAGTCGCCTTCCTGGAATCCTCTTTCTTGTGTACGCCATTTAGATTTTTGTTGTAACTCGGACAGGTACTCATGTCGCCATCGATCCCAAAAATGTTGACGCATCTTTTCAAGAAGTCGATATCGGTTGAGTCGATTTGGATTTATCTCGAGCAAGTTGTCTGCAGGCAGTGACGTGAGTGGTTTGCCGATCAGGAAGTGCGCAGGAGTCAAAGGATCGAGGTCATTTGGATCTGATGAAAGCGGAGTTAAGGGTCTGGAATTGAGGATAGCTTCAACTTGCGAAAACAACGTTGACAGTTCCTCGAATGTAAAATGTCGATCGCGGAGTATGCGTGTTACGTGATGTTTCGCGGATTTAATACCTGATTCCCAAAGACCGCCGAAGTGCGGGGAATAGGCTGGCGAAAACTTAAAATTTATACCTTCACTTGCCGCATAATCCGTAACGCAGTCACTGTTATTACGTAAAAATTTGTTAAGCTCATTGTTTGCACCGACAAAATTAGTTCCATTATCGCAGTGTAGATCTAAGGGTTTTCCTCTGCGGGCTATGAAGCGCCGCAGACATAGGATGAAACAGTCAGTAGTCATGTCGCTGACGACTTCAAGATGCACTGCCTTTGTACTAAAACAGATAAATAAGCACATGTAGCACTTGGTAATTTTACAGCCGCGTCCTTTACGATCGGTAATGAGGAATGGCCCAGCGAAATCGACACCGCTAATCTGGAATGGATGACTAGGAGTGATTCTATCTGTTGGTAAATTACCCATTATGGGATTAATACATTTAGCCTTAAAAATCCTACATGTTTTACAATTGTTGACAGTAGTTCTTGCCAACACTCTGCCTCTTAACGGCCAAAAACTATTTCTTAGATCATTCATTAAAAGTTGAGGACCGCAATGCAACAGCTTTAAATGATGGTGAGTAAACAGCAACTTAGTAAAAATATGATTAGAATCTAGTAACATCGGGTGTTTCTTTCCATAAGGCTCTTTAGAATTTTGTAATCTGCCACCTACACAGAGAACATCTTCTTTGTTAATGAAGGGGCTTAGGGAAAGAATCCGAGACTTAGGTGGTAAACACTGATTATTTTTTAGTAATTTTAACTCTGTAGAAAAGCATTCATTTTGATGTTGCTTTACTAACACATGTAAAGCAGCATTTAATTCGTTAGAACTAAAAGGACCGTTAAATTTAGAATTTTTATTTCGTAGGTTGTGAATAAATCGCAGAGCATATCCTACAGTTCTCAGCATGCGTGTAAACCGTGAAAAGCGACTAAATTCAATAACATTTGATGGAATACTATTAGTAATTTTTAATGTAGTAGTATGTGTACCTTTAGATGCCTTTATTTCAGGTAGATCTGAAAGCTTATGCACTGTCATACGCTGAGGCCAATTAACAATGTCCTCAGTCAGGAAAGAGGGTCCATTCCACCATAAATTAGCTGACTGAATGGACTTAGGACAAACACCCCTAGATGCCAAGTCGGCTGGGTTTTTGTCTCCTGAAACGTGTCGCCAAATTCCATTAGCAGTCAATTCATGGATCTCGCTGACCCGATTAGCTACAAACGGTTTTAAATCGTGAGGCTGATGGGAGAGCCAACCCAAAACTATTGTTGAGTCAGTCCAGCAATAGACTGTGTCAACCTTGCAACGGAGTGCCTTTATAACCTTTGCGGTTAGTCGAGCTGACAGAAGTGCGCCGCAAAGTTCCAGCCGAGGTATGGTTGTAGTCTTGACAGGAGCAACCTTAGTCTTGGCGCAAAGAAGCCTAACGAGAACCTGACCTGAATCATCTACCGATCTAAGATAGATGGCAGACGCGTATGCTAACTGCGAAGCGTCAGAAAATGCATGTAGTTCAATATTAATTGCTTGAGGTATCAAAGCACATCTCGGTAGTTGAAAGTCTGATATAGAATTCAAGTTAAACGCAAATCCCTTCCATTGCTTAAGTAAAGCTTCATCCACAGGGTCATCCCAGTTCAATTTTGATAGCCATAACTTTTGTAAAATCATCTTAGGAACAATGGTGCATGGGCTAAGAAGGCCCAGTGGATCAAAAAGCTTTGCTGAATTTGATAAGATTGATCTTTTTGTCGCTACTGACTGAAGTTCCATGTGAACAGAAAATTGCAATATATCCTTAGACGGATCCCAATTTAGACCCAGAACAGTTGCATGAGACTGATGGTCTAAAGTTTTAGGGTGAGATGTTCCTGACTCATTTTGACGTAGTGACGGTAGATTAGAACGCCACTTACGCAATGGAAGACACGCGGAGTTGAGAATGGAAGTGACTGAATCTGATAAGTTTTGTAAGTCCCTCTCAGCATCAGCCCCGGAGAGAAAATCATCAACGTAAAAATCCTCTTTAATGATTTGAGCTAGCTTATTATCTTCACATTCCTTTGATAGCTGAAGCAAACATCTAGTACTCAAAAATGGAGCCGAGGCTGTTCCATACGTAACTGTGTTCAGTTCATAGGTTTTGATTGGATGTGTTGGCTCATCACGCCACAAAATCATCTGCAAATTGCGCTGTCTTGGAACGACCAGTATTTGCCGGTACATTTTTTCCACATCGGCTGAGACTACAAATTGATGTTGTCTAAATCTTAAAAGAATCGAAAATAAATCATCCTGTACTACGGGGCCAATGTACTGAATGTCATTAAATGAAACCCCCGTAGTAGTTTTTGAAGACGCATCGAACACTACCCGAAGCTTTGTAGTTACACTCGATTCCCTGATGACAGCATGATGAGGCAGAAAGCAACCAAAGAGAGGTCGAGGCACCTGATTCATATGACCTAAAGACTCATATTCATGAATGAATTCGCTATACCTTTGTTTTAGAACCGGTTTGTTTTTTAACCTTTTCTCTAGTTGCAAAAATCTGTTTTCGGCCATATTGTATGAATCACCCAAACTTTGAATGGAATCTTTGAGAGGTATTTGTACGCAAAATCTGCCCTCGCTATCTCGATAAGTAGTATCAGTAAAAAGTTTTTCACAATGATCATTACTATTGGGTTCAACGTTAGAAGGTACCTCTTCGAGTTCCCAAAAGCGGCATAGTTGCTCACTTAAATCTTGGGATAAATGACAACGCAGCCCAGGGCTATCTTGGCCGCTATGAACCAGTGAAGGACCAGCCACAATCCATCCTAATTGCGTTTCCTGCAATATCGGTTTTTGCAGCCCTAAATTAATTCTGCCTGGTCCCAATAGATCCCAGAAGGTATCAGCACCCAACAAAAGATCAATATCAGAAGGCTCATAGAACTTAGGATCAGCAAGCTGGACATAATTCGGAATGTCTAAAGTTTGCATAGGCACTGCAACATGCGGTAGTTTATCGGTAATGTGCGGTAGCACAAAACATTTCACGCGCGCATTATATGAACTATTTAATGAACTGAGATCTAAATAGCAATGTTCTGTCACACTCAGCACTGTACTGCCTATACCCGATACGCAATGATATTCATATTTATGTTTTTCAATACCTATTCTCCTTTGAGCCTTGTCACTAATGAAGGAAGACTGACTACCACAATCTAATAGTGCTCTCAGAATAAACGTATTTCCATTACTCTTCACTTTAATTAAAGCAGTAGAAAGCAGTGCCTTATTTGTGGACTTTGCAGTCATTGATATAGATGTGGAGCAACCTGGTGCAGAGTCAGAGGCAGGACTAGGCAGCTTTTCAGGTTTGTTTACATTGGTATGACTCTGAATGTGAGATGTAGTATTTTGTACAGAACTTTGCTTATGTATTAAAGTATTGTGTTTTTTGTGGCAGATCCGGCAACCACCTAGCTTACACTGATATGATTGATGGCCTTTGCGTAAACAATTGTTGCATAATTTTAATGATATAACTTTAGCAATTCTATCAGACACAGACATTGATTTAAAAATAGAACATTCATATAATTTATGATTTTGTTTGCAAGCAGGGCACTGACTGGAAATTGATGAATCAACAGATGAACTTAAAAATGATTTAAAATTAGGCAGACTATGACGTTTATCTGGTTTATTAACTTTGCCAACATTCATAGTTTCTAAAATCGTAGCCTGTTTACGAAGAAAGGTGTAGAAATCATCCAATGTGGGCGACTCCTTAATACATCTATGTTCCTCCCACTTCCTAGATGTTATGGTGTCTAACTTCGCTGAAGCCATATAAATAATTAGCGTATCCCACTGATCAGTAGGCTCACCTAACGATTTTAAAGCATTTAAATTTTTTGATAATGTATCAACTAAGTTGCAAATTCCATCATAAGATTCCTTATTTATTGGTTCAATTGAAAACAGGCACTTAATGTGCTCATTTATCAGTAGGCGTTTATTATCAAAACGTTCACATAATAACTGCCATGCTATTGTATAATTGTCAGATGACACCGTTACAGAATTGATGACAGCACTAGCCGAGCCCTCCAGATATGTCTTGAGGTAGTGAAATTTGTTGATGTCGGCTATGGTATCATTTTCATGTATTAATGATAAGTACATATCTCTAAAGGACAGCCATTTATTTGCATCACCATTAAATATTGGTATTTTAATGGGGGGTAACTTTAAATGAGCACCATTGTTACCTTTATTAGATGAAGATTCCATTTTATTTAAGTTTTCTGACAATTCAATTAATGACTGAGCTTGGGCTAATAAATGAAAGAATGAATTTTCAACAGACTCGCGTTCAACTAATTGCTTGGGGTTATCTTCATCTAACATTTCAATCTGAGATTGAGTCTCTTCAAAGGTACACAAAAGATCATTCATTTTAGTTGAGCGCAAACGCAACTCATTTAAAGTTACTGTATTAATAATTTTATCTTCTATTAAAGGCTTTAAATATTTGTCAAAATTTGTTAATCGTCCCTTAATTTGACCTCTTTGCCTAATAAGATCCTTTAATTCACTCATTATGTCGATGCAACAATGAACTTCACAATGTAACAAATAAAATAATGCTTGAATATAGTAAACAAAGCAGTGAATACGATACGTCTCACTCCAGCGAAGTGATGACTACTCAGGCTCGAACCGGGCAGCTGTCCGCCACACCGGTGCCCGCTATCTTGACACCAGTGTACCCTGCGTCGCCTAGTTGAAATGCACGGCACCAGCGCACAACAGGGCAGGCAGCAAGGTGTCAGATGTATTGCCGAAATTTAACTGAAATTATATTTAATATTGACGTATAAATTATATTATATCTATTAGTTCGCTAACAAAGGATAATCACAATAAATGAACGTTTTAAATATTACAAAGAAATGTAGGTACTTAACTAACCAAACCAAAGAATTTGTTTTAGTTTTACGAACTAATGATAGAAACTTTGAAAGTTATTAATTATGTTCGTTACTACTATTGGCGCAACATCAAATAACGTATTTTACGTGAAAGATTAAAGAATTAAAGTTAAGTTCTCTAACTTTTATGATTTGACTTTTCACTAGCGTGTAGGTAGATTTGTCAACTTTATTTTCGCAAATTAAAGTAGAAAGGATGATTAAGGTAGTAAAAGGATTGATGCACTTCCCTCGGAAATAGTGGCTGCAGTCGGGCTGGCAAGTTCCTGAAGGATGAGTCCTTTTCTCGAAGTTTTCAAGTTCGTGACGACCGTTGTCGGTTTTGAATTCTCGTTGCGCGTCGGTCTAGATCACGTCGAGGGTCACCAATTTATGAGGGCGCAGGTCGTTTGTTTGAGTTTGACAATGAGATACAGACACTTGTTTTACTAATTGCACAACTTTTATTAGAGTTTAAAGTTATAATATAATTATTTAAGTTTGACATTAATGTGTCTTCTCGCCGGTTCTCAAGCGCTCTGGCGCCCCTCCTGCGTTCCGTTTCTTTCCTATGTTTTGTGGCTTGTGGTTATTGCCTTTTGGCACGGGTAATAATAATCGGCCTAGACACTGTATATTACAGAATTTTAAAGTCCAAAAATTATAGTTAATTCAAATGTTATTGCTATTAAAATACTTACAGTAGCAAGGTGTTCAAGGAAAGGAAGCAGTTTGAGTAGCTCGTTGTCGCTTCTGTCGACAAACCAACTGTCTATTGGTATCCCATTCTCCAACTGGTAGCCGAACGCCTGTTCAAACAAGTATTTATTAGTAACAGCTACAATAAAACATATGAACGAGGAAGATCTTTGACCAGCAGTGGGACTATTAATCTATACTAATATTATAAAGCTGAAGAGTTTGTTTGTTTGTTTGGTTGTTTGTTTGAACGCGCTAATCTCAGGAACTACTGGTTCGAATTGAAAAATTCTTTTTGTATTCGATAGTCCGTTTATTGGGGAAGGCTATAGGCTATATAACATCACGCTACGACCAAGAGCAAAAATGTTGCAAAAATGAAAAACCGTTGAAACTAAAACACGCGAACAAAGTCGCGGGGGACAGCTAGTATAATATATCTTGGGACAACTCACACGGCCATCTGATCCCAAACTAGGCATAGCCACTATTTTAGCAACCAGACAACTGACAAACATAGGTACTTATATATTTCTTAATACATACATATATTATTATAGATAAATTACACCCAGACACAGAAAAAAAAATAAAAAATATGTGGCAACATCCCATTCATTGCTCTGAAAATTCACTTCAGTTGTGGAATTAGAGACAACAAACATTCATCCCCAAGACAATGTAGAAAAGTGGTTTTCTACATAGACCCGTCCGGGGATCGAATTCGGGACCTCAAAGCTGGCGACACCTAGGAAACCGGTGTGTACGTCACTCGGCCACGGAGGTCGACATAGCTTGGTTTTTCTCTTTTTCATTGACACGCTAAGAAGAAGATAAACCTTTTTTCATTGTAACTTCACCTGTGGGCTGTTGTCGACGATGACGGTCTTGCGCAGGTCGCGGCCGAGGATCGAGAGGTCCTTCACGTAGTTACCGTTCACGAGCAGGCAGTGCTCGCGGAACAATCTGTACACAACAATAAAGAAATTTATTTAAACGCATACATATTTCATACCTATTTCAGTTAAAGTTAGATTTTGTATGATAATTTATCGTGACTACGTGATACAGGGTTAGTTTTCAATAACCGGCCAAATTTTCAGAGATGGTTGAGAACAGATGACGATAACCTTTTTTAAAATAATAATATGATTATTTTAGGCGGTGGAGTCGCGAGTCGAACCCGACAGCAGTTCCACTTGCGACACCACCGTCGCCACGCCAGCTCATGATTAGGGACTCCTATTGAGTCTGACACTAGTTGGGCGATCCCGAGAATGTGCGTGAGCAAACCTTTATGTTCTAAATACGTATCTCAACAGTACATTAAAAAAAAAAACTTTTTTTAATATTTTCATTCATGTCTGCCAATGAAAAGCGAACGTATGGATATTACAACAGCACAATTGAGTTCATCAACCTATATATATATAACAGTTAGCACACATATAAATTTGACGGTGCACATACGCACTGCACTGACACACATATGCATTGATTTCCACTAGGCGGTAACTTTTGAGACATTTTAAAATAATGCTATTTATTTTATTTTATTCAACAATAATATTTATAATGCACCTTCGGTTTGATCTCTAGATCTTCATTAATAATTTTGGCTGGCCATTGACAACTAACCATGTATATAGTTGTAGAGACGAATATTTTTAAGAGCATCGTACACTCGTTTGCCATGAACAATGATCTCATAAAATGCTTGACACGTCTTGAAGTAAAATATCGTTGGAGTATAAACCTCACCTATATTTAATCCAGCGCCTAGCCGGGTCTAGTAGGTTGAGCAGCCTATCGGCGTACACTCTCTTGCTGGCCGTGAAGAGGATGACCTCGTAGAGCCGCGACACACGAGATAGGAACTCGGCAAAGTGCGGACGAGTGCGGACGAACACCTAGGATAAATAAATGTACATATATATATAAATATACAACGTGTCTTTTTGCATTCTCGTCAAATTCAAGGAGGGAACTATGCTAATGATTCTCGACACGAATCTATATACTAATATATAAAGCTGAAGAGTTTGTTTGTTTGAACGCGCTAATCTCAGGAACTACTGGTAATTTAACATAACCACTGAAATACCCATACCGATGAAAATGTATATTTTTGCTATAAAAATGGCGAATGATAAGCATTGCCATACAACATACAACGTGGCAATGCCGCCAGTCTTTTGGGTACACTTCCAGTCGACAGCGATGTGGATGAATTTTTTGACGCATTTTTTTAGAGATTTTATTTGTTAAGAGTTTAGTTTTGTTTTAAAGTGTTAGTTAATTAATCACGTTTTTATTTTACTCACAGTGTATCGACAGTCTTGGAACAGTACTGGGAAATGGAAGCTCGCGTCTGGTAGCTCCTGCAGCGAGCAATGCACCAGCGTTTCATCCAGATCCAATACCTAAGAAAAAAATTGATGATCATAATGTTTATATGCAAGGTGAGTTTTTTGTCGTTGCACAAACAAAAGCTATGACTTCTATATCAGTTACAAAAACGATTGATTTAAAACCCTTAAAAAACAAAAGATAAAATAAACTAATTTTAATACAGTAGTAGCCGTAAGAGTTTTACGGTAATAGTACTGAGACATACGAGATTTTTTTTTGTTTATTTTTTTTTTAATTTTTAATACCAATCGTTTTTATAACCGACTATATATATACAGGTCAGTTTGTACAAAGACAATAAACTCATCTTGAATATGAGAATTCAGAGACAACTAGGGTACCACAAACACCCAGACCCGAGACAATGTAGAAGTGTTTTTTTTTCTACATTGACCCGGCCGGGGATCGAACCCGGGACCTCAGAGCTGGCGACACCTTGAAACCGGTGTGTACGCCAATCGACAACAGAGGTCGTCAAAATAAAGATAAATTACACATATTTAACTGCACTACCACACTTTATAGACTGTATTAAAGTGAATATAATACAGATATGTCCTTACCAGGCTGAAGTCGGGACTGGTCCTGGTCTTGAGCGGCAGGGCGGGGTATCGCGCGCGAAGTGCTCCCGTCGCCACCGTCTCCAGCGGCGGCAGCTGTAACCAAACACATATGTTAGAACTACCATCTTATGAATTCAAATAAATTGACAATAGGAGCGGACTGGGTATGAAAAGGACATATCCATTTAGTCCACCAAATACATTAAAAAAAGGAAACAAAACTCGTATTTTTTCTTTTATCAAATCAATAAAAAATTACAAAGTTAAAGCGCTTTAAAGTTCTGGAGTGGAGGCTTGTGACGTCATGTCTTGGTAAAAATTGTAGCTTGAAGTGACGTCACGCGACATTTCTTTTCACTGTATCTTCCTCATTGTTTGTTTAAGTAAAAAAGGAAAAAATACGTGTTTAATATTTATTAATAAGCTATGAGACGAGTAAATAAAAAAAAAGTCGACATTCCAATTGTTATTTTACCTGTTTGATGAATAAATAAGGGTCGAAGGCGTCCACCCAGGACGAGATCTGCTCGCAGTCCACGCGGTTGCTGCACGACGAGATCACATCGCCAGCTTCCTCCTATCAACGAATAATTTGAATGAATAAACGTACTTAATGATTGAGAGTGAATGAACGTATTGAACGATTGAGTGAATGAACGTACTGAATGATTGAACAGATAAACTGAATTAATTTAAAAACCAGTGCGTACGCCGCTCGACCAGGGAGATCTCCAAAGACATTCCGATATTTTCTTATCGTAACTTTCGTTTTCAAGGCAAACCGTTATAAATATAAAAATAATTAAAACTGAAAACTAAAACTAGGGTTGCCAGACGTCCGGATAAAGCCGCACACAGTGAGGCACTTTAGTTGCATGTCCGGCTAAATTAGACCACAGGATAGTCCGGCTTTTTAAACTTGACCATTTATTGATATTTCATTAAATTTTAAAAATGTTTTATGGTAAACAATAATAAGAATTGTTTTACTTGAAATAAAAAATGGTCGTGTTTTAAGTAAGGCAAAAATTGGCCGGTCTGTCTGGCTTTTCGGTTTTAAGTTCTGGCAACCCTATGTCTAACTGTAGCGTATAAAAACAGGTGTTTCTTTTAAAATATGTGTTTGTGTTCTATTTACCTCTATGTCTGTCGGTGACTGCTCGTCGTGGCACGCAAGCGACGCTTCATCAGCTGCGATATCTGACCCATTCTGTTGACAACACGAAAATATATTACAAAGTTCAATCGACATAATACGCGCATAGTAGATGAACAATTTGTACGACGAAAATCTGCATTCACGTTGCCTGCGAACTCATAGGTTCATCCATTGATTAACATCAATTTGAATACTCAAGCGTGGACATTTCAGTCCCAACGACAAATTGTCCAGGGTCTGCGCACCGCCTGATAGCTAAACCCATGGTTTTATGAGCTTTCTAAAGGCGGGTGGTTTATTAAGACTCCTACACACATGCTGGGGGCCTGTACCGGCCGGTTGTACCGGTATAGACACAAAGTTAACTGACGCAGCGGTCACCAATTCCTTACGCAACCTGCCACTATACCCCGACAGCCATGCTGGCGATAGATACGTGGAGAAATATACATTCTTGAAAAAATATTTTTTCACCTGAACTCTACAAGGCTTATCTCCGGTTTCTGGAAGGCTGATTAACACAAAAATTTGTTAATCACCTGTCAAACCTCATGTTAAGCGCTGCGATTGGTTGTTAGTCATTTGGTCAACCAATCACAGTCGTGATCAGTTGATTTGACAACAGATTAAATTGATCAGCCTTCCAGATACCAAGGGTAAATAGACATTTCAAATTTTGCTGGATTTTCAGAAATTTAAGTAGGTATACATATCCAAGAGAACTGTTTTCAAACTTGTTCTTTTGATACTAGCCTCAAAATACAATTTACTCACCCATCCGGCCGCCTCGGCCGCTAGACTCTGACTGATTTCAGCCAGGAACCCTGAACTAGGGCTTCTAGCTGATAGGGCTTCCAGACTCTCAATAGCGGTGCCCTGGGTGTCGCAGGTGGACGAGATCTCGCACTCGGAATCGCGGACATAGCCGTCCTGCTCTAGCATCGTTACGAAGTCCGGCTGTGAGAGAGAGATAGAAATAAATAAAAGCAAACAAATGGCTGCATACAAATGTTCGAAATAAAACACGAAAGCATTATTGACTTAACGTTAAATTTTTTGAAACTTGTCTTACCTGAACATATTTTTCTCCATTCGTCAAGAAATCAGTGCAATTATCAAGATCGTCAGTGGTAGAAGTAGGCTGATACATCTCCAAGTCATTGCTTGACTTCCTTCTCTTCATAACTCTCTTATCAACTGAACTGCTTCTTGATTTCCTCTCCTCCGCCTTCTCCGTAGTCATAACTCTCGCTGCCTTATCAGCTAAGAAGTTAATATCTTCTTCTGTAGCTGGTAAATCCTCGTTGATCAGTCTTGCACACTCTGCTATAGCCATGAAATCGTTTAGGCAGTCGTTTGGTAGACAGAGTTCTGATGATTCGACCTGGCCATCAGAATCTGATTCCTCAGCCTTTTGGGCTGGGAAATCGACGAATGTAGTGGTATGGGCTTCGTACATAGTGACATCATTATCTTCGCCATAACCATTCGTATCTGGTACAACAGGAGCTTTCTTCGTTCTCTTTTTAGGACTCTCAATAGTCGAGCTGACAGAAGATTTCGTTACTTTAGGTGTTATTGTACCAATTTGACGGACTTTGCGAATCGGCGAGCTGTTCAGTGACGCTGACTTATCAGTTTTGTCCATGCGTCTCGTTTTACGCGGCGAGCTTATAGCTGACGATATAACTTCAGTTTTTTTAAGCTCGCGGTTCAATGAACTGTGCCGTAGTTGGACACTCTTAGTTGTTCGAACCTCTTTAGTCTTGGAAGTGGTTGTGATCTTGTCATTTTGAGGCTTGACCTTCACAGCAGTTGACGAGGACACTGTATCTTTAGTGGAGCTCCGTACAACAGTTTGGAAGATAGGTTTCTTTGTGCGATTCTCATCTTTGTGCTTAGCTTTCTTGTGCGTAGTATCCAAAGGCTTCTCCATACTTAATTTAGTTCTAACCGGACGAGTTTTTAATTTCTGAGACCTGGTGATACAGAATTGAGGTGTCTCAACAACATTCTTCACGTCTCGCTTCAAGATGGTCCTCCAAGCGTTTGGTGGCTTCGTCAATGGTTTAACGGATTTCTTCTTGAGTTTAGTAACTTTTGATCCTCTTTTACTTGAGAGCGGCCGCTCTCTTTTCCTACTTCTTAACCGCATCGCAAGATTAGAGGGCAACTTAACCTGGAACAAGATTGTAGTGTTAGTTGTGGATGTAACCACGAGTATAATTGTATTAATACCCACGCAATGTCCTTGAGTATTTATATGTCGGCTTAGCACGTATAGTAGTATAGTTTGCTTTTGAATATATTAAATTATAAGATTAACTATAAGGTGATACTTCTGTTCGTAATATTTTATAGAATTGTCATAGAAAACATTTATACCGTACAAAAAATAATATTGAAACAAGACTTGATAATCAATAACTGCATACGCCTACCTACATACACTTCATGTTAATTTCTAAAATACAATATATGACTGGCTTGTTGGTCTAGTGGTTAGTGACCCTGACTGCTAAATCGGTGGTCGTGGGTTAGATTCCCACCCAGGACAAATGTTTGTGTGATGATCATGATCATTTGTTCTTTGTCTGGGTGTTATTTATTTATAATATGTATGTATTTAGAAATATATATGTTTGTTTATCAGCATTCAGGTTGGTATAATACAGGCTCTGCCTAGAAGGGGTCAGATGGCCGTATGTAAGTCAAGCCAAGATATTATAAGTTTATAATTTTTTATAGACAATATAAGTTTGTACAGTGCGATCTCACTGGAATGGGGACTCGGATTGCGAGTCAAAACTCCCCTAGGGTAGCTAATTTCGAATCAGGTGTATTTGTAATTCTCTACCAATGAGAGACAAGCTACTAGCCTGTGATTGGTGGAAATTACAAATTACACCTGTATCGAGACAAGAGACTATTGGCTGAATACTAGAAAGTCAATCAGTTTCAAATCGCCGTTAAGTGTCATGCTGTCTGTCACTTTAAGGTGTAAATTAGCGAGAGTAACTAACAAATACTTAAACGCAACTTAACTTTAACACGTACTTAAATATCTATCTGTTGCTACTCTACTCGTTCAAGGGACAGAGACAGCATGAGAGTTAACGGCGACTTAAAACTGATTGACGTTTTAGTATTCGACCAATAGACATTTAAGAATGTGTTAAAGTTAAATGACTTGTCAGTCTTCGGGGGTATAGCAGATTTTTTACTTGCGATACCTTCCATTACCACATCACATGGTGAAAGGCGTGCATATTTGTAACTGATAGAAGTAGCTCGGCAAGATTGGTTCCCTTTGAGACAACTTTATTATACCCTCCCACCCAAGTATATATTATTACCTTTGTCTAATTGATTTTTATTTATCTACGAGCTTTGCCCCGCGGCTTCGGTCCCGTTAACTGACTACCTACCCTACCCTATCTAAGCTTCCCTACCCTACTCTTCCTACCCTCCCCTACCTACCTTACCCTACCCAACCTATATTTTTTTGTTTTTGAACTTTCCCTGTATTCTAGCGAACAAAACAAAAAAGAATTATTCAGATCGGCCCAGCCGTTCTCGAATTTTAGCGAGACTAACCTATTTTCGTGTATGCTAATACAAACAGTTTTAATTAAATTAATGGATTATAAATCTATAAATATAAAAGTTCAGTGCCACAATGACCTATTGAGTTACTAACTGGATTACCATTTACAAGGGCAAGTTCAAGCCCAGGCTAGCCAAGTAAACATGTTATGTTTCTGTTTTTATATACAACTAGCTTTTGCACGCGACTTTGCCCGCGTAGATGTCGGTTATCGCTGCAAAAATTTATCTATGTCCTATCTTAGGATCCAAGCTTACCACATAAATAAAGTTTCATCAAAATCGGTTCAGACATTTAGTGTGAAATTGAAACAAACATACTGGCTACTGGAGTTACCTTTGTATTGATAATATTTACAAAAAGTGATAAAAGTATTTATTTTGATACAAGGATAAATTTGTTACTACTAAATGCGCATTAGAAATAGATTGTGAATTTTTTTGTATTTATGGTTCACTACTTGGCAATAATGGCATACACATAAAAGATAGAGTATATATGCTGCCATGGGCTTTTTTTGTAGGCCTATTAAAGATAAACATTTCTATTATCACAAAAATAAAACTAGAGATGATACAGATATCCGGTAACCACCCTAAAATTACTATTTGGAACAGAAAAAGATATGGTCATGGCACTAAATTCTTGCTACACGAACTAAATCAATATTAAAGCATTTCTATTTAACATCTAACTTAGAAACGTCAAACTACTTTAACCGCTGTTAAACTAGTTTGACGTTTTTAGATTTTACGTTTTAGAAATTTTAGTTCAAACTATATTTAACAGCTTTAATGTACACGGTTTTACTAAATAATTGCAAATTATTTAATTACAGGTGAAGCTAATAATAAAAAGCATATTAAAAATGATTGTGAACAAATACATTTCTTGAAATGATAGTAAGCAATGTGTTAGCTCAGTATATTGATGTTTACCATAACTTTCCCAAGTAAAATGGGATAACTCATTGACTGACCAGTGGACTACATATAGTATTAATCATTGTCGAAATAATTTGGACTGTTAGGCTGCATGTACAAGATAAGCTACGGAACTAAGTGGCAATTTCCACTGTATTTGTATAATAACTTTCGTGAGGAGTATTCATATTTATTTAAAACAAACAAAACAGTTTGACTCGCAACACCACCGCCGCTGCGTCAGCTCATGATTAGGGACTCCTATTGAGTCTGAAACTAGTTGTATACGTGAGTAAACCGTTTTGTTTTAAATAAATTTCCACTGATTCTAAGATACGTAGCAGATAGAGTAAGTTGTGATAAGAAGATGTGCTGCCGCAAGGTGGATGCACGAGGAAGAAGAACAGCTCCAGCTATGCGCCTACTGAAGGTACACTCCTCTCACATAGATATACACTCTCAACACCATCCACAGCATGCATTTTTCCATATGAAAAACATGGGTTCGTTGAATCTGTTTTCACCAGTGCTATGCTATGTTGACCAATGAATATAATTGGTAGATATCAAATGCATTCATAACAATGTAGCATAGCACATTTCTAGAGCAACTTTTACATGTGAAAGACATTCAAATAATGACATTGAATTGCTTCCTAACCAGTGCCCTTACTCTTCAGCTTAATTTTAATTCTAATACAATATTAACGCAAAATTGATATAAGATTAGCAGGCTACTGTATCCCACAGTTGTCTTAAAAATAAATGCTGTCATTGGAAGGAACTGACTGCAACGTAAACATTGTCATTATTTTTTTTGTACGGTATTTAAGTATGTTTTGCATTACAATTAAAATTAAATTGAAGAGTGAGGGAACTGTATGTAACTATAATCTGTTATAGCAAATACATGATATGATAATAATTTATATCTTGTTTTATGTATAGAAATACAATTAAGTTTACAGATTGATTTTAAAGGTGATGGAATGTGTGTGATAATATTATTTTTAATATTCTTATTATTAGCATAGAGTTGATTGAAAATACTATAGAATGTAATGTATCTGGTTAAAACAAAATAAACCATTATTGCATAGTCCATAAATAGCACACCAAAGGCAAATAAAACTGTGTAAAAAGTTAAAGTGACATTTTTCTGTAAATATACAAAACATGTCAACATTACAATTGTTTACATTTTTCTGACATAATACTCTGTGCCATTTAATCCATATGGTTTGACAATATTGACATACAAGATCATAATATACGTAAGCATTTATTAGAACAGTTCAAACATAAGCATTAATGCCTAAATGAAGAATACAATTTTAACATTACAAAATTACCTAATTCAGGAAATGGGTACTTACATGAACTTATTTTTAGAAAGTATCTCTTATTCCATTTGTTGTACGTAATATATAACCGGAAATCTTGTTAAATAGTTCGTTCTGATGCACATTAGGCTTATTATGAATCTCTTTTTATCAATATAGACACTTATTTTAGTTTATTGTTCCAATAGAAATAAATAGGCGCGGGGCACTTCGCGCCTTTTTCGAAATCCACTTTTCACCACATAACACAGTTATTTTCCAATTCAACAACATTAAAATCACTTTAAATTAAACGTACGCGATATTTAGTACAAGTTTTCTAAATAAATTTATGATTTATCAAGAAAATTTGTAACGCGAAAGTAAAAAAGCGGCACTGGTTGATTATTGATTTTTTCGCTGCATAATGAATGCGATTCTCACTGATGCGTTAGAATTTATTCATTCGATGCACCGGCGGTATAGTTCGGTAGCGGAAATATAAAGTATATTATCTTGTAAAGATTAATTACATGATAACTTAAATTGTAGAACACAAAGCCAAACAAATGTCAAAATGGCGGCGTTTCTTTTTTTAGTTGCGACGTTTTTCTGCAGATGGCGTCTTCTGGCTGTGCGCATGCGTTTTGAGAATGCTTCGAAAAGTCGATAATGGGTACCGAGGCTGAGACTAAAATCTCCTCTTGCTATATGAAATGTAAAGGTGTTAAAACTTATACCAAGAATATTATATATGGTATAACTTTAATAAAATACTTAGTAAATAATTACTATAAATATAAATGACTTTGATTCATATAATTATATGCGACTATTAGCGCCCAAACGCCTGTTACAATAATTCCAAATTATAATAATAAAATTATATAAATTATGCTAAAGTGACTGTCAATCTGCTACGTTTTCATGAACGGACCCCCATTAACTGATTTAAGTACTATGGGGATAGCTTGAACTCAAAGCAAGTACATAGGCTACTAGCTTTTAACCGCGATTTAATAGCCGACTCCACGTGAGCGGAGCCACGGCCTAAATTTAGTATAATTTAATGAGATTTAACGCAGTTGCAGACACCAGCATAAAATCATGCGAATGTTATTTAAGTAGTAACAAATACAATTAGTAGTGAGTTTTGGTTTTCAACATTGCTATTAGTTTTGTTGTAGCACTGTTAGCAAGATTGAATAAATATTAGTCATTCATCAAGACTGATATACCTAATAGGTGGTTTTCCTTTCTTTTTCCTTCTCTGAAGAAGTAATTTAAAGTTTTTCAGGAAGTGATACTAGGTATCCTAAAATGGAACGTACAAGAATGTGGTGTTGCCATGCACACAATTTCCCACCAAATGAAGTAGTTATTAATTAAATTGTGAACAGGAATGATGATGAATGCTATGATTTTATGTTAACTAAATAATCTTTATTCTTTGCAAATATGACCAAACTATATACGATGAAAATTATTCTTAAACGCTCTTAATTATATACATAAACGCTTATAAAACTATATAACGTAACAATGCCACCAGCCTTTTAGGCACACTTCCAGTCGACAACAATATAGACAAACTTTTTGTCATTTTTGCCATATATTAGTTATAAGATTTTAATTTTACTGAATTATTGTTTTTTACTTAATTACAATAACGTTTTAACAACATATGAATAGACTGCTGATCGTATATTCGTCGAAGAAACCGAAGTATATTTGGTAAATATTAATTTTGAAACGGCAGCACTTATTTTGATTTGGTATGTCAGACAGGACGACAGGAGTTGTTGTCAACCGCCAAACAAAAATAAAATACGAAATTGACTTGTTTCTTTTCATCTGAGAAAAGAGTAACTTTTCTTTCGAAGTTACATTATTGACCAGAAGTTAATAAATCTTACTAAGCTACATCTCAAGTGTATAAAAGAATGTCTAGTGCATCTGTAACATCGTCTAAACGAGAGGTAACGGTTATGATTAGAACGAAACTAGTTTTTATCCCTATTTACCCTAATTATTACACTTTTATTCTTCCTCCTGCCCTAAAATTTAACGAACAAAATACAAATATAAATACAAATCTGTAACTGTCCTACTAAATGCTAAAAATTGCGTTTGCAGAGAAAAAACTTTTTTTAAACAACACTGCACTGACTTGCTGTAGGTTGAATGAATTCTATCTAATAGTTACTAAAAAAGTACATATCTAGGTTTCCTTACAATGTTTTTCTTCACCATTAGTCATAATAGTGATATTCAAATATACAATACCTACTTATCTTATTTATTGTTTTCTTTTTTTTTTCAGAGAGTAACCACAGAGTTATCACAAGAAATAGATTCAATCAGAGCCATGAACAGTAGTCTTAGAGCCTACTTAGAGCATTTGAGGATGTTTAAAAAGAATCTCATAGCTATGAATAGCAATTGTACTCAGTTAAACAAAGTTAATAAGCAGTGGATTGAAACTTTAGGCAGTATGAAGTGATAGTATATATAGGTTTATAGTAAGATAAAAAAATGTTACTGGTGGATTTTTAACCTTTTTACCACCACAGTTAACTAATGTATATCAAAGCAAAAGAGGCCAGGACGCCATAGTTTTCTAATTGCTTTTTCAGTTTTATTCTGGCGTCATTACTGCTTAGGTAATAACAGATGAAACCATAGATTAGTGCCAAGAGCATACAGCTTTTTTGGAGTATTAAGTGAATATTTTTTATATAAAAAAAACAACACATTTTAATGTAATGATTTCAAGGTTTATGTAAATGTTACAATTGAGAAAACTAACTTGAACAGATATTGCATAAACTTCGGAAATGTTATGAAAAAAAAATATTTATAAAAAAGAAAGTTGCCGGCTCCATCAACATTTTAACATAAAATGGAAATTAGTGTTAAGAAAAATATCTTAGGTTAAATATTTGTCTAGAATAATGTAACATAGGTTAACTTATGTCTATATTGATAAACAACAATAAAATAAATAACACAAATCTTGACTAATTATTTATTTATAATTTCTGCTAAATTATAAAGGTATTAAATATATCTAGCTGGTCTCATAGCCTTCAGATACTGGCTCTATGGATGGTCCTACTCCAGTGCTCACCACAGCAGCTGGTAATGATGTTGGTTTCGAGGATTTCTCTGTAAACAACATGTTTTAATTATAATTCAATTACTAGATGGCACAAGAAAGGAATGACAGTGACATTAATCAGTAGTGGGTTTTTTTTTAAATGTCTAATAATAATGTACGCAAGGCAAACTAGATAGGTTTGCAGGCCACACTAACATTTTGTAATATACTAGCTTTTGCTCGCGACTTCGTCCGCGTGGAGTAATGACTTCCGTCAGACACCCTTTTCTCCCCTTTGGGGGGAATTTCCAAAAATCCTCTCTTAGTGGTAGCCTACTCCTCCCAACCAACACACATGCCAAATTTCAGCTCTTTACGATCAGTAGTTTCGGCTGTGCATTGTCTGTCAGTCAGTCAGTAACGGAAGAGTTTTATATTATATAGATTATATTATACACTAACATTTTCATTACATATTATATTCCACTCACATATGACATAAGTGGAGTATTAATATAATATGATGTAGAATGTTATCGTCTTTTTTTTTTTTGTGGGGTGAAACTCTAATGACTTCAACCCACACCGAGAGCACGGCGTGGGGATATGTCGGACTAAAACACCCCGGTCCCGTCCTTGCCTTTGCCAGAGCCGCAAGAACGCTTACGCAAGCTCTGCGCGGCCTCGGCAGGCATCGGTTTTCACTAGACCCCTTCTAGAGATGTTATTGTGGTCTGCAAACCACTATTTATACTAGATATAGTACATGATACAGTACATGCTGTGTGTAGGTACATACAAAACATAGGAATGAGAGGGTACATCACGAGTAGTATTTGGTAATGATCTCAAACTAGAGTCAACTTAAAAATGAGATCTATGTACGAATGGGTTGTCAATAATGCCCGGTACAGTTTTGTGAAACCCACTAGCGCGGCGCAGCGATGCAGATTGACCGCGACAGGCCGGAAAACGCGAAGTAGATAATTGTACTATGTATAGATATATTTAAGTAAAATCATCTTACCGATCATACAAACAGAATACTGCGGCGTATCGCAAGGCAACCCATAGACCAGGCCTATCAGATGGTCTTGTCTATCCAAGTTGAGGCACGAGTTGTCCATGGTAAACTCCTCGTCCAGCCACGGCGGCATCTGGCGGGAGATAGCAGAATTATGGTAAAGTAGAAGCATCTAGCGGTCAATAGAAAACTTAATCAATTAGTGACATCTAGCGGAAAATAGCAGAATTAATGGATCAGTGACATAGCGTCGGTTGATAGAAGGTTACTAACGACATCTAGTGACCAATATAGATGGTTCTTTTGTTTGTCATTTTGTTTTTGTTACAATAAAACAAATGTAATACATTTACTTTTACGTTATACATTTGGGTAAGTTATTATTTTTATCTTAAAATTATATGTTAACACTAAAATATTAAAATTATCGAATCAGTAGGGGCTACGGTTAGAAATTTCACCGCCAGCGGAGCTAGTAGCAAATAATGTTCGAAATTTCAAATTCCATAGTATGTTGCAACTTTGTTGGTGGGTTTTCATAGCTGACGACCCAGTGTCGCCAACTGGTGAGCACAATAACGGTAGCCCTAACCCTTAAGTATTTTTTTTTCAATTTAGGTATGTTTATGGAGAACCGTAGATATTTAGACAGTGTTGCTAACCTCGCCCGGGAGACCCGCCCGCCGAACTTAGTTACCCAAACTGCGGAGTGAAACCCCTCCGAAAAAGATAAATACTTACATATGCGCCTATAGTGGTGTCACCGTAAGCCTTAGGGTCCGGGATCCTCTTCGTATTGATAGGGTTGTACCAGGCGTAGCTGACTGTATCCGTGTTCACATCCTTCGTCATGTTCAACCGGCCGGATATCCAGATGTGCTCAATAGCTGGAAATTAATGGTTAATGGTACAATTATTTGAGTATATGGATGTAAGTAGATATCAGCAGGCTCATTTGGTAAAGCGGTTGTCAACTAAAGCGAACTAAACGAAAAGACAATTTTCATAACGTCTAACGTCGATGACCAACTAGATCTACTAGTAGTCTATAATGTCGTAGTTGATCACCGACGTTAGCCAAATGGGTAGGTGTTTTTTATCCAGTGAACATCGCTTGGATTATCAACTGGAGATACCAAATAAGCCTACTGCCCTTTGTGTCGTTGAAGGTCTGAATCAGTTATTTCATTGTCATGACCTAATTGTATGTTAGTAATTATATGTACTAACTAAAGTTGACTAGAGTAGAGAGAGACACTATAGTTTGTTAGCTATGACTCAAATTTTTCATATCCTAATAGTACCTACATAATATTTATTGTTGGCATAAATACATAAAAATTAAGTGGAGAGCATATATTATGGACATATTAAATTTCAAAAAACAACGCTGCACACGGTAGTAATATCAATTAGCACAAGGAGTAAAATTTTTACTAATATTATAAATTCGAAAGTAACTCTGTCTGTCTGTTTGTCGCGCTTTCACGGCAAAACAACAGAACCGATTTAAATGAAAGTTGGTACACAGATAGTTTAGAGCCTATAATCGACATCCACACGGGCGAAGCCGCGGGAAACAGCTAGTATACTTTATATATTATTCATATTTTTACTTACGCTCTTCTTTATTTTCTCCCATGACCAATAACAGCTGTATAAGAATATCATTGTTATCCAAGCTGGCAAGAGTCCCGTTCATCTTCAGACAGTTTTCGTAAGCGTGTTGCCAGTAGTATAATTGTCTGACAAGCACGTAGTAATACAAATCGTCACTAGGTGTCGTTACTGTAGATTTCAGGGATGGCACTCCTGTAAAAATAATTAAATATAAGTATTGTTAAATAGGTAGCTGGGTCGGACTGGGTGCGGAAGGCGGAGGACCAGGTGTTCTGGAGCAACTTGGGAGAGGCCTATGTCCAGCAGTGGGCCGCCATAGGATGACTTGATTGATTAATTTCATTGCGCGTTCCAAGATAGTTAATCGTCTTCGTAATCCCCGTCTCGGTGGTATTCGTTGGTTGTCATTGTATATCTAGATTTACAAAAGTTGCTGTATGGGCTACCGTTATTTCCAAAACTGACAAATCCCATAGTTTTTTTGGTGGACTTTGACAGCTGACGCGATAGTGGCGCCAACTGGTGAGCGCAATAACGGTAGCCCACATTCGTGGCTTAGATAAAAAAACTAATTCGTGGGCTTGCCTTATGTAAATAATTTTTTTGTTTAGCTATTATCGTCCCACTAAAAGGCAAAGGCGTGCCTTATTCTTCCACTCTAGACGTTATATTGCTAGATTGTGTCAGTTTTTGGTGCGTTCATCTAATATGTCTTGCCATCGTAAATAAAAAGATAGATAAATAATAAAAAAGTATTACCAGTACATATAATATTACCTTCATAACAAATAAACTGCATCTTTCTTTCGCATCTTGCTTCTAAAAACACTGGAGGATGGGACTCGTGTCTATCAATTTGAAGGCAGCCATTTTGTTTTATATTTCCCCTATCGCTGTAAATTAAATCATGCGTTAGTCGCTACGATCAAAACGTACAAACGTACGTACGCACAATTTTCAAATCAAATCTTAATCATTATTAGAATTAATTAATCACCGTGACACCTGCAAAGTCGTCGAAACGTTGGGAACTAAAATCTAAATAAACCGCGATAGAGTCCGTTTAAAAAGTGGTTTTATTTAAATACTAGCAGTCCCCCGTGACTTTGTCCGCGTTTTAGTTTTAAGGGTTTTTCATATATGCTCTGGTCCTTTTGGTCGCAGCGTTATTTTTTATAGCTTATAGCCTTCCTTAATAAATGGGCTATCCAACACTGTAAGATTTTTTCAAATCGGACCTGTAGTTCCTGAGATTTGCGCGTTCAAACAAACAAACAAACTCTTCAGCTTTATATATTACTAGCTGTCCCCCGCGACTTTGTTCGCGTGTTTTAGTTTCAACGGTTTTTCATTTTTGCAACATTTTTCATTTATGCTCCGCTCCTATAGGTCGTAGCGTGATGTTATATAGCCTTTAGCCTTTCTTAATAAACGGACTATCAAATACAAATAATAATAATTTTTCAATTCGAACCAGTTGTTCCTGAGATTAGCGCGTTCAAACAAACAAACTCTTCAGCTTTATATATTAGTACTAGCCGTCCCTCGCGACTTTGTTCGCGTGTTTTAGTTTCAACGATTTTTCACTTTTGCAACATTTTTCATTTATGCTCCGCTCCTATTGGTCGTAGCGTGATGTTTATAGCCTATAGCCTTCCTCAATAAACGGACTATCCAATACAAAAAGATTTTTTCAATTCGAACCAGTAGTTCCTAAGATTAGCGCGTTCAAACAAACAAACAAACAAACTCTTCAGCTTTATAATATTAGTATAGATTATTAGTATAGATAGATATAGTTTCGAAAACTCACCGCATAGGAGGCCAGCTGTCCATGGTGGCATCACTGAGAGCAGGCGTCTGGAACACGTTGAACCCGGTATCTATCCAGGTCCACTTGCCGAGGGTGCCGCGAGCGCCCACCCACGCGTTCTCGATGCCTGTGCATTCCGTATTGTACTTCAACCTCATAAACTTAACATACTCTTCAATTAAAACCGTAATAACATAAGATAGCCCCCCTAGATAAGTGACATTTCGACAAGCGATAACGCTGATCGAATCGTTCAAATGTATGGAAGTGACAAGCCCAAGTCACGTGACTTATCGAAACGAAATGTCACTTCCATACATTTAATGTCATTTAAGCGATTTCTATCATCGTTAATACTGGTCGAAAGGCCACTTAACTTTAATAAATAATAAATATAAATAAATGTGGACAAAATCACATACATTGCTCTGAACCCAAAGTAAGTAGCTAAAACACTTTTGTTAAAGAATCAGAGACAACGAAGTTACCACAGACACCCATACCCGCGAAAACATAGAAAAGTGGTTTTCTACATTGACCCGTCCGGGGATCGATCGTCTGGGGACCTCAGAGCTAACCGTCACCTTGAACCGGTGTATACGCCATTCGACCACGGAGTTCGTCAAAACTTTAAATTATTTAAAATGTCTATCTGTTGCTACTTTACACTTTAAAATGACAGAGACAGAATAAGACTTAGCTGTAATTTAAATTTGAATATCGTTTGGATATTCGTCTATTAGAAAAAGGAAAGCCTAGGCAATTAATAAAATTATTCATAATAAAATATAATTTTAATCACAAGCTTTTAAATCGCTATGCTCAAAGTTCTAGTAAAGGCAAATCAAACAAGCCCAAACACGATGGGATTGCGTAGCTTCATTACAGAGTTCCTATGACCACCTTCAGGCTCGATCGACAGACCAGCTCGAAAGTACCATAATATTGTATTGTCACCAAACTTCGGTAAGTATGAAAAAATTCATCACAATCGGAAGTCTAGAAGTAGTTCTAATTTAGCTTGCAAGATTTGACCCGAACAAATATACATATTTACATACATAAATAGTTTAAATCCAACCTTAAATTTGCTTGCACAAGAAACTAAAAGAACAATAGAAATATTGTAGCCGGAAAGAGACCATATGTGAGACACGCTTAATTTTTTTGTCGAACCTGAAATTCGAACCCGTGGCCTTTAGATTAGTACCAGATTACTAGACGAATGAGTAGTGAATAGTAACTATCTTATCAAGGGATTACTTACTGGGTCGATTTTTCAACATCGTCATTCCGAGTCTACGGAGGCACTTGAGTGTCGATATATTTGCCAATCTGGGAAAACCATGAAATGTTATATTTTTTTTATATTAGTACAGAGTATATCATCTAGCATGATTAGATTCCTAGAACCGATAGGTACATAAAGAACTTTTCCACAATATAAAAAGCAGAAATACAGTTTTTTTTTACGCAGTTAGCCTGAGCAGGCTTTGACTGCTTCACCGGACTTTTGGCGAGAACCTTAAGGGCCTCCAGCCAGAGCAATAGAAAAACTAACTACGTCAGCAACGTTCACTAAGGGCACCCTGTGGGGTTCGGACCTCGACTTAGTGCGTTGCTAACAATCTTAATAAGGCAAAAACAGCAAGGGAGGGCTGGATCTAAGTTTTTATTATTTAAGGACATAATTTTATTGCTAGTTTGGCCAGAAATATAGTTACAAATAGAGTTAAAAACCGGTCAAGTGCAAATCAGATTTGCGCATGTAGTCTCCACCATAGCACCCTTGTATTTTTTTTAATATTTTAATTATTATTTATATGTTGTTATAGCGGTAACAGAAATACACACTGTGTAACAATTTCAACTCTAGCTATTACGGGTCATGAGATACCGATACTGCTGACAGACAGACGCACGGACGGACGGACAGCGGAGGCTTAGTATTAGGGTCTCGTTAGTAGAACCGTAAAAATGAGGGTACCTGAAAAACTTTAATTCAAAATCTGTCAACGGCTTTTATATAACTCCGTAACAAACATCTACCTTTTTCAAGGCCTGGAAAAATAATCCTTACAACCTCTTTGCACTTCAAAGGTTAGGTAGGCACTGCTAAATAGATGGAAATATAAAATCTTACGCCATTCCCCTCAGCACGCAGTACGCTGCCGCCTGATGCCAGTCCATCCTACCGTCGTAAACGTGGTAAAGGCCGCCTCTGCAGCGCACCGTCTTGACCTCGTTCACATGTGTCACCGCTTGTGCATCTGTGGGGAATAAACCATTTTATGTTGTTGCAGATTTCATTTCCTTCTTCAAGGAGTCAATGAAAAATTTCGGCTGGGTAAATAAAGATTAAGTGAAGTCTCTGTCTGCAGTTGTGCAGTTTTATGCTTATTATACAGCATGAATTTCACAATGAACTTTTGAAGGTAATAAAATGATTTTTTACATGGAATAAGGTAAATGATTTAATATTAAAGAATACGGGAATAATCTTAATCACATTATACAAATAGACTTCATGTAACCACGTTATGTGATCGGGTCGAATATTAATTCCCGTCCCATAAGTTGAAGGATCATTGTGAGAATAATAATAATAAAATCTTAGGAAAACACACATGACCATCTGATCCCAAATTAGGCAGAGCCTGTATTATGGCAATCAGATAAATAAATACATATTATAGGTAAATTACACCGAGACACAGAAATAATTATCATGCCCACAATGATTTGTCCTGGGTGGGAATCGAACCTACAACCTCCAGTTTAATGGCGATGATGTAAAGAATTCGTACAAATACATGGCTCACGTCTTGTGAAAGTACAATTGTTTAGGATACGATAGGACTGACATACGCTATGCGTAAAAGACCCTTTAAAAAATTAAGAAAAAAAACCTTCGGTTTAGCAGTCAGGTCCACTAACCACTAGACCAACAGGCCAGTCCAATAGTTTCAGAAGAATCTTTACATTTTCAGTCAAAATTTTATTTCCATTTTTTGCACATGAAAGTATTTAGAAGACTCTTTGTCGAGTATCTGTGAACCTCTTTACAATAGACCATACCTCTCTCGCAAGCGAAGGCCCTCTCCAGATGGCAGGGTAGGTCGAGGAAGACGGGGTTGTCGTGGTTGACGCGCTCCAGCGCCACGCAGTCCGCGCCCGTCTCCGGGACCGGTACGTGGGTTCTGTTTAGCCACTGTTAACGAAAAAGGTTTTAAGGCATTCTGCTGCCTTCAACGTACTTGTATCTATCTATAATAATTTGGGGACACGAATATTGAACCCTGGAGGATGAATGTGTTATTAGAAAAGAGACTGTAATTTGACTTTATGACTAGTGTTCCATAAAGTCAAATTACAGTACCTTCTCTGTCTGAGCTGCTGAGGAGTGAATGGTGGAAGTGAACCTTCCTAACGAGGCGTCATTAAGACCGCTCACTGGTCAGATAGCCAATAAAAAAAACGAGTATGCTTTAGACCACAATGAAGTAAACCTTCTTTATATACGAAACGTAACTGGCTATGAGAGAAAGAGAAAGAAAATGTGTGCTCCTCTCTCTCTTGCCCCTACAGTAATATAGGAATAACTCGCACTGTCTCAATTAAGCAGCCTGCGAGTACCAGTTACAATGGGGCAGATGACTATTGTTTTTTAATATTCGTTAGATAGATTACTAAAAAGTATTAGACACGTATTTTTTCTTATATTAGGTAACCAAAAACTGCCGACGATACATTGATTAGAAGCATCGCATGACGTCACAATTACGGGCATTTTGTGCGAAAACCTGACGTCATTCCTGAAAGCCCCCACTCCTGAACTTTGATTTGCTCTATCATCATATTATACATAGTAAGTAATTGTGATGTTTTATACCGTTGTTTTATCTATCAAAAGGGCTGTAGACACAAATAGGGTCCTCGATAATTATAATAATACAAAAAATTCGTCAAAAATGAATAAAAATAACAAGTAACAAAATCTATCCATCTCTCTTCCACTTACAACTGGGTAATGTCTCGCGATGTTTTCATCTCGCTCACTCGCCAGCACATCCAAGGCTGTTCGTCTCAACTCCATGCCTTGCCCCCATCTATATCCAGCCGCGTCTTCTGCTGAGTCGCGTCGAGCACCCACCCATACTGACGTTAATGCTGGAAAGTTATCAAATTACCATTAAACTGATAATTTTACCAATGGAGTTCTTACATGTATTTATTATTAGTTTATTTTTTTCATTATTACACGTTTTCAAATTACTATAATACTATAAATGCGAAAGTAACTCTGTCTGTCTGTCTGTCGCGCTTTCACGACAATACTACTTAACCGACTTAAATGAAATTTGGTACACAGATAGTCTAGAGACTGAGAAAGGCATAGGCTACTTTTCCCGCGATAACCGACATCCACGCGGGCGGAGCAGCGGGAAACAGCTAGTTTCCCATAAAATAAAGACCTAAATTTTATCTGTATTTAATAATAAACTTATTAATGAAATAAATGCTTGTTACAATACTTACTAAACTGCGATTCTGATAATGCTTCTGCTAAAAATTCCGACTTATCTCTCGTGTCTATGATCGCTAAAGACCCATTATGGTAGCCTCTGTAAAAAAACAAACGATGCGTCAAGGTAGCCCGCGAAATTTTCTTATGCTTTTTTTGCATTTTGCCGGTTACTTTCAGGCTGTTTTTTGAACAAAATACTATTCGCGGCCGTAATGCGTTTATACTTACAGAATTATAATTATTAAAATAATAAATCTAACACTCTAAAAACAGCTTGAAACAATGCCTTTCAAAACGAAAATAAAGCATTATAAAACTAATGAAATTGCTAACTTGTAGTGAGTAAGCATTAAACATTTGCTGGATAAGAGTATAGAAATTTGCAGTGGGAGAGTTGGAAAGAGTTCCTATCATAGATATAGTATAAATAGACCTAGATAACGCAAGTGACACGATTTGTATAATATAAAGCCATCGAGCCACCAAGCGTGCCCTTTTTTTACTATCTACTGTGACGTCACAACCTGTATTTAGCAATGATTTCAAAATAGAATTAACTGAAAAAAAAATGTAGGTGCAAATGGTTTGTCAATAATGTCCGGTACAAATTGGTGAAGCCTACAAGCGCGGTCCAGCGATACAGACGGAGCTCGACATTTGCCACTTTAAGCATATTATGCTTGAGCGGAGTACGCAAAGGGGCACGCGAAGTATGCTTGGGCATGGGGCATGCTTTTGCGTTATCTATATCTGTTGTACCTATGTAGGTGAAGTTATAATAACTTTACTTCAGGCACTGTTGGCCCATAAAACTATAATACTTAAATAAAACAAAACCAATAAACGAATACATATTATAATAAACTTAAAAACTATGTCACGCGAGGTTTGGGCGTCGTGTTGCGCTGCGAGGTGTCGCGTATCCTCCCTCGGAAATGTCGATATACAATACCTTTCGCCCAGAAAAGACCTTGAGAAAGATCTTATTGTAAACAGATGGAACTCGCACCATAAACAATCTGAAATTCGTGTTATGGCGCGGCTTCAACCTCTCTACCCTCAAGGTAAGGTTAGTCTTCCACCGAATATATTCCACGACCTGCACAACCGTCATGGAATGGTGTAATCGGAACACGTACAGCTGCGTCGTTGGTACTGCAGCACGCAGCAGGAAGTCCGAATTAACTGGTCCGCTACCGGTCTGGTTCCTACAAGGACGCTTTCTTCTTCTCAACCTTCATGAAGCCATCCTTGTCGCACGTGTCCTTCTTCGGACCATCATGTGGCTGTGACTCGCCACGAGTTTGTTTATCCCCTTTCGCTTTGCGGCGCGATGTTTGCGTCACAGCGGGCTTGTTGGTGGCTGCAACTGCTGAGTAGGCGCATTTGGGGGTCGATGTACTTGCGGCCTCAGGTGTCAACACAGCAGCGGCGGCGGGACGTTCAGCTCCGTCAGCATTATTGGCGGCCGGTGACGCACTCGAGCTCGCCGACCTAAAACTGATGACGGATGCATTTTGCGCCCCGCGACGCGTGTTCACGTTGGTAGCGTCCGGTGTTCTACTTACCGAAACAGCATTGCGCAACAACGCTACTTCGGATCGTATATCACTGATAGTCGAATCGGACGCCTCCAACTTGGACTGCAGTACAGCCATAGCCTTCAGTGACGTTATGTCCTTCAGCAACCTGGTGACGTCGACGTGGTCGAATGTGACCGGAGGCAGCTTGTGCAGGTCACAAAATCAGGCACCTCGTCTGGATCGGTCCTCTTTAGCAGGGAGATGATGTCCTCCAGGCTCTTCTCGCCACCGTCCCTGCTCGACTTGAAAAAGCGACTGGAACAGCAGCAACTTGGCACTGCAAACCTCCTCCTCTTTGTAGGCTGATTTGCAGATCTGCAGGATGCTGACCTCGTCCATGCAGTCGATGGCATGGTTGATAAATGCCAAAACCTCGTTGAATATGAGTTTTTTAGAAGTCATAGCGACTAAAACGGGCATCGGCTATTGCCGCGCAAATCGCGAATGAAACAATTCGTGGTGTACAGCGCAAACGCGTCCATTCTTAAGCGCGCAACGCACTGCACGTTATACCTCATGTCAAACATTATGCATTTCTGAAGAAGGTAATTTTTTGTAATATATATAATAACTAATAAACTTTAATTTCCTACAAATTATACACTTATATATCATTAATAAACATTCCACTCAGCAATAATGTGAGGAAATTTTAGAAAACGATTTAGTGATTTCGAAGAACTCCTACATGCAAACATACAAGCAGCATCTCTATAATAATAATTAATTTACTGTAGATAATATTAATGCGCGTGTATACTTCAGCCGATGTAACTTGGCGAGTCTAAAAAGGGATACAAAATATCGCCGTCTCTTTTTCACCCACCTTCTATGTGTACTTGTATCTCACTCAAACTGTATTTTAGCTCTTTTCAGACTCGCCAAGTTAGATCGGCCTTACTGTATAGGTATGTATATTTTCTTATGACTTACCGGCAAAGGATTTTCGCGTTCTCCCAACTCACAGGTAGGTTTTGTACTATATACTCCTTATTGTTAAAAATGTAGGATTCCCATTTATCAGAACTTAGTTGTGGGACTGAAATAAACAAATCAATTAATAAATAGACAAAATATATAAATATTTCAAAATTCCTATAGTTAATAAAACGTTTAAGCACTAGGTAGTTAAAGAGTCACTATTAGAAGAATTATTTAGAAATTATTAATTTAAGTTATAAATTATATATTTTAGATATTAAATAAATTAATTCTTATTTGTTTTCTATGTCAATTCATTTAATTACAGCGCACACATTCATTTAAAAATTAAAATAAAATGAAAAAAAATATGATTAAATATCTCGGAACAAATTAAAACTTATTACAAATAAAATTGTTTCTAGAAGCTTAAATGGAATTTAAACCAAATTAAATATGACACTAAATAATTTTATTATTTCTATCATATAATTATAAAATAGTACCAACCTCTATACTGTTCATGATAACTTCCCAAGCACAATTTAAAAAATAAAAAAAATAGAATACACCGTTTCAAATTGTCGTCCATTTTGCACATCACTGACCGACGGCAAAGGCACACCGTATTAAGTAATTTCAAAAAAATCTAAGATGGCGACTGTGTTATTATAATAAAATAGTATTTGAATAGAATATTGACATTTCCTTTAGCAATATTATGAAAATAATAAATTACATATCTGCTTATGGCGTAATTAACTTTGAACTTGTGATTCATTGTTCTTTAGGTACCTACGAGTGAGTACACGTGCCATTCATTCTAATAAAGAAATAGTTTAATAATACTAACCCATCATGTCATTACAAAGGGCTTTCAGGCAGAAAGAACGAGAATTGATTACTACGCTGCTCACTATGGGTTGTGTAATAGTGTATTTTAGATTTTTAATTTAGTTTTTATCCGACTGCCAAGGAAGGATTATGTTTTTCGCGCGTAACTTGTACCTACCTATGTAATGTTCTTCTTATATTCCAGTCTGCTGGATGGATTTTGACGGTTAAAGTATCGTTAGATTCGTCTCAAAAACCAAAGTGTAAAAACAAAATGGCGGTTTTTTGGCGCTAAATTTTATTGTAAGTCGTTAATGTTTTTACGTGTTTTTGTTAATATATAGAGTAGACTATCAAAATGAAGGTCAGATTATTATGAACAGGTTAGGAATTATTGCTTTCAGTCAGTTACAGGCTGATATCATTAATCTAAAATGGTAATAGGTAAACAAATCAGTCTTAGCATGAAATTTAGTACCTATGTACTTTATTCAGTAAAAAGGTTAGACGTCAGATAAATATTCACTCTATTCAAAATACTGTTATAGCTGTGTCAGTGTGACTGGAAGCCAACCTAACACAGCCTGAGAAAGATAAGTTTATCATGATCGGCCCTGTCCCCAATTATTTGGGGTAAGCGCTATTAATATGTGTTTGCAAAGATACACGCCCTTTTCTTAATAATTATAATATTACTACGACGTCCAAAGAGGTAAATATAGTGGAAAAAATGGATTTAAGTTTCGTCAAATGGCAGGTAAGTATTTTATTATTACGTTGATTGTAAAATATTTTGTTTCTCATTATAATTAATTTTAGTTTAACAATTTCTTGTATCATGGTTAATGACAGAATAAGGTATTGGGGCTAAGTAAGCGTATTCATTTATGTAGATCTATCAAGGTAGAGCAACGTTTACGGAGGTTAGCCCATGGATGGGTAAATACAAGACAAGTTTATGTTCAAAAAATCCTAAAATTATCATAATTAAAATTATTATTCTTATTTTAGTAATTACTTTGTTTGACACTACGAATACGCTAATTGTAAATTATGTTATATCTGCGATTGGATAAAGGCATTATTAATAGTAAAGGGCTGAAATATTTTACAAACACCTTTTTATTTTCAAACTACCTTTTTTTTTTGGAAGAGGTCTACCGCAGTTAAAAATGTTATTACTTTTCATACACATATTAAATAATAATAATAATACCAGCCTATAAGTCCACGGCTGGGCACAGGCCTCTTCTCATGTAGAATTGCTTGATCATTGATTACCACGCTTGCTCATTGCGGGTTGGCGATTTCAGATTCCATTTTTTGGAATCCAGGTTCCCTGACGATGTTTCCTTTACCGTTTGCCAATGACATCTTAAGTCACATTGCTACTTGCCCATAGTGGTTTCGAACCTGCAACCTTGTGCATACAAATCCGTTCGTTGAACCGCTATGCCACCACGACTTTTTTACAACAACCATTTTGTATTAAAATAAATTATAACAACAACTGAGATATTATTTTAATATTACCATTCCTTTTGACAATAACAATAAACGACTATTTCAGTTTTTATTTTAGGCGATCCTTTAAACCGCGGATTATATACTATTTTCCTTGTAAGAAAATTGCTATATTACGGCAAAGCGATCAAGAAGCCAAAGCGATGTAAACCAGACAGCGGATATTGAAATAAATAGCTGTAAAAATTATTTTGCGGTGAGCGTTGAAAGATGGTGTTATGCAAGGTAGGATAAGGATAAGTATTAATGTTTTTACTTTTATACTATAAATTTTTTTGCCTCGGAAGGCTTTAGTTCGTCTTTCTCACAGCCATTTTCTAAATTATGTTGAGGTAGGCTTTCAATCTCATGCGATATCTATACTCTTATACTAATATTATAAAGCTGAAGAGTTTGTTTGTTTGAACGCGCTTATCTCAGGCACTACTAGTCCGATTTGAAAAATTATTTCAATGTTGGATAGCCCATTTATTAAGGAAGGCTTTAAGCTATATAACATTACGCTGCGACCAAAAGGAGCTGAGCATAAATGAAAAATGTTGCAAAAATGAAAAACCGTTGAAACTAAAACACGCGGACAAAGTCGTAGAGGACAGCTACTTAGTTACTAAATAAAACCTAAATTATATTATATTTCGATAACCAGTACCAAATATTATTGTGTTATAAGTATAAGTTCTTCTAAGTCAAATCTTGCAAGCTAAATCCATAGAACCACTTCTAGACATCCGATTGAGATGAAATTTTGCTTACTTATACAAGTTTGGTGACAATACCATATTATGGTACTTTCGAGCTGGTCTGATGACGCAGCCAGAAGGTGGCCATAGGAACTCTGTAACGCAACGACGGAATCCCATCGTGTTTAGGCTTGTTTGATTTGTCTTCACTAGTACTATGATCCTAGATGATTAAAAAAATGTGTTTAAAAAATCATTTTTAATAAAATTTATTTTTTATTTTAAATTTATTCGTGCGTTGTTCTATACAGTATATGCGGTCCGAATTACGTCAGCCAGTGTATAATATTGTAATATAACATTGAAAAATTGAAGGATATTTACAATGAATAGATAATAATGAATTTTTGTTTATTATGTTTTGGCTACAACTGTACTATTTTAAAGAAGTCTTATAGAGATGAATTGTATTGACCAGCAAGACTTGCAGGGTTATTCGCTATGGCGGTTGTCAACAAAAGCAATTGTTGCTTTATAAAAAAGACAGTGAAAAAACAAGTTTCTTATCGTGTAACTTCGATGACAAACTAGATCTACTACTACTTAGTTGGTTACCGACGTTAGCCGATACTGAATAAGCATTTTTATACTTATTTTTATCCGGTAAACATCGGTTGGGTTGGCAACTGGAGATAGCAAATAGGCCTACAGTTCGACCTGACTACACATACCTTGTTAATCTCACATGTCACATGTGGTCGTGTGGTCATCTGTCAATTGCCACCAATTACGAGCCAGTAGCTTGTCTCTTGTTTCTTCCATTATCGAAAATTTCATTTTTACTTCATTTACATGTTGCCATTACCGCCGGCTGCATTGCGTTGTTGACGCATATCTTTATCTAATAATGTACCTACATTGAAAGTATAAATCTTATTTTTAAAAGAGTAACCTATGCAGCTTCTAACCTATGGAGTTTCTTGCCTTCTCCATAGGAAGAACACTGTGGAACCGCGCTCCTAGAGTCATTTAGTCCTGTAACTTTTATGTTTCTTAAGCGCCTTTTTGAGGTTAAAAAGAAATAAAAACCTTTTGGTTTTGATTTTTATTGGTGGTTTTTTTTGTATTTATTATTTATTAAGTATTTTACAATAAGCCTTATACTAATACAATGCCCCACAAAACCGTTTACACAGTTTGACTGTGGGTGTAAAGACAACGTCAACTATACAATGTTTTTTTACGCAGCATAGTGACCCGCGTAAAAGAACGTATAGCTGACGTTAAACACCGCCGCTCAACGAAGTCTGCAGTCGCCGAACATGCTGAAGGCTCCAGTCATTATATTAGATTTGTTAACCACAGATCCTCGCTAAAGAACACAAATTCCTACCTAGGATGTTTCGTGAGGCTATTGAAATTAAAAACATCAAACATCCTAATTTCAAACTAAAAGATGGCTGGAAGATATCACCTACTTGGGACCCAATAATACACAAACTCAAAACCAAACCCAAGAGCAGCGCTGCAAGACCTCAAGACACAGTGAGCTCATATTGCGTAGGTCGGAATACAAATAATTAATTAAAATATGAAGGTAGGAACAAAAATCTAAAAAATAAACCGCGATAGAATCCGTTCAAATTAGTTTTATTTAAATGCTACTTAGTAGCCTAATTTGAAATAAATGAATTTTGATTATGATTTCATGACAGACAAGCGAGCCTAAAGAATGTTTAAATCGCTAACCCCCAAATACTGGAACGCAACTTAACTTTAAGACGTGCTTAAATGTCTATCTGTCGCTACCTTACATCTTAAAGTGACAGAGACAGCATGAGACTTAACAGCCACTTAAAACTAATTGACGTCTCAGTATTCGGCCATAAAGCCCTAATTCGTTTGTATGCTTAATGATGTTCTTCTCCACGACTAGGCCTGAAATGGGTCCCGGGCCCGCGGGAGTGGTGCATCCTGCGGGGAGGGGTGGCTGGACCCCTACCGGGCGCGTCCCTAGGTCGCGGATAAGGAAATGCCGCACAGATATGTGCGGTACCGGTATAACCGGCGCGGACGGCTCCAGCAGCGGGATCGCTCCTCAGCCTGAGGATGCGATAGCCGCGGCGAGTCCGGCCAGTGTCAACTGCTGGCTGGACATCGTGGCCCGCCGGCGTCTCGGACGTATTCCGAGTAGCGGCGGCGGGCGGTGAGTCTGCCCACATCTCTGTGGGTCAGACGGCGGGGTCTGTTCTGTCCAGACCGCCGCGTGGTGGACGACCCGCTGGCATCTCGGACTCATTCCGAGTAGCGGCAGCGGGTGTCGTGCTCCCTTCCCCTTTACCTTCCGCGAGGGGGGAACGGGTGAGGTGAGTGGTTGTGCGAGAACGGTCAGTGTCAATAGCTGGCCGGGTATCGCGGCCTGCCAGCGTCTCGGACGTATTCTGAGGAGCGGCGACGGGCGGTGAATCTGCCCACTCTACCATCTAGTGGGCAGAAGGCGGGGTCTGATCTGTCCAGACCGCCGCGTGGTGTTGGACCCGCTGGCGTCTCGGACTCATTCCGAGTAGCGGCAGCGGGTGTCGTGCTCCCTCCCCCTAACCTTCCGCGAGGGGGGGAACGGGTGAGGTGAGCTGTCGTGCGAGATCGGTCAGTGTCATATGCTGGCCGGTCATCGCGACCCGTCGGCGTCTCGGACGTATTCTGAGTAGCGGCGACGGGTGGTGAATCTGCCCACTCTACCATCTTGTGGGCAGAAGGCGGGGTCTGGTTCAGTCCAGACCGCCGCGTGGTGAGCGACTTGCTGGCGTCTCGAACTTATTTCGAGTAGCGGCAGTAGGTCACGCTCTTTCTCTGCGTCACTCCATGCGCGCGGGGTACGGTGGAGGTTGAGCGGTCGGGCGAGTTTGATCAGTGTTTACTGCTGGTTGAATATCGCGGCCCGCTGGCGTCTTGGAGTTATTCCAAGTTGCGGCAGCGGGTGTTAGGCTACCTCTCCTTTACCTCCTCTTCAGAGGAGGAACGGTTGAGGTGAGTGTTGGGTGACTTCAGTCAGTGTGTACAGCTGATCGAATGTCGCGGCTTGTCGGCGTCTCGGACATATTCCGAATTGCGGCGACGAGCGTGGTGATTGCTCTCTTCTCTCTCTGTTGAGGGATAGGAGACGCAGTCGCGGGCGGCGGGTCCGACTTGTCGGGCACCGTCGGCCGAACCCGTAACCCTGTCGTATTGTGACGGGACCGGGGGCCGCCTTCCTTTACAGGACGGGGGCTACGTGGAAGAAAACCACTATAAAAATTACCCCGAAGCCTACGCTTCCGATGCCCGGCTAGGGGCTGCATAGCGGAGGGGAACTCCGTATGCTAGGGCATCACCCACGGGGACCACACCCCTTAAAGGAAAATAATGGAAAAGACGACTGGAAACACATTTCACCAAGCGGGTAGGGAAGCTTCTGGCGGAACAGAATCCCGCGGCTCTTCGGAGTCCAGGCAGGCGTATTTGGTGCTGCCAACCACCGTCTCAGGGAGTGGGGAAACCCACGACCTGCCATTGGGGGGGAAAAGGGAAAAAGGAGGAGAGAAGAGGGTGACTCGGTCTGCGAGCAGACTGGGTCATGTGGAAGGTGTTGTGGCGGGAGAGAGGCTCGCCATAGGCGAGGAGGCGATGGAGTTCGCGGAGCCGGCGCCTTGCCAGTCCCGCGATAGCTCTGTCGTGAAGACGAGCCGAAAACGTCCCAGACGGGACGCTTCGGCCGTCGGAGACGACGTGGGGACACCCTCCGCTTCGGACTGCGAGAGCGATGCCTCATTAGCATCGTCGACGCGTTCGCGCGGTCGGGTTACCCACGGGCGTTACGTCGGGCTCAACCGACAACGGGAGCTGTACAGGAGGCTCGCTGCTGAGTCGGCGCCGTCCCCTGAGACCCGTTTATCGGAAAAAAAGGAGGAGGAGAGGGAGAGGAGGGATGCCAGGGCGGCTGTCCGGGACCTCATTAGTTCCGGCCTACAGTCGTCTGACCCTTCCTCGGTCAAGGAGCGCATTGAAGCAGGGCTCTTGTCGATTCTGGAGGTAGCGCGCACCTCCAAGAGTGTCAAGGGACCCCTTGTGAAGAGGCTCAAGGATGCAGTGGAGCATATCCAGGATGGCATTCGCCTCCTGACGAGCTCCACGGGTGTGGAGAGGCTGCTCGCCGAGAATTCTCGGCTGAGCAAAGAGGTTGAAGACCTCAGGGGCCAAATGCTTGCAGTGCGTGAGCAAATGACCCCTGCAGCGTTCAACCTCGAAGAGTTTCAGCGGTCCATCATGTTGTCGGTCGGGACAATGATGGATGCTAAACTGGCCAGCGTTAAGGAGCTGCTTCCGCCGGAGCGGGTTTTACGCCCGCCTCTGGCAGCGGACAGGCGCAGGTACGCGGAAGTGGCACAGGCTGCGGGCAGTGGGCCCAAACCAGCCGCCAAGCCACCCGCCAAGTCCGCCCCCAAGCAGCCTCCTAAGGCAGCGAAGAAGCCCGCTACAAAGTCGGCACCGAAGCCGACCCCAGGACCGGCCCCGAGGCCGACCACTGGCCCGGCTGCAAAGCCGACTCCTGGTCCGGCCCCCAAGCCGGCTCCAAGGACAGCTCCAAAGCCGACCCCGGTCCCAAAACCTGCTGCAGAGGCAACGGAAGGCTGGACCAAAGTCTCCCGGCGGGGGAAGAGGGCGAGGAAGGTCAGGACAGAGGCTGCCCAAAAGCAGTCGACCTCCAAACTCAAAACCATCTTGCAGACCAGGTCCCGTACGGGGCAAAGCGGCAGGACCAGGAGGAGGCAGGCCCAGAGGCAGCGGCGGGTGGCACAGACACCAGCCGTTGTCCTAACCCTGGAGCCCGAGGCGGAGCAGCAGGGGCTGACCTATGCCAAAGCCCTCGCGATGGCACGGCAGCAAATAAATTTCGCCGAGATGGGGATCGACATGTCTGTTGACCCCATCCGCATCAAGAGAGCACAGACGGGAGCTCGAGTCCTCGAGCTTCCGAAGAGCGTAGGTCAGGCGGGGGCCGACCTGATGGCCGAACGCCTCAAGGCGATTTACGGCGACGGGACAGTGAGGGTCCACAGGCCCATCAAGTGTGCGGAGCTCCGGGTGACAGAGCTGGACGACTCCGTCACTAGGGAAGACCTCATTGCTGCCGTCGCGACGAAAGGCCAGTGTCCTCCGGGCTCGGTCAAGGTGGGTGACCTCAAGTTGGGCCCCGGGGGCATGTTCACCGCTCTGGTAAAGTGCCCGCTGACCGCAGCCCCAAGGCTCATAACGGCAAGGTCGAAGAAGTTCCTGGTCGGGTGGAGCTCCGCTCGTGTGGTGCAGCTTGCAGCGCGGCCCATGAAGTGTTTCCGATGCCTGGAGATCGGACACACTAGGGCCGTGTGCACCTCCGAGACGGATCGCAGCGGGTTGTGCTACAGGTGTGCACAGCCCGACCACAAAGCGGCGTCTTGCGCGGCTCCCGCCAAGTGCGCCGTCTGTGAGTCCAAGGGACGCAAGGCGGACCACCAGATGGGCAGTCGGGGATGTGCTCCCCCGGCCCCCAACAGGAGCAAAAGGGCCCCAATGAGGCCCCCTAACGCGGTGAGGGCGGAGATTGTGCCCCGCACGGAGGAGATGATGGAAACGAAATGGATCAAGTCCGCCCACATCTCTTCCTCCAGGGGAACCTCAACCACTGCGCTGGTGCTCAGGATTTGTTCCTACAGTCACTGGCGGAGTGGGAGATCGACGTTGCGGCAGTGGCGGAGCCCTATTTCGTCCCCTCCCGGCCCAACTGGGCGGGGGACCTTGACGGTTCTGTCGCCGTCGTCGCCGCAACAGGCGCCCGTTCCCAGCCCCTACATACCATCCGTAGGGGCTCTGGATTCGTCGCCGCGTCATGGGGGTCGTACGCAGTTGTCGGTGCCTACTTCTCCCCGAACAGGGGTCTCGCTGAGTTCGAGTCATTCGTGGCCGAGCTGGAGACCCTTGTTCGAACGTTGGCACCCCGCCCCGTCCTTCTACTCGGAGACCTCAATGCCAAGAGCACGGCTTGGGGAGGACCGGTAACGAACCGGCGTGGGGAACTGCTGGAGGAGTGGGCCCTCGGTTTGGACCTCGTCCTTCTGAACCGGGGCAATACCCAGACGTGCGTCCGGCATAACGGCGGGTCCATTGTGGATCTGTCGTTCTGCTCCCCGGCCATTGCCGGGCGCATCAACGACTGGCGTGTCATTGTGGGTACGGAGACGCTGTCCGATCACAGGTACATTCGGTTCAGCGTCTCCCCTTCTGGGGGGCCCAGGGTTCGGTCGAACCAAGGCTCCCCACGATGGGCCCTGAAGAAACTCGACAGGGAACTGCTTATCGAGGCGGCCATCATCAGTGATTGGTGTGCACCACCGTCGGGCCTCTCAATTGACGACGGGGCGGAGCTGTTTCGTAGCACCATCACAGCGGTGTGCGACGCAGCGATGCCTCGCGTCCGGAGAAGGCCCAATAAACGGGCAGTCTACTGGTGGTCGCCAGAGATAGCAGGGCTTAGGCTGGCGTGTATTGAGGCGCAACGCCATTATACCCGCCACCGCTCTAGGCGCAGGGACGAGGCCGCGGCGGTACCTCTTTACGAGGCCTACCGTGCGGCCAGTTCGAATCTCCGCCTGGCCATTCTGCAGGCAAAGACCGCAGCAAGGCAGGAGATGTACGAGGAGCTGAACCGGGATCCGTGGGGTCGTCCGTACCTGGCGGCGCGGAACAAACTTCGCGCTGCGGCGCCCCCGCTCACGGAGTCCATGGAGCCTCAGCTCCTCAGGAACATCGTTTCGTCCCTGTTCCCATCCCACCGGACTGATTTTATCCCTCCAGCCATGGGTACCGCACAGTCGCGCGGACAGCTGGAGGAGATAACCGAAGGAGAGTTCGAGGCGTCTACCCAGCGCCTCCGGACGAAGACGACTGCTCCTGGACCTGACGGGGTACCGGCTCGGGCTATTGCCTTGGCTGTGGGTCCCCTGAAGGACCGGCTGCGGGGTCTCTTCAACGCCTGTTTAGTGGCGGGGAGATTCCCCAAAGTCTGGAAGACGGGGCAACTCGTCCTCCTTCGCAAGGAGGGACGACCAGCCGACTCGCCGTCGGGTTACCGGCCTATCGTCCTGCTGGACGAGGCGGGCAAGCTCTTCGAGCGCGTCATCGCCGCTCGTATCGTCCGGCACTTGACTGGCACGGGACCCGACCTGTCGGCTTCCCAGTTTGGGTTTAGGGCGGGCCGGTCCACCTTGGACGCCCTTACCCACGTAAAGGAGTTCGCCGTGGGGTCTGCGGCGCGGGGTGGTTTGGCGTTGGCAGTATCGCTCGACATTGCCAACGCCTTCAACTCGTTGCCGCACCAGTGCATAGAGTCGGCGCTTCGCTACCACGGGGTGCCGCTCTACCTTCAGCACATCGTGGCGGACTACCTTCGCGACAGGTACGTCGCCTACTCTGGCCTGACCGGCCCGCAGTGGCAAAAGACTGGGCGCGGTGTTCCACAGGGGTCAGTCTTAGGACCTCTCCTGTGGAACATTGGGTATGATTGGGTGCTACGCGGTGCGCTCTTATCTCGGACGCAGGTCGTCTGCTATGCAGACGACACCCTGGTGTTGGTCAGAGGGACCACCCAGGAGGAGTGCATCCGGCGTGCGACCTGCGGCGTCCATCTCGTCGTAGGTCGCATCCGGATGCTTGGACTTGACGTCGCTCTGGGGAAGACCGAGGCACTTGTGCTGTACGGCCCCCGGAGCAGACACACTACCGGTGCGTGCCTGACAGTGGAGGACGTGAGGATCCCATTGTCAGGCACCATGAAATATCTTGGCCTGGTCCTCGACGGGCGGTTGAGCTTCCGGGAACACTTTAAGCGGTTGGCGCCGAGGCTTCGGTCCGCCGCGGCAGCCCTCGGAAGGCTCCTGCCCAATGTCGGGGGCCCTGACATCGGGTGTCGCCGTCTATACGCCTCGGTCATTCGATCGATGGCGTTATACGGCGCACCCATTTGGAGTGACGCTATGACGGCCGATAACCGGGCGGTTCTACTTGGTTCGCAGCGTGCTGTCGCCAACAGGATCGTCCGGGCCTACCGGACCGTCGGGCACGAAGCCGCGTGTGTCTTGGCTGGGACACCGCCTTGGGATCTGGATGCAGAGGTGCTAACGGACCTTTACACCCGTTGCACCGAGCTCCGGTCCCGGGGTACCGACCCCCTGCCAAGGCAACGCGAACTTTGGAGAAGACAGGCCCGTCTCGTCACGATGCGGAATTGGGAGCTTCGGCTCGCGAGACCGACGGCGGGACGGGCAACCATTGAGGCGATCCGCCCACACTTACAACCGTGGGTGGAGAGGCGGTATGGTGTTTTAACCTACCGCCTCACGCAAATACTGACCGGGCACGGGGCCTTTGGCCACTACCTGTGCCGGGTCGCTCGGAGGGAGCAGACGACTGCGTGCCACCAGTGTGGTGACGGTGATGACACCGCACTGCACACTATGGCCGCATGTCCTGCGTTTGCCGCGCCTCGCGCCGTTCTCCAGGCGGCGCTGGGAGGCGTAGACATCTCCGCGCTGTCGGCTGTTGTCGCTGCTGCGCTCAGCAGTCGCACAGCGTGGAATGCGCTGTCCTCCTTCTGCGAGACCGTCATGTCCCAGAAGGAGGCGGCGGAACGCGCTCGGGAGGACGACCCCGACGCGCCCCAAATACGCCGACGTCGAGTGGGGCGGCGCAGGGCCGCGTATGAGCGCGCCCTCCCGCCCTAACTAGGGTCCTGGGCGATGGACACGGGGGTGTCTGTCGTCCGACTATAGGACCCACGACGGGGGGCCGCATTCCGTGCTACGGGTGTGGCTCCAGTATGAGGCGGAGAGGCCGACGCTCTTTACACGTCGGTCTCCAAACCATCACGATAGTGATCCGCTGGCCCCTATTGGCCGGCGGACCCGCGGTTGGTGCGTGATGAATTGCTATGCATTGCCACGCACCAACACAACACGCGGATGACGTAGCACGGCGGTTCAGGTTTAGTCAGTAAGAGTCTGACACTACCCGTTCGCTCCCCCGAGTGAGCGGGTGTCCATGAGGATTCCCCCGCCCAAACAAAAAAAAAAAAAAAAAAAAAAAAAAAAGGCCTGAAATGGGTCATGGTCTTTGGTACACCGCTAGGTAATAACCTGGATTAATACATAGAATACTTGTTACCCTAATTAAAAAAAAAAAAAAAAAAACAGGAAAATCGCAGGTGAATCCGCAGGGCGCCGCTAGTCAGGAGTATTTGTAAAACAGTTAATGTAAATGTTATTAATGAACCTATACAAAGCAACTTGGTTCATAACTATGCCTATCAATATACAATTAATGTAATTATTCACATTAGTGGTGTCACGTTCGGCTTTCGGCATACAATCAGTAAGTATTCGGCAAATATTTAGATTTACTATCAGGTATTTATCAGGTGTAAGTGAAAAGAAGAGTTTAACTTCAATTTAAATTTATGGATGACAGTAAGGCAGTGAACCTGTTCGTATGGTTTGTACTTAGGACATTGCTTATAATTGTTTGTTTAAACGCAATAATCTTGGAAACTTAGTACCAGTCGGATTTGACTTTATATCCTATCCTTTTTTTTGCATTTTATATACTAATTCTCGAGGAAGACTATAGGCTATAAGCTATTTAACATCACGTTTCTTGCCTTGGGACAAAGGCTAGGCAAGTGAAATCGCGGAGCACAGCTAGTGTTTCAATGAAGATCACTATAGATAGACTATTGAGAGATGACAATATTCGTTACGTTCGTTTTGGTATTTTGAAAGACGAATATTCGGCCGAAAATATTATTTGTCCCCTCTAAACCCAATCTCATTACATAATTAATGTTTACCTATTAACTGTTGTACTGGTTTATTTTTAATTACTAATCAAAGGATTTTTTATTCATATATTTTTTTTTAGTTAGTGTAATTAATTATTTACATATGTCAAGATTTATTGTACCTTTGTTCCATTGTAGGATGTTATTATAATGATAAGTGTTTATTTTGTTTATTTAGGGTCACCGAAGGTCAAACGACACAAGCTAAATTTTATTTTGGATTAATGGTGATCTGTTTGGATTAGACTGAGTCCATTTTAAACTCCGAAAATGTTGAAGAGCCTTTAATCCTTACTGTGATGATTTTTGAAACTGTTTTAGTTTTTGACATTCGTTTAAGCCCTTATCTTCTGATTTATATGGTCTAACCAAGGGATAGGTACTGTATTATCATAGATTGGCACTCGTACTATATAATATACTAGTATTGATTCAAATATTAGGTTGGACAGAAGATCTTCTTGCCATCGTCAAAAGAGAAAGCTCGATGGTCAATGTACCTTCTTTTTCTTTTTTTTAAATGACTCCCGCACTAAGTAATTTAATCCTTATGTCGCGGGGGGTTCCACAAACATTCAAATCACATGCTCAAAGAACACCCAGACTTGGAACAAGCATTTGTGGGCCACACAAATGCTTGTCCCATGCGGGGATCGAACCCGCGGCACGTCGCGCACAGAGGTAATTGGCTTGGTGACCTATACCACTTGGCTATCCGTGCAGTCTCCATAAGGAATAACGCATTCGCTGCTTTTTTTAACCGATTTCAAAATGAGGAGGTTCTCAATTTGACGGCTTTTTATGTTTGTTAATCGATAAGTCCGGAAATTGTGGATCGATTTCAAAAATGCTTTTTGTATCGGTAGGTGATCCCATATATATTTTACTAGCTGTCCCCCGCGACTTAGCTCGCGTGTTTTAGTTTCAACGATTTTTCATTTTTTCAACATTTTTCATATATGCTCCGCTCCTATTGGTCTTAGCGTGATGTTATATAGCCTATAGCCGTCCTCAATAAACGGACTATCCAATACAAAAATATTTTTTTAATTAGAACCAGTAGTTCCTGAGATTAGCGCGTTCAAAAAAACAAACAAACAAACAAACTCTTCAGCTTTATAATATTATAGTATAGATTAAAGTCGGTTCCTTTTTACATTATGTGGAATCAATAGAGATGTTGACAGGGCATGAGAAGTAAAAATCAAGGTAGTCTGTAATTTAGATAATAAAAAAAATATTAGACACATATTTTTATTACTTTTTAAAAATAACTATCAATTAAGGAGATATAGCTAATCAAATTTCAGCTATGGGCTCTAATTACGTCACCATGTTACACAAGACGTACGGAATCGTGACTTTATGCGATAATTCATTTGTTTTTTTTTAGATGAGATTTTACGCAGTTTACCTGAGCGTAGGCTTTGACTGCTTCACCGGACTTTGTCACAATACAAATTTATGTATTCTATATTATTTCTTATTATAATCGTAATATTCTTAATGATTGCTAGAACCTTCTGTGTTTCTTCCTGTTTTATATCGAAAACTGTCTTGAATATAATATCTGGTCTTAAAATAACCGTATTTTAAAGTCAGTAAGCTTGAGGGAGTTCATATTTAAGTTAGTTTGCACGAATTGTTTGATGCTCGCAATGCATATGAAAACATTCGTAGATTTCTAACAGTGGTATTTTGCGTCTTATTTAGACTATTTTAAATGATTTTTGTAGAAAAGGTTTTAGTTTTGCATAACCTACATAACCAGCCTGAAATGTTTGCTGTTCGTCATAATTATAAGATTCTTTTTAAAAGAAGGAACTAACATGTATGAAAATTAAAAAAAAACCGTTTCAATTGCGAATCGGACTCGCGCATGAAGATTTTCTTGCCATTGTAAAAGATTTATGCCGTTAAAATCTAGCAAAAAAGCTCAAAAACACGTACCTTGAATATTACTAAGTTTAAAAAAAAAAATTGTTGTTATAGGGGCAACAAAAACAGAAATACACACTTTGTAAAAAAAAAAACATTGCTACTATGGGAGAGACGACAGAAGTGAAAAATTACAATATATGTACATATTTATATACAGAGGTGTAACGATATCAGTGTCGCGAGTTCAATTGTTTTTTCCCACCTCAAGAATGCCCAACGCGCATAAAGAAGTTTTCACTTCAAAAATCATCTCTCTATTACGGGTTTATGAAATACAACCCGCTGACGGACAGTCGGACGGACGGACGAACTGACGGACGGAGACAGCGAGACAGCGGAGTTAGTAATAGGGTCTTGTTGGCACCTTTTAGGTAGGTACGATACTCTCAAAAGGTACTTACTTAATTTCTTTATTGAAACACTGACAGGGTGTTGTATACTATTCGATAAACAGTAAATAAGTAAGTAATAAACAGTAAGTAAGTCCCTAGACAAGTAACATTTCGACAAGCGATATCGCTGATGGAATCGTTCAAATGTATGGAAGTGACAAGTCCAAGTCACGTGACTTATCGAAACGAAATGTCATTTTCATACATTTAATGTCATTTGAGCGATTTCTATCATCGTTTACGCTTGTCGAAATGCCACTTGTCTAGGGGGGCAGGGTATGTATAAAATCAAAACAGTCGCCATTAGTTTGAGTTCTTTATTACGGCATAGGTATTCGTGGAATAATTAACAGGATGACATCAAATGTTCTAGGTTAGGTGGGTACACTCACTCAAGGAGACTCTTTCTCTACTTGCAATATACCTATATATGTAATAGCTGTTTCCCTCGGCTCCGCCCGCGTGGATGTTAGATATCAAGGCAAAAAGTAGTCCTAGTAGTAAAAGTAGTCCTTTCTCGGGCTCTAGACTATCTGTGTACCAAATTTAATTTAAATTGGTTCTTTAAAGGAGACCATTCATATTGGGCCCAAAATTGAAAGTTCTCTGGAAGGAATCTGATTTTTAAAATTATATTATAGCCGCTAAAATAATGGTGCCATAGTACCAAATGCTCAAAATGATGTCCTAAATAGATTAAAAACCTTTTTTATGTACTGGCCGGCTTAAAGTCAAATGTACGAGAAATCTGATTTTTGAACTTATATAGCCGCTAAAATAATGGTGCCATAGTTTTGGTGCCATAGTACCAAATGTTTAAAATGATGTATCAAACAGATTAAAAACCTTTTTTTATGTACTGGCCGGCTTAAAGTCAAATGTACTAGAAATCTGATTTTTAAACTTATATAGCCGCTACAATAATGGTGCCATAGTTTTGGTACCATAGTACCAAATGCTTAAAATGATGTCCTAAACATATTAATAGCTTTTTCAAATGTACGAAAAATGTGATCTTTAAACTTATATAGCCGCTAAAATAATGGTGCCATAATGTTGGTGCCATAGTACCGAATACTTAAAATGATGTCCCGAACAGATTACAAACATTTTTTTTCAGTGGCCGGCACTTTCGATTTTGGGCCCAACCTTGTATGGAACCTGAATGATCTCCTTTGGCGTGAAGGCGCGACAGACAGACAGAGTTACTTTCGCATTTATAATATTAGTAAGATTAAGTAAATATTAGTAGTAAGTATTTACTTCCTTTTTTTTTTTAAATTAACAATACCAGCCGGTTTCCATGCAAAAAAGAAACAAAATAACTACCTAGCACTGTTCACCAAGCTTGCTTCATTCATTCACAATTTCATATTACGAGTAATATAAACTTTTTTACTGCGTTTTTTTTAACCTTCAAATGCCGTAAAAATGATATAACCATCTATTTTTAAACATGACATTATCGATAGTATTTATCTTTAAATCATGCTAATTATGTCCTAAAATAAGGGCTAGATCATTCTTCATCCTTTTTATCTAAACGCAAAGTATTTCGCGAGAAGTCGCTTAATTACAGAGTACTCGGTGCGTTTGAGATTCGCGAACATGAAAAACTGTGGAGACGTCATAGGTAAATCTTTTATTAAAGGTAGTCAAAGGTAAAAATATTGATTTGGAAATTATATTAGTGAATTTTAGTTGTATGGCATTAAAAATAAAAATTTGTGCTTCTGTACCTGAAGGGTCCAAATGGAGCTATTGATGTCTCTCACGTGTCCGTCTTTCCGTCATCTGTCACAAAGGTATTACTGCCAAACGTCTTAAATTTTTCACAGTAGGTATAAGCAATTTGTTAAGATCACAAAGCCATTCAAACGTGTGTCAATAATAATTTTTAAATGTTTTATTTATGGGAGGCCCCGTGCAACACAGCGAAAATAAAATTGTCCTACACCATCGACGGGGCATCGTATCGTTTAGAACTTGTTTTAAAATTATAACAATACAAAATAATAACTTTTGTTTAAATAAAATAATGATAATTGTATCTTTTTGCGCTTTTATATATATTAATATCGATTTTATTGATATATTTTATTTTGTTAGTTAACTTAGATTTATAAATAATAGTAGTTTTTTTGATAAAAATACATCACAGTTGCTGGCATCAAATCTAATAATAGGATCTTATTTAGACACCGTAATTTTGTTACTTAAACTACAGTCGTTTAATACTCAATGATTCAATACTTTAAACAGATAACTGTACTAGATACCAAAACTATAACAAATAGAAAACGAAAAAATATATTTTTAATAAATCCAAATATATATTGCCTGGAGTCTCCATACCTCCGCCCGCCCACAGCGCCCGCCCACCTGTCGGGTTTATATTAAAGGCCCGGCCTGTAGCAGGCATTGACTGTGCGACCGCCGCCACGACTGCTGACTCAACGCCGCTGAGCTACCCGGCAGAAGGTAAGTCAGTGATTGATAAGTGATTTAAAAAAAATATTAAAATAATAATAAAAAAAATCTTTAAATTCTGCTTAAAAAGTTGAAAAACGATTTTTAATAAAAATTTTCAAGACTAATAATAATATGTCAAAATAATATATTTATAGAATATGTTATTGGCTAAATACGATTTAATTTATTTTGGTGACGAATAAGAAAAATAACTTATTTTTAGCTTCTTAATTTTTATTGAAATTTTAAAAAAGGTATATATTTATTAAAAGGAAGGAATAAATCGTTATTAAATTCTTTAACATTTAATTTTAAAATTAAAACACGGTCCTTATTATTAAAACCACAAAATGCAAGCTCATAAAATAATATAACATTTAAACCCTGGTTAGAAAAGCGGCCATTACAATATGTAAAATGTTTTAGTAATTCAGTATTTTATCATTATTTTAGAGATTACGTACCTTCGTTTTTTTAATCTAACGTTCTTATACCCATGCTTGATATCGTTTAAACTTTTTGATGAAAATTACATAGTTACAAAATTGTATGTATCCGGAAAATCAATCATCATTTTTACAAGTGTACTAACACTAAATCAGTAGAACCATTTATAATATTATTCACTCGATAACTTACTATGAATCAAGTTATACAAATCATGGTAAAAAAAGTAAAACTTAATAGAAAATATGAAATAAAGGAGCTATATTAAAATATATATATATCCTGTTACTTATTTTTGTTATTTTTGAGAAATACAATCTATACATAGTATAAAACAAACTTACTAAAACTACCGCTTTTTGTACGGTTAGATCTTTTAAACTACGCAACGGATTTTATTGAAGTTTTCAGCAAAAGATAGAGTCATTTAAAAGAAAGGTTTATATGTATAATTAATTAACTTATAATATATCATTAATTAACTTAATAAAAAAAACCCATGAGAAACCAGGGCGGGTCCCTAGTAAAATATAATTTTGAGTACTAATATTACGTCAAATTTAATTGATATAAAACTAGTTTGAACGGTTTATTTTAGATTTTTGTTCCCGACGTTTCGACGCCTTTGCAGGTGTCATGGAATCTGTGTGTCAACAAATTTAATTATTTATTATTAAAATTAAAATACCAGACTATTTAATGTACTAATTAAACTTGCGAGACACTATAAAAATTAGAACCACAGTTATTTTTAACTACAACTTTTTATTATCAACTTATAAATAACTAACCCACGTAGTTATGTTTATTAATTAAACTATTAAATACATATAAAAATATTGTCATTTCTATTATTAGAATAACCACAGCTTTTTATTGTTTTAACTGAAAAGTTTTACCTACATAAAAATGTTTAATTATTTTTATAGTTGTTGCGTAAATACTGTTTGGTCTAATAATGATGTAACTGTCCCACTGTCTCTAGAATATGCACGAAACACCGAATTGGTTCAATCTTTTACATCGAATGCTATTTCATTTCTAATTTATAACGTAATAATTATTTTTTTATATAAATAATTTAATAAAATACATGAAAAAATGTAGATAACTGAATATACGCGGGATTTATGAATTACTAGCTGTCCCCCGCGACTTTGTTCGAGTGTTTTAGTTTCAACGGTTTTTCATTTTTGCAACATTTTTTATTTATGCTCCGCTCCTTTTGGTCGTAGCGTGATGTTATATAGCCTATATCCTTCCTCAATAAACGGACTATCTAATACAAAAAGAATTTTTCAATTCGAACCAGTAGTTCCTGAGATTAGCGCGTTCAAACAAACAAACAAACTCTTCAGCTTTATAATATTAGTATAGATTACAACGCAACGCAATTGGCCCGACCTAATATTACGTCACGGTACATGCTACATAAGTGTTATAGTTCCTGTTGACAACGAATCTGATGTAATTTTGACGTCAAAATCCGTAATGAAAAGCAAAGATGGCGCCTGTTTCAAATGCTATAATTCTTACGCTAGATAGATAAATGTATTTGTATACAGTTAAGATGTAACAAAAACTTCGATCCATAATATTCTGCCGTTTTCGGCGCACAAATATTTCAATAGCTACCTATTTAAATATTTACAATTAAGTACCTACTTTAGAATAAGTATTATTGGGAGAAACATATAAGAATAACAATTCCATATAAACAGTGTGAAAAAACATTAACATTTCTACTCCAGTTTCTCATATAAAAAAACATTTATCAAATAATAACATTTGCGTAAAAGGAATTTTTAAATAATTTTTTTTTAAGCATTCTAATATTCATTTGTTTAAAGCATACTGGTAGGTTATTGTAGATATGTATTGCCATGCAAAAAACGTTTTTTTAAAACAGTAGTATTTTTTGGGAGAACTGATGGTTATTTTGTGATCGTATATGACATTTTGTTATTACGATTTTATACTAGTTTCAAGATGGTGTAGCTGAACAACGAAGCATTAACAAAAAATGTATATTCCCCATTATCGTTTTAAGTTAAATTTATCATAATATTATATTTAATAGATTAATTATTTATAATTTTAAATATGTACAAACTTAACTGTATATACACTTAAAACAAAACTAAACTCCAAACTAATAAAAAACCTTAAAAAATGGCGTCAATAAATTCATCCACATCGCTGTCGACTGGAAGTGTACCCAAAAGGCTGGCAGTATTGCCACGTTGTATGGCAATGCTAAATAATCCAGTTAAATTTAAATTCACTTTCTACAAAAGAGAAGCTTATTTTTATCACACGATTTCCTTCTTGCATTTCAGTTAAAAAAACCCCTAATATCTAATTACAAAGGACGAAGCTTTTATTTTAAGAAAAGCGTTATTTTTTATTACCTTCTGTGATTAGAAGAAATTTGAAACATTATAATGGATATAATTAATAGTCCGGTTAGTGCAGTGGGTAACAGTTTGGAATTCTTTCCGAGGGATATAGATTCAAGTATAAATTAATTTTGCTTTATAGAATAGATGGTAAAACAGTTGTACCAATGATATCTATACATTTAATAAATTATATATAAACTAGCTGTCCCCTGCGACTTTGTCCGCGTGTTTTAGTTTCAACGGTTTTTCATTCTTGCAACATTTTTAATTTTGCTCCGCTCCTTTTGGTCTCAGCGTAATGTTATATAGCTTATAGCCTTCCTCAATGAATGGGTTATTCAACAATGAAAGAATTTTTCAAATCGGACCAGTAGTTCCTGAGATTAGCGCGTTCAAACAAACAAACAAACAAACTCTTCAGCTTTGTATATTAGTACAGTGAAACCTGGTTAAGTGATTCATCAAGGGACCTGCAAATTTGTCTCACTTATATAGGTATTCCACTTACCCAGTGTCTCAGATATCCAGGTATAAATAAATATCTGTCTCATTTACAGAGGGTTCTATTAATAGAGGTCAGAATACAGGTTATTTCAGTTACAGAGGTGCGATTAGTAAATAAAATAACGTATTATGTAACCATTATACGTGAGTTTTAATCTTTATTGGGAATCAAAAACGATAATAAAGGTAATAAATGTAATAAACAAAAATATTCAAGCACGTTTTTTTTTTATTAATAGTACAAAAATGTAATTAAATTAACTTCAGTTTTTCACGTATTGATAACGATTTGAACCTTCGTTTCGGCATTTTTCAAATAAACATCCGTACGATAGAAAAGCAAAACTAAAACTGAAGGTCATTGAGGCTCAAAATTAGTTAAGTGCGGAATTTGCGGGTATATAAGAATTAAGTAAGTAAAGTAAGAATAAGTAAGTTAACAAACAAAACGATGTTATCTCAGTTACAGAGGTTAATGCATATAGATTTCACTCGCTGTCTCAGGTATAGAGGTAACTATGACAAAAAAATTGAAAGAACGAATCTCAGATATAGAGGTCTGCTTCGTTCCACTAACAGAGGTAATTCAGTGCCAAAGTGTTGGGACCTCAGTATGAGTTTCAGTTATGGAGGTTTCTCATTTATCCAGGTCCCACTTAATCAAGTTTCACTGTATATATATAGATTAGTATAGATACCTATATGTTATTAGCGCTCGCATTTTTAGGACTTAAAAATCTCATAATTAGGATGTTTTCAATGATAGCTATATATTTTACTTACCTGCTTATCTTATCTTTTGTACTATTCATAAGTGCAATTTTACAACATTTTGAAATATACCAGCGCGCCCAGATTTTAAATATAACTATGATGGCACATATATTTTGTGTAATATCATTGTTTTTTACGAAAAACTTCCTACATAAATATAAAACCTAATCGTATCTATATACTAATATATAAAGCTGAAGAGTTGTTTGTTTGTTTGAACGCGCTAATCTCAGGAACTGGTCCGATTTGAAAAATTATTTCAGTGTTGGATAGCCCATTTATTGAGGAAGGTTATAAGTTATATAACATTACGTTGCGACCAAATGGAGTGGAGCATAAATGAAAAATGTTGCAAAAATTTTAAACCGTTGAAACTAAAACATGCGGACAAAGTCGCGGGGGACTGCTAGTCTTCTAATATGTGGAAGCCTGTGTGCTTGTATGTTTGTATACTTACACGCGAAAACCTCTTAACGCATTTAGATAGAGTTCTACTAACAGATAATTCATAGCGTGAATTAACATATAGAATACCTTTTATTCAAGTTGCATTGTCCTGCGGAGGATTCAGTCTAAAGTTTTTAGCTTAAGTAGTTATATTATGAGCTATGTGGTAGTTTCACGAAAATTTGCTTGGTCATTTCATGTGAAAATTTGAAATAAGTACACAGTTTCACATGCTATAGGTACCATACAAGTAATTATTCTTTTATAAGTAGTTACATAAGGTTGTATGGGTTTGATGCTCTTTCACTTAAAAGGAGTCTGATAAAATACAGAATTATTTATCTACATAGCTTATTTATTAAAGAAACTCTATGTCATTTATAAATATAACTAGCTGTCCCCCGCGACTTTGTTCGCGTGTTTTAGTTTCAAAGGTTTTTCATTTTTGCAACATTTTTAATTTTGCTCCGCTCCTTTTGGTCTCAGCGTAATGTTATATAGCTTATAGCCTTCCTCAATGAATGGGCTATTCAACAATGAAAGAATTTTTCAAATCGGACCAGTAGTTTCTGAGATTAGCGCGTTCAAACAAACAAACAAACAAACTCTTTAGCTTTATATATTAGTATAGATAATGAATAATAATATACCGGCCTATATACTACCCACTGCTTTAGACAGGCCGCTTCTCATGTAGAGAACGAGCATCAATCACGACACTTGCTCATAGAGGGTTGTATTTTTAAAAAATATAACGAGTAAAAATACATACGTGAAGTCGACAGCAGCAGTTAGTTTATCTTAAGTCGAAAACACGAGACGCCAGAAGCATATCGGTTTCATAGCCACGACAGAACTCGTCACGATACGCTGCGACCATCATAAATGACTTTAACCCTCGAACACTGAAAAGCCACTTAACTTTAAGGCGTTCTCAAATGTCTATCTGTCGGAAACTTAACGGCGCCACCGTTAAGTATCATGCTGTTTCTGTTACTTTAAGGTAAAGCGATAGATGGACATTAAACAACGTCTTTAAGTTAAGTTACGTTTCAGTATTTAAGTGTCACGATATTAAATTTATGAAACCGATGTGCTTCTGGCGCGACACGACACGACACGACACGACACGACACGACACTACACGACACGACACGACACTCCACGACACGTAAGTTATGTTTCGCCTGTAGAATAGCACCCAGAAATGTGTCAAGAAATATTTAGTTCAAGATCTAAATCATAACTTCGATTGTTATTCAGATCTCGAGGAAGACTCTTAGGTACATTGTTTTATTAATAAATCCAATAAAATCACAGCCTACGCGTTAAATATCAATCTTCGTCTACAGCGGCTAAAATAGATAACTTACTCACAAAACTTTCAGATTTTGTTTAGTGTCAATATTTAGTTTCAATTTAGAAACTAATTGCCTTAAAAACATTATTTTAAGTGCGACTTAGAAATTATCTACTCAACTTTTTGATAATATCTATAATGTTAATATACTCTCAATATTAAAAATATTTATAATCCATTCATGCATATATGTAGACTAAAAAACCAATGGAACGTATTATGTTGGGGGTAAAAAGAACCGATTGCGTGCAGATGTATTTAACAGCCAATTTACAATGGAGCTGGGCTGATCATATTAGCCGCATGGGTCCGGATAGATGGACTAGAAAGTTGGACGGAACTCGAAAACGGAGTAGGCCGAAAAGACGCTGTCGAGACGACATCGATCGCTATTTTCCGGATTGGTGGGAAGCGACTTCAGACAAAGTGCCCTAAGGCAAATTGGGGGAGACCTTTTTCCAGCTGTAGGACACCTAAAAGGTTATATATAAAAAAATGTATGGAGCATATCTCAAAAAGTTTGTAGGGAAAGCTGTCTCTCTCACTTCTGCCTTTTTTGAAGCTATGTTAGGGTCGGCTTCCATTCTTACCAGATTCAGCTAAATACTTTATTTACTTTATTTACTTTATTTTACATTAATCTTATATATTATGCGTTTAGAAGATACGATGCTACAGACAGACGCCCAGATGTCCACAGACACGCGCGGCATACTTATAACACCTCTCTTTTTGCGTCGACGGTTAAATATGATACCAATCTTAGTTTTAAATAAACAGAATATTTAAATGACTGTTAAAATGATTTATTTCTTTAATATTTTCTAATTATGCAAACGAAAAACAAACGTATTGTAAACTTAAGAACATAAATATTCTTTAATGGACGATATAATTAATATTCTTGAGACGGGGTTTTAAAAAACCATTTTCTTTGGCGAAAAAAGGTTGAATTGTAAATGTTTTTTTATAAGCAAGGATACTTAGTTAGAGAAACGTGCTTATTATTTTAGAGCAATAATAAGTGAACTATAGAGTGTGTGCATATGGAGTATGATCTGTAGGCACTATGTATGAACAAGTTAAAACGTAAAATTTGTGTCAAAAACCGAACGCGCCTTTTTATTAAAACTATAATATCTAATAATATAATATCTTGGGACAGCTCACACACGGTCATCTGATCCCACACTAAGCAAAGCCTGTATTATGGCAACCAGACAACTGATAAACATACTTATATATTTCTAAATACATACATATTATAGATAAATTACACCCAGACACAGAACAAATGATCGTGCTCATCACATAAAGATTTGTCCTGGGTGGGAATCGAACCCACGACCTCCAGTTTAGCAGTCAGAGTCACTAACCACTAGACCAACAGGCCCGTCAACTATCTCAAAACCTAATTTATTCTAAAAATATCGGAGCCATCGATGGTTTTACTTAAACGTCTGTCATCGCACGAAAAAACACTTAAAACAGAAAAAGAGCGTCATACTTGCAGCAAATAATTTGCTTACGCTCGGTATAAAGAGCTACTAACGATGCGCGTGCTCTATGCTTAGCTATGTATACTCTAAGCTTATTATATTATAGTAATCGTAGTTTTTCAGTTGTTTTATGAACGGGTATAGCGAGTGATAACTACTTATATTTGTTATTTGTTTATTATTGATATGCGTTAGGGCATCAAAAATTGGGTAATTTTTGGTAATTTCTTTATAATTTTAGTATTTTCATATTTTGCTAGGAGTTGCCGGGACATAATTTTTAACCGAAATTGCCCATAATCGCGAAATTGAGCCATTGAAGCAACAAAGTTATCAATAAAAAAAATGTAAATTAAATAAATAATACATTAAATAAGTAATAATACATTAAAAATTGGTAAATTTGTGAAAAAACACATTGGTAATGAGTTTATAAAAATATTTTAAAGGAAATTCACTCTCATGATAAAAACTAAATCACACTTTTAAAATCAACAAAAATACACATTTCTACAAATGTCCTGTCAGCTACGTCGTAGCCAGCCTAAAGGAGCTACGTCGTAGACGGTGAAGAAAGCTACGACGCGTTAAATATTACGAAGCCTACGATTTACTTTGATTACGATTGATTTTCAAACATTTCATATTCATTAGGTATACGTGTTTTTGTATTTATGTTTATATATGATCTGCTTTTTTTAAGTCAACATTTTAAAAAGGTGTCAATAATTATTTAAATCTTTAATTCGTAGAAGCAAATTATTTTAATAATATCGTACAAAAAAGATCTTATTATTCTAAAATAAATGAGTTAGTCTTAAATGTCTGGAAAAATAACTTTGAGTATTTTAAAATGACTACAAAACGTAAAGTGGCCAATTAATTGAAAAATCCGTTTATTTTGAATATAATACAAATCAAGATATCACAACACACAAAATAGAGATCCCCTTTTGCTAAACTGTAAGGTGAAAACCACCGTTTTCGACCATGATGCCAGAGACCCATTAGAATAAAAACATTATATTATTTATTTATTTAATAATTTATGCACAAAACAGTACATAGGCGGACTTAATGTCTAAAGGCATGTATATTATACTGTTTTAATTAACGCATTGCCTCTACAATATTTGAATAGCTAGAAAATATGTATAAAGCATATCTCATTTTATATTGATGGCTGTTATTAAAAGATTTTAAACTAATACACTAGCAAATAAAATTTCGCCATACAGTAAAAAAACTAATAGTGTTTTATTAAAAGATACAAAGATACCTTTTTGTTAAAGCCGCTATTGTCCTATAATAAGAGTTAACCCACGCCGCGGTTGGAGCATGGATGGGTGATCATTTATATCCCCGGCTACCATATGTTGATCTTTAACAGTCGTTAAGTCATTAAAATTCTGACAACCAGTCTTACTATGTGATACTGTGTTACCCAGCAAAATGGTTTGTGGAGTTCAGATAGGCAGTCGCTCCATGTAAAATACAACTGCATACAATGAGACTGAAAACCAACCCTAAAATAGATAAAAAAGGCGAAGCAAATAAAGAATTGACGTCACAATTACCTAACTATTTTAGTCTCTATATTTTAATACCGTGGGTAGAAAACGTGTAGTAAAAATAAATTATTAAATAGATAAGGACGGCAACAGGACGGGTCACCCCACAAACTTATTGTGGATGTCAAGTGAAGGCCCATTGTAAAGGAGTATTTTTAGACTGATTAGCTTGCAGAAGATTTTATTATTTGATAGAACGAATACCTTTTTATTGGGAGACTTCAAGAGCTATGTTTGTCAAGTTAAGGATTGTATAATTTAGATATTTTTGGATCGTGGGTGTGTGGGACTGTGGGGTGACGTCAGTTTGTTGGGAATAAATCGATAGTTAAAATATTACTTTTGCTGCTTAATTGATTTAGCTTTGATTAGTATTATGAGGGCTATGGAGTAGAAAGCGCATATTTTCCCCATTCGAAAAACTAAATCTAAAATATCGAAATTTGGAATATGATTATTTTTCAAAGGTCCATAATTTTATAAATAAACATCGCGTCGTCAAAAAATATTGCGTATCCACTTTCATACCTACTAGAGGTATAAATAACTCAAAAAAAATGAGGTTAGGAAATTTGTTCATATGCATGAACCAATTTCCTAACCTCATTGTAAGAACGAATAAGTCAATATCTAAGTTATTTTTGAATTAAATAATAATCTTTTAAATCAATCAAAGCATTCCAACAAAAAGTATCACATCGCCACAAGAAGCAATAACAAAAATGACATTCTCTGTTATACTCTTAATTAAATTACATTTCAAAAGTAAACCCAAAAATCAAATTTAATTACATACACCAGTTCTAAAAATACCATGACAACGCTATAAAAGTAACAAATCCAACCCAATACGACTTAAAATCCAACCAAATTCGTTTAGAATTGTTAATTAAAGAGATACATCCAATTAGACCCGAATTCACATTCTTAGAATGTAATGAAGCAATCGTTAAACATTTAATGGTCTCTTGTAAGATGTTAAACGTGAAGGAAATGTGTTTTTATACTCGATTTAAGACGTATTTATATAATTATCGTACAACAGACAGTTGATTTAATCCTTTGTATATGTTTTTGTAGGCGCATTGTATTTATAGAATAGTATGGGGTAGATGATAAACTTTTTTAATGACGTTGAGAAAGATAGTTAAAAGATATTAAACACTTTATTTTACAAGCTTTTTATTTATTTGCAATGTATACTTGTTCGGGTCAAATCTTCCAAGCTAAATTAGAAGCACTTCTAGACATCCGATTGAGATGAATATTTGCATACTTATAGAAGTTCGGTGAATATTATAGTGCTTTCGAGCTAGTTTTAAGATGGAGACAGAAGGTGGCCATAGGAACTCTTTAACAGAACGACGCAATCGCATCATATTCGGGCTTGTTTGATTTGTCTTTACTATTGAACCTAGCTGATTTAAAAAAATAAATCTAAATATTTTTATTTCAAGTAGGCCTTTTCAGGCACTTTCAAAACGTTAAATGACTCTAGGTGCGCGGTTTCAAACTGTCACTCCTATGGAGAAGAACCGGCAAGAAACTCCATAGGTTACTTTAAAAAAAAAGTAATATGTTGGTACATACAATGTTAAAAAAATACAATTAATAATATAATGCAATTAATAATAATTTACTAATAAAAGCTTTTAAGTTATAATATATTTTCAATAAAAACTTATTATATCTTATTTACGTACCTAATCGACAATACTTGAAATGTCTCATGACGTCACAATTTCGTGCACAAGCATGATGTGATTAGCCACGAGTCCTAAACTTTGATTCGTTTTATGTTATTAGTGTTTTCTAAAAAAAAAACGAAAATTTAAGTTTTGATACATTTTAAATGTGATAAAATATAGAATATGTAATTAGGTATAAGGTATAATAAAATAAAAGATGACCTTTAATTAAATAGAAGGCAAATTGTACTCACGAGGTTTCAAGCTAACAGATTGAAAGGGAGAACTTGATTCTGTCATAATTAATTGTCAGAGTATTTCTCAAGAGTATTATTCAAATGTTAATTAATTTTATATAGGCTAAGAAATATTCTAAGAATATTTTGTTATATTAGACGTGTAGGGACCTTATTATAGTATTATAATAGATACATATTGATATATTATTAAACCTGTTGGTCGAGGGGTTAGTGATCCTGACTGCTGGACCGGAGATCGTGGGTTCGATTCCCACCCAGGACAAATCTTTGTGTAATGAGCATGATCATTTGTTCTGTGTCTGGGTGTAATTTATCTATAATATGAATGTATTTTGCAATATATAAGTATATTTATCAGTTGTCTGGTTGCCATAATACAGGGTCTGCCTAGTTTGGGATCAGATGACCGTGTGTTAGTTGTCCCAAGATATTATTATTATATAAGATATTATAATTATATTATATACGGTTATATTAGTTTGTATCTATCTCACTGTAGAGTGCAGACTGCAGCTGCAGAGAAAGATCGGTTGTTGACAACGCTTATATGCTAGTTAGCTATCAGTAAAAAACCTTTTAAATAACCAAATAAAAAAAAGCTATACCATATCCTTATAATTGGTAAATATTTTTTTATTTACTAGCTGTGTCTCGCGACTTTATAGGTCGTTATAATATCAAGTGTGCAGTATAATAAGTAATTACCTATTCTTTTTATTTTATATTTTTGTTTTTGTTTTTGTTATTGTGTATTTGTTTTGTTATTTTATTATAATTAATATGTTACGTTTAGTTTATAAGACGGTGTGAGCGCTCTTTGGTGTAACAATAAATGTTTTTTTTTAAGTCATCTCATGTCTTGTAGATTGTCTCAATAAGAATGGTAGCGAGGTAGACAACAGCACACAGCACATACTTAAGTAGTAGTTAGCACTCGACTCAACTTGCATTCAAAACCTTAGCCTATTTATAGTTCTCAAAGACATGAAATATTCATTTCCAAGTCAAAATGGATGACTGTAATAAACTCTTACTTGTAAAACTAAAACTTGAAAACTGCTTGTCAAAGTTGGCGGGAATTCCTACCACGCGCCGCCATATTGCACGTTCCGTTTCTAGTTACGGTGTTGCCAAGCGTGAAAATAATATCCGCCGTGGTGTGAATACAGCCTTTGAGGCTGGCAACTGTAGGCTGTTTGTTATTCAAATATTTTTGTTCGTGTGGAAATTTTTAGAGAAATACCGAGGGAAAATTATTTAGGTGTGAATTTAATATAATATGTCGTTTTGATATGCAAATGGATTTAATCTTTGCTTACTGAGTTAGTTATTAAGAAGATGTGTGTAATTATTATACCTATATAATTATAACATACGCAGCTAGGTAAAACGTGCAATAAATACTAATATTATAAATGGGAAAGTAACTCTGTCTGTCTATCTGTTTGTTACGATTTTACAGCTACACCTGACCGATTTAGATGAAACTTGAGAGCAAGAATTGTTGGATCTTAAGAAAGGAAATTAATTTGTGCCGTGTGTGGTGTCGGTTCGATACTCACGCGGGCAGAGCCGCTTGCTGTTGCTGGTTTATTATTTGAGATAGGCTACACAGAAATAAGGCGCATTTAGTTGTTGCATAATTTTGTAGTTAATTCACATTGCAACAGGTATGCTGACTAAGTTAAATACAGCTGGCAAAAACAAAAACAATACAAAATTAAATTAAGTTAAATTCACGTTGTTTCAATTTAGTAGCAAATTTAAAGTTACAACATATTTACAGTACCAGTTACTTCACGCGTAATTTCCATTCACTTTATCCCCATATTTTTTTGTTTAAGAAACTAAAGAAAAATATACGTGCCTAATGTTTTTTAATTAAATAAAAGACGGACATAAAAACATACTGTCCACATCCCTAATTATTAATATTAAACGTAAAAAAAATAAAATAAAAATAGAACTGCAATTATTGCTTACAAATGCTATGTAGTATATGTATGAATCAAACTAAAAATAAAGAAGTAAAAGAAGATTAAAACACAGGATCAACCTTTAAAACGTGAACTTTCAACTTGCATCTATTTTTATTGTCTATTCAAGTGAATTTAAAACAACGATAGAAAATAGAAAATTGGTGCCTACCCGCATGTAACCACGTATGATGAAAATTGTGAGCTCTATTGTTCCACGGCGGGCAAATCAACTGGCTAGTGCTGCAACTAGTTGTCGATAAAAATTTTTGATTAGAAATTTCAATTCGACAAATATAGGTAGTTCGTTTATTTTTTCAATAGTCGGATAAATTCTTTTTTCAATGAAACTTCTTCTCCTGCCAAGTCTTTTCCCAAACTATGTTAGGGTCGGCTCCAGTCGTACTCGAATCAAGTGAAAACTGTATTTTACATGGAGCAACTGCTTTACTGACCTCCACAAACCATTTACGGGGCTGGTAGATTGGTACTTAATGACTGTCAAAGAATAACGTATGACAGTCAGGACCAACGGCTTAACGTGCTTTCCGAGGCACGGAGGGATCTCGGCATGTTTGCAAATGGTCACCCATCCACGGACCAACCGCGGCGAGTGCGGCTTAACTTGTATTATCGGTCAATCCGTACGGCTTACACTTAGCCACGAGCCCCTCAAGCTTTGCGGGATAATTATGTTATAAATTTAATAACAATTAATCGTTTGTAGTTATTGTTATAAATAATTAAACACCAACAAATTAATACAAGGATAAGTTCCGTAGTACGGGAGACGTTATTAAAAAACAAAAGAAAACTAGAAATAAAATAAAGCATCGATATCGATATACCCCTGTTGCAACAATTCCCATCTCTCAACCACTTGTTGTATTTACGGCAAGGTTCGTAATTTTCCCGCGTCTCCATTGAAAACCCGCGTAAATATTGCTCGGGTATAGCGGATAAACGCGGCCATTTTGTTTGTTATTCACCAAAAGAACAGTAAATTGGTTTGAAAAAAGGTTAAGTAGCATTTTGATGTAAACTGGAATTCGTTTAGGTAATGTTTTTAGTTAACATTTAACTTTTAAATGAGTAGTTATACCAGACAGTTTCTTTAGATTGGATGCTGAAGTAATTAAAGTTTTGAACCCTAAATAAGGACATCGATACTAATATTTTAAAAGTGAAAGTAACTGTCTGTTTGTCTGTTACAATTTCACTGCTAAACTGCTGTACCGATTTTGATTAAACTTGATATGGGGTAAGTTTGGTTCATTGAACCAATACCAAATCGAGTAGCGTACACACCTAGCTCTGAGGTCCCGGGTTCGATCCCCGGCTGAGTCAATGTAGAAAACCACTTTTCTACATTGACTCGGGTCTGGGTGTTTGTGGTACGTTTGTTGTCTCTGATCCCATAACACAAGTGCTTTAGCTACTTACTTTGGGTTCAGAGCAATGTATGTGATGTTGTTTACATTTATTTATTATTAATTAATTCTAACAAATGGTTATACCATACATAAATCTATAGGACGTTGTTAAAAGTCTATCTTGCAATTTACGAGTGACAAAAACAGCACGAGAAACAACGGCGTCTTTGAGTTGCTTTTAAGTACAGCTATCATAACCAAATAAAGTTCTGCCTGCCTCCTACGCCAAACCAAGCGAGATAATACTCACTGGCTTATAATTACTTTTCAAAAGACATTTGATCTTTCAGCCCCTATAAAATGGCGGCGGTTTGATGAATACAAAGTTTTATAAATGTTTTGAATACTGCAGTTTGTGTTTATTCAGAGTTAAATTTAACTGTGGTATTTTTAGATGGTTTGAGGCTGGAAATAGTGAGTTCTTACAAGAAAATATGGAGTGCGCATATCGAGTTTGAACTAAGCTCTAGCACGAACAAGTAAAATTGTAAAATTAGTGTCAAAACAGAGCGCGCCATTTTATTAAAACTGTCTCATCTATATAATATATCAAAAGCTTTGTCCTGATTGACTGACGGGTCAACGCGTAGCCTAAACCGCTTATCGGAGAGACCTGAAACTTGGAGGGCGAGTTCTTTGTATGACGTAAGCATCCGATAAGAAAGAATTTTCCGAAATTCCACCCTTATGGAGGTGAAAAACGGGACCAAAGTATGTATGGAACAACGTGATTCCTTGCTCCAATCTACTTCAAATTTTGCATAAATATTCTTTAAGAGAATTAACGCCTAACGGGGTTACAATTATTTTGATTGGCATCAAAGTTGATATCAATACTCTTTAGTGCTTTTGATTTAAATTACTTTTTATTTTGACACATATTTGAAAACTCAATTCGATTTTATTCAAAAAACGTTGAACTCACATAAAACCTTAGTGCAATGCAATATTCTTTTAATTTAGAATGTCAAAAACCTTTTCGACTTCTACGCGGACGAAGTCGCGGGAAAAAGCTAGTTTTGAATGATCAAACAAAGTACAAATTACGTATAAACGTGGGATTGACGTTAGATTACTCGTAATGCAGGATTATAGTTTTTGTGATACGATTGACAACCACTCAACCGTGTCGGTAATCACGGTGACTCGCGATAGTTTTTACTACAGTGACACTTACTAGATACGTTAGGTACTGATAAACATTATTTACATTACCATAACTGTAATGTAATCCAAATAATTTAATCGTAATGTAAGTTGAACTAGTTTGTCATAAATGTTATTAATTAATACCTAATCTATACTAATATGTATAAAGCTGAAGAGTTTGTTTGCTTGTTTAAAGGCGGTAATTTCAGGAACTATTGGTCCGATTTGAAAAATTCTTTCAGTGTTGGATAGCCCAATTATTGAGGAAGGCTATAAGGAGCGGAGCATAAATTAAAAACCGTTGAAACTAAAACACGCGGACAAAGTCGCGGGGGACTGCTAGTTGGTTATAAATTTGCATGCCGAACTAAGTAGGCGAAATATGAAGAACTGTACTAATTTATAAGATCTGTTACAAATGAACTATATTTCAAGCAAATAAATAAATTATATTCTATTCTATTCTATTCTACAAAAAAATACTCTCCATGTTTAGATTCCAGTCAGTTCCTTCCATTGACAGATTTTGTTTTAAGAAAACTGTATCTCCTGCCTGCTAAATTAATTAATAGAACCACTCAAATTAAGGCATGAAAGACAGTGACTCTGGTGCATGGCTGAGGTATGTAAAAACCAAATGACAAAAAAAACCGTGATGGATCGTCCGATCGGGCAACCGAATTTAAAAATTCGGATCAACTACCGTCGATGTGCAGCCAGCCTTAATGGAACAAGAGGACAAGAGGTGTGCACACAAATGGCCAATGTTTGTACTACCCTCGAACGAACCGATAGTTAAAATTAACTGCACTTTGGAACCACCAATATGCGTGTATTATTAAGCGATGAATTTTGGCACACTAATGCATTTGAAGTGTTCAAAGTTATTTTTATAAACGCAAATACTTTAAGGCATAATGTCAATTCTTTTTAATATGTTCTGATAGATTAATGAAAAATGAAACTACACGTTTGTTTATTTAAAACAAAACGGTTTACTCACGTATATTCTCGGGATCGCCCGACTAGTTTCAGACTTAATAGGAGTCTCTGTCTCAATTATAAAAAGTCCTCACGAAAGTTGTTATGCATACACGTTTGATTGTTAAAAACTTAGGAAGATACATTGGAAATGTCGCATGACGTTTCGACTTAGTATTTTTGTATTAAGTTATGATGTAACGAGTCTAGTTGGGGTCAAAGTTAAACTTTAACTTGCTTTATCTAAGAAGTTTTTACTTAATATCGAATAAGTAAAAGATACATGTCTACTTTTTTTCTTATCTGGACGAACTAACGGGTTTTTACTTTTTATGTCACATCCCTATTCTTGTAAGATGATTTTTATTAACTACTAGCTGTCCCCCGCGACTTTGTTCGCGTGTATTACTTTCAACGGTTTATCATTTTTGCAACATTTTTCATTTATGCTCCGTTCCTATTGGTCGTAGCGTGATGTTATATAGCCTATAGCCTTCCTCAATAAACGGACTATCCAATACAAAAATAATTTTTCAATTCGAACCAGTAGTTCCTGAGATTAGCGCGTTCAAACAAACAAACAAACAAACAAACTCTTCAGCTCTATAATATTAAGTATAGATAGCGACCTTCATTCGGGTCCTAATGTAAATGTTTTATACTATACAAGCGACCCGCTTCACAACGGTAGATAAAATATTAATCAATTAAACAAAAAAACCTTTCTCTTGAATCACTCTGTCTAATGCTGAAAACTGTATTAAAATCCGTTGCGTAGTTTAAAAGATCTAAGCGTACGAACAGCGGGAGTGAATTTGTTTTAAACTATGTAATTTAGATCAATATTTCAAGAAAGCAACGTGTCTATATTTTTAACTAGCTGTCCCCCGCGACTTTGTCCGCGTGTTTTAGTTTCAACGGTTTTTAATTTTTGCAACATTTTTCATTTACGCTCCGCTCCTTTTGGTCGCAGCGTAATGCTATATAGCTTATAGCTGAGAGAGTTTTTCAAATCGAACCAGTAGTTCCTGATATTAGCGCGTTCAAACAAACAAACAAACAAACAAACTCTTCATATTATTTAGATATAGATTAGTGTGACTTTTTCGGTTCCCTATTTTTAAGCATAAAATTTATGTCATAATTTAACATGGCATAATTTGATTTATCCTAATAATAGTTACGCACAATATCACTTTGGCATAACTTTATAGGCATAATTTTTAAGGCATACTTACTTTAAGCATAAACAATGTTAAGCATAATATTCTAAAGCCTAAATATCCTTACGCATAATGATATTTAAGCATAACTTTTATCTAACATAAATTTCAAAACTTTGCTATGAAATCATACTAGGCGCTTACTACGTGCTAAGGGTAAGGGTCACAAAAAATACCTACCAACCTAAACAAATGTGTCGGAGTTGGCAAAGTCGTTTCTAAGGGTCACAAAAAAAAAATACCTACCAACCTAACCAAATGTGTTGGGGTTGGCAAAGTCGTTTCTAGGGGTCACGAAAAAAAATACCTACCAACCTAAACAAATGTTTTGATTATAAATCAGGAATAAATACGTGTGATTAACTAAAGTATGAATTCATTACACCTTTTGATCTTTATGCCTAATATGTAACTATTAGACGAATAAACAATATGCCTAACAACTTTATGCAAATCGAAATTAGGGCAAAAAACAATAGCCTAAACTATACATATGCTTACTGAAATAGTATGCCAATCAACAATTATGTCAAAATATTGTTATGCCAAATACCAATATGCCAAACTCGTTATGCCAAATTAAAATAGGACAAAAAAAAATAGGCGAAAAAAAGGGATCCCGACTTTTTCATATGTTTTTATAATTTCTGCTACTCGGAGTGGATATGAATCCAACAAATTAAAGAACAGTCCACCCGTTCTTGGCTTATAAATGGTGTAAATAACCCGAGTTTTTTTAAGATATATAGAAAATCTTATAGGAATGTTGAATTTAATAAAAAATATAGTGTTTTAAGTGTATATGTATATAGTTAAGTTTGTAAATATCCCTAGAATAAAATAGTAATCAATGGTGTGTGCTGTCTGTGGTTTGATTAAAAAAACATTACAATATACCTATACTGGCATTCGTCCTACGTACAAAAAGTCAGTATTTTCATTCCTATCAGTAATCTATATATAAACGGTCATTTCCTTAGCGGTGTTTAGTTACAAAGAGAAACAATTTGAAACATGATAGTAGGTACCAATTTAATCTTTTTCTTACCTATTTTTATCCTTAAGAATCGTAAAATTTAGAAAAAATACTTTTACGTTTTAAATTTTTCAACAACCCACGGCTTTTAAATATTGCCGAGACATATAGAAAGTTCTAGGCCCTATAGCCAAGTGGCATATCTACAAGCTTTAACGCTGATTGAATCGCTTAAATGTATCCTTGAAAGTGACAAGTCTAAGTCATGTGACGTATCGAAATTAAATGTCATTTCCATACATTTAATGTCAGTAAAGCGATTTCTATCATCGTTAACTCTTGTATAGAAATGTCACTTGGCTAGAGCGCTGGTGGCATTTGCTGTCTCACTTAAGAGTCAATGCCTCTCTACACTTCTGACACCTCTCTCTTTCTAAGGCTGTTGGTTTGTCAGGGTTAGTCAAAGGAGTCAAACCACATTAAAGAATGACTGCTCTATTTGCACAATACTTTGCCAGCTGGCAGTTGACGCGATGATCCCTATAACACAAGGGATACTAAAGTGTCCTTTAGTAAGAATGGTCATTTAAATTATAGGGACTAAACCACTGTCTAATATCAATATAATAGGGATGATAACGGGGTTATAAAAAAGAAAAATCTATTCAGTTTGTGAGACAGACAATAAAAAAACAATTATATTTTTTTGCTTTTTCTATACAGCATGCAAGAAAAACTCTGTCCGATCCTTATGAGTATCATTCGGCATCGTACTGTGTACACATATACGTAACTATTGAATGGATTTAAGATTATTATTTTTCCCCGGTGAATATAATGAAATTAAATAAAACAGATCAAAGGCAACACTGATCGCTCGACAAAGTTCACGTGTACTACCCACAGTTTTGTATCAAAGAAGCCGCCTGAGCGACACATTTTTTTCTAGTACGCATGTTGAACCAGGAATACTTACATACGCCTTTATTTAATCGGACAGGGTTTTTGTTACATACTGTATAAGAAAAATAGAATATTATCAAATGGCATTATTTATTTCTGGCAGATATCTGGACCGGGTCTGCTGGCAGAGATCTTTTTAGAAATAAGCAGTACTTTTGTACTACACCTTCTAATTTTGTGACACCTGCAAGGGCGTCGAAACGTCGGGAACTAAAATCTAAATACAAACCGTTCAAAGTAGTTTTATTTCAATGTCTAATATTCGCGCAAACATCAGATAGCATATTGACACCGTACACAGGAACAAGTGTCACGCAATAACAAGTGCCGTCAAAGCGCGCACAAGCATTATCAGATATACTAGAATTAGAAGCTTAAGCGTTAAAAATCAATTATGATAGGGATGTAATGCTATCGATAATACTAACTTAATATTATCGCTTAATTACACGATAAGTGGCTTGATTACAACACTTTGATCTGTTCTGATAGCCTCGTGCGCTGAACTAAATGAGTCCTTACTAATATTATAAATGCGAAAGTAACTCTGTCTGTCTGTCGCGCTTTCACGCCAAAATTGAAGCGATTTAAATTAAATTTGGTACACAGATAGTCTAGACCCTGAGAAAAGACATAGGCTAACTTGCCGCGATAACCGACATCCACGCGGGCGGAGTCGCGGGAAACAGCTAGTCGCATAACATGACTTTTTCAATTCGCATAGTTTCTTACAGCCATTATTTTACATATATTGTATGCGCTACCAGGAGTAGAGGTCCAATTTGCAGCGGCCTTTTCGAGAACTTTACTCTAAACTGGGATGTGACATCTATCAGGGCCCATTCACCTCTGCTCTATGGAAGAACAGATAAGAACGATCCAAAATAGAGACAAAGCTATTGTAAATTATGAATGGAAAATAGATGTTACTGGATTGGTTATTAGAACTATTTTTCTCATTATTTACTGCAAAGTTCACAAAAATTTAATAACACTTTTTATCTACAGACAAAATGCGCCTCATACTGTCCGCCATGTTGCTGCTATCGGCCCTGCTGCTGTGCGCGACGCAGGCGCAGTACCCGCGCCCGCGCCGCCCCGAGCGCTTCGACACCGCCGAGCAGATCTCCAACTACCTCAAGGAGTTACAGGAGTATTACTCAGTTCACGGGAGAGGAAGGTGAGAGTTTAATATTAAGTTATAGAAGATTTATAGCTAAACATATTTAAATTCTGTATAATAACTTTCTTGAGGAGTATTCATAATTATTTGAAACAAAATGGTTTACTCACGCATATTCTCGGGATCGCCCGACTAGTTTCAGACTCAATAGGAGTCCCTAATCATGAGTTGACGCGGCGGCGGTGGTGTCGCGAGTCGAACTCAACTTAAGGACTCTTACTGAGTTTTGATATTATTTAAATAACAATAAGTAAACTATAGAGCGCGCATATCGAGTATAAACTGTAGGCACCAGTATGAACAAGTAAAATCGTAAAATTAGTGTCAAAACAGAGCGCGCCGTTTTATTATAACTATCTCAAAACCTAATTACCCTAATAATATTGGAACCATCGATATTTTAGCATAAACATCTGTCGTTGCAAGGAAAATCACTTAAATCAAAAAACGAGCGTAGTACTTACAGCTAATAATTTGCTTACGCTCGGCACAACGGCCTACTAGCTATGCGCGCACTCTATGTTTGTCTATGTATACTCTAAGCTCACGCCCCTTGCTTTTTTAAAACAGTCAAAACAAAAGCAGTCGAACTGCTACAAACAGTCCGTGTGCGCACGGCCTAAGACTTATAAAAAAGATTTAATTAAAAAAAAGTAGATATGCTTATTATCTGTCTGACAAAAATTGGTGTCATTATCATGTCTTAGTAAGGCCCCAAGTTGGGCGCCACGGGTAGATTTATGCTAAGTATATTTCATAAACCAAAACCGGTAACAGTTGCGTAAGTAAAAAAACCTAATTGTGTTTTAAAACCATCAAAAATCTTTGCATGAGATAGTCAAATCGTTTTTTTTTTTTTAGTTTGAATGTTGATATAAATGCCATCTATGAATTGTTTCACGAACTATGTAAACTGGAACAAAGGGAATTTAGCACTATCAGTGGTCTTGTGTTTTTGTAGGAGAGGTCACACATAGGAGAATAAAGTGCTGGTAATATTTCACTCCTAACCTAATATTGTAGAAATGTCTCGAACATTCCGTCTAGAACCGTCCACAACATTCTAGAATATTCGTGTTAAGTTTACGCTATTCGATAAGAGTTGGCTCTAAGTAACTCCCCTACTGAATAAGAGATGGCGCTGTCTGTCTCAACTACAGATAACACTAACACGGCGTAACAGTATGTCTAGTCAAGTTTGTTGTTGTGATTATTTTAACGATAAATGTCTTTTTTTTTTACAGATATGGCAAGCGACAAATGCACATAGCTGATGCGTCAGTAATCTTTCGAGAGAGTCCATTCTTCGAACACACTTTTAACGACGAACCGGCTTTCAAACCTCTTGGATATAAGTAAACTAATTAATAAATAATAATAAATATACATCAATAATCCCATATTAACTGAAAAACCGTTGTCATTAAAATTAATGTGAGTTTGCTGTTTTTTAATTGACTACAGAATTTTTTGAGATGGGTAACACTGATAGTAAAAAAGCTAATATTTCACCTTGTTTTATTTCTGATATTGTCGTAATTTACTAATTAAATAAATGTGCTTAATAAAACAACTGTTTATAATTTGTTTTACCCATCTATATAGAAATTATTTTAAATTCAATTCTGTCAATTTATTTAAATAAAAAAATATCTTAGCTGTCATTTTGACGTTTCATTCTGAAACTTAAATACTGGTACAGATAACTTCTTTTGCTATTTATATTAAAAACATTAATTATGTATTTCTGGTCAATTATTTGCTTTTCTATAATAAATAATAAAAATAGTTCTCGGGCTGGGTGACGAACTATTTTTAGTAATAAATATAAATTACCTTTAATGTAATAGATAGTAAATTATGTATAAATACACGAGAAAATAGTGTTACTATGTACCTATGTAGTATTTATTCAAAAAACAAGATTGTTTCATGGCATAGTTGTTTTATTTTTAACCTAACTATCACTATTGAATAATTAGAGCTCAATCATTTATGGTCTTGTAAGTTTCTGTCTCTCTGTGTTGTCTTGTAAGATCTTAGCGTGATATTTAAATTGACGAGCAGAAATGGAATTACCTGCTTGTTTTACAATATGAAATGAGTAAATTAGTCACATGATGAACTCATGTGACTAATTTACTCATTTCATATTTTATCCGACTGCCAAGAAAGGGTTATGTTTACGCGCGTATCTTCGTATGTATGTTTGTAAATTACATTACCTCGTATCTTCCAAACTGCTGGATGGATTTCGACAGTTAAGGTATCGTTAGATTCGTCTTAAAAACTTTAATTAGATAGATTAAAAAAAAAAAAAAAAACTGAAATTTTGCGCAAAATTTAGTAAAACGTCAATTTTGTTTTTCGAACACTTCGAGTAGAATATTTCAATGAAGGGTTTTCAAAAATATTCCAATCTTGTAATAATGTAATATCTGGTTGCCATAATACAGGCTCTGCCTAGTGTGGGATCAGATGGCCGTGTGTGAGCTATCCCAAGATATTATATTATTACGGTAACAATAGAAGATGAGATGAATTAGTTCCGCGGCGCTCAAGATTCCATTCGAGTCTCGTAGAGACCGAACTAAAGGAGCGAAAACTAAATTCAACAAATGGCTACTTTCCGTTCATTCCACTCGTATACCGTCGTGTATTTTCGTCTTCCTTCGGTTCACTAACCCTCCACTCGATAGATGGTGTTGTCCGGCCACTCTGAATGGCGGTGTTAAGATTCTCCGCGACTTAATGACTACCCCAGACGCGTAGAAGTCCGCCATTCATTTGGATTTCAAAGGATTGTAGACTTTTCTTCCTTTGACATCCAGATGAACAGAACAAATAATAATAAACTAAATCACATAGGATAATGTGGTCTATACTCCAGGATAATACCCTGTGATGTTAGGCCCGTAAATTCCTTATGTTCTTTATTCAGAGTGTGTGCTTATCATACATTCTGATTACGGAATGTAAGGATTTAGGCAAACGTCAGGGCTGCCTACCTCTTACAAAGAAATAACAATTAACAATTTGTTTTAATTAAAACATAAAAAATACCGACTGCCCTGCTAAGAAACCTTAATACCCGTTAAGGAAAGGCTTTTAATTTTTATAATTATCATTTATTTTATCATTTCTCATTCCTAGTTACGTTAAAACATACAAGATTGGAATATTTTTGAAAACCCTTCATTGAAATATTTTACTCGAAGTGTTCGACAAAATTGACGTTTTACTAAATTTAGCGCAAAATTTAAGACAGTTTGTTTTTTTTTAAATCTATCTAATTAAAGTTTTTGAGACGAATCTAACGATACCTTAACTGTCGAAATCCATCCAGCAGTTTGGAAGATACGAGGTAATAAAGTAATTTACAAACATACATACGAAGATACGCGCGTAAACATAACCCTTTTTTGGCAGTCGGATAAAATATGAAATGAGTAAATTACATGATGAACTCAAGCTGTCGAACGAATCTGCAGAGAATCAGGATTTAGGGTATTTTCGTCATATGAATATTTTTTTAAGCCGGCAACCGATTTGTAATTCTCCTTTAGTTGTCATTGCCTGCGGTTAGAGGTGTTCTGCTTACTCCATTATGGTGTTCAGACTTTTCAATGGCACCCAAACGTGGTACTGTCCTAATTGGCACACGATATCGATACGATTTGTTATGTCACATAAACGCGTCATATGTTTCTCATAATAACAGCTGACTTTAGGTCTAAAGTAAAAATAAGTAAACTATAAAGTGCGCATATCGAGTATGAACTGTAGGCACTAGTATGAACAAGTACTATCGTTAAATTAGTGTCAAAACTGAGCGTGCCATCTTATTGAAACTATCTCGAAACCTAACCGACCCGTCCGGGGATCGAACTCGGGACCTCCGAGCTAGACAACACCTTGAAAACCGGGGTTGTCAAATGCCCTCGCCATGTCTTGTTATGATTTGGCTGTTATTATGTTGTCAGAGCCCCAGTGTTAGTCCAGGGCTGATTTTAAAATTCCCCTATTTAGTAAGATTATCGTGTCTTTCTAAGACATGACTTATTGTCTTTCTAAGACACGATAAGTCATTGAAAGCTTTTATATTCAGTTTAAATTACTAGATCGTTTTGTCGATCAAATTACAAGATTTTACTTGCTAAGTATATCAGATTGTGTGTGTTAATAAATAAATTAAGTAAATAAATTAGGTAAATTAGAACAACTTCTTGACATCCGATTGAGATGAAATTTTGCACACTTATACAAGTTTGGTGACTATACAATATTCTGGTACTTTCGAGCTGGTCTGATGATGGAGCCTGAAGTGGTGGCCTTTGGAACTCAACACCATCATGTTTAGGCTTGATTTAGTAATCTTCACGAGTAATTAGACTATGTATTATTAATAGTTAGTGACCTCTGTAGCTTAGTGAAGCGACTGGTGCGTTGAACAAGTAGTCACAGGTTCGAGTCCTGCCTAAGGTTAAAATTTTTCCTTTCTAGTAAAGACTACAATCTTTTTTTTATAGGGACTAGCCCACCACACATGCCCATCATTGCAACTCCTGTAAGCCAGGATCTACAATGATAACTAATGAATACCACCGAAACACTTAAGCTCGGTGTGTCCCAGGGAAACGATTGACTGTCTTGGAACACGCAACGAAATTAATCAGAAGTAGTAGATAGGAGGAGTAGGAAAAAATTGTTTCCACTTCCCTCCATAGCAAGCGGGAGACAAAAAGAAAAGATAAGACAACTGAGTTTGGCTCAGTTGCCAAGCATCGCAGATAAAATTTTAACATGAATGGGTCCTAAAATTCATTTAGGAGCTGTTATTTTGATTCCAATAATGGTATGGCTAAAAACATCTGAAAGCACGGAAATTTGCTCTGGTAGCAACGACAGTTTAATAAAAACTGCTATCTATACGTATTACAAAAAACATTTAATTCTATTTTGTCCTAACCTTATTGCGGTGTTATAATCCATCCCCCCCCCCTTCACGCCCCATCAATTACACCCCCATTACTTAAGCGATCAAATGACATAAATTGTGTGTTATTCAAATATATACTTTAACCTTAAAAGTTATGGTTTAGTTTGCTTTTAAAGGAATTAAATGAACTAGTTCAAGGTATTTATCTCTTCTCTATATGAGAAAGTTGGTTTGTTGTTGTGTTTGTTTGTGTTTTATTTCTATTAAAGGCCAGCAGGGCTATTCGCTATGGCGGTTGTCAACTAAAGCGACAATTGCTTTATAAAAAACATAATTTTCGTATCGTCTAACGTCGATGACTAACTAGATCTACTACAACGTAGTTGGTCACCGACTTTAGCCGATACTAAATTTGTGTTTTCACAGTTATTTTTATTTCGTAAACATAGCTTGGTTTGTCAACTGGAGATAGCGAATAGGCCTAAAGAGATCAGAAAAATATATAAAAAATAGAAGTAAGTAAGTTTTTATTGAAATGTATTTTATCACAAGCTTTTAAATCAGCTAGGTTTACAGTACTAGTGAAGACAAATCAAACAAGCCTAAACACGATGAGATTGCGTCGTTTCGTTACGGAGTTTTTTTCTATGGCACCTTCCGGACGCAAACCAGCTAGAGAGTACCATAATATTGTATTATCACCGAACTTCTATAAGTAGGCAAAATTTTATCTCAATGGGACGTCTAGAAGTGATTCTAATTTAGTTTGCAAGATTTCACCCGAACAAACATACATACAATGCAAGTTAATAAAAAGCTTGTAAAAATATCTATAACTAGCTGACCCCCGCGACTATGACCGCGTGTTTTACTTTCAACGGTTTTTCATTTTTGCAACATTTTTCATTTATGCTCAGCTCCTTTTGGTCACAGCGTAATGTTATATAGCTTATAGCCTTCCTCAATAAATGGGCTATCTAAAACTGAAATAATTTTTCAAATCTGACCAGTAGTTCCTGAGATTAGCGCGTTCAAACAAACAAATAAACAAACAAACTCTTCAGCTTTATAATATTATATATAGTATAGATTCTAATAGAGTACTGATCATGATTTTTTTAATATTTAATTATATATTTATTAAACCGGCCTATAAATGTCTTATTGCTGGGCTCAGGCCTCTTCTCAAGTAGAGAAGGAACGAGCACTAAAGATTACAAGGTGGCCTTTTGTATTTTGTCACGGGGTGAAATTCTAATGACTTCAACCCACGCCGAGGGCACGACGTGGGGATATGTCGGACTTGCACTAAAAACACCCCGGTCCCGTCCTTGCCTTTGCCGGAGTCCCGGGTTCGCTAAAGCATGCTCGGCGGGGCTCCGGTGATGACAAGGTGGCCTAGCGGTTTAATGAACGGATTTGCGTGTCAAGGTTGCAGGTTTGAACCTATTAAAGGCATCAGTGTGACAGTTTCAAAGTTATTATGTACTTTCTTAATTATTCTAAGACTTGATTGAAAATCGGCGAAGGAAAACATAGTGAGGCAACCTGGATTGCAAAAAAAATAATCTGATTTCGCCCGCAAGTGAGCAAGCGTGGTGATCAATGCTCGTTGCTCGTTCTCTACATATTGATAATTATGCAATGTTTTAATTGAAATATACTAAAAACTTTTATGAATTCATTCTTTTATTTCCCTTATAGGTATTACTGATGCTACCATATAAGCTTGATTATAAAAAATATAGATTCAAGATAATTTGCGATTTATTGATTGAACCTAACAACATTATATTCAAGAATAAAATTATCACTAAATTTAAAACAAAAATACAATATAAAATCAAAGCAGTACCGAGTGAATACCTAGTTTCAATATCACATTACACACAACTATTTATGAACCTTAATACCTTTAAATAAGGTGTTTATTACAATAACGTCTTGTTCAGTGGACGGGGTGTCAAATCGAAACTAAGTGGATTATAAACAGAATGCGCGCGCATCTACGATGTTTCAGTGTAATGGCGGAAGGCGCTTTTAGGTTGACACGGCGGAACTATTCATTTTTACTGCTTTATGTCGCTTGTAAGTGTTATTTTTAACTTATTATTTTATGTCTGGTGTGTGTTTTAAAATAAATATAAAATATAATATCTGTTTAAATACCTACGCAGTTATATTTTGTGGGCAAAATTTTTATGTTTAATGGCGCCCAACGTGGGGTTAAAACATAAATGGCGCCCAGTTTGGGAGCAAAAGTTTTATTTACTGTTAGCATATTTATAAGTGCGGAACCTTTTTTTTATTGGCAGCTAAGTTAGTTATGTATCTGGGTGCGATAAAGATGTATTTAAACGTACAAAACGTTAAAATTCGTTATATGGAGCCCAACGTGGGACCATTTATTAACCCAAATAAACAAATCGAATACAGTAATTCTTAAGTCATAATTATTTAGTATTAACTCAATTAATTCTACCTTTTGCCTAGCCCAGTATTTCACGTGGAGCGACTGATCTGACCTCCACAACCCATTTTACTAGATAACACAGTATCCCATAGTAGACTGGTTGTTAGAATTGTAATTACTTAACGCCTGTCAATAATCAACGTAATAATAAGCTTATAATATGACTATTCACTCAATTTATTAATCTTACCAATAAGTCTGTTTATTTTATTACAGTTGAAAATGTTTTTTTTTTATATAGCAACCCTAAAATAATTCTGCTTAACTAAGTTCAACCAAAAAGAGCCCACAGTCGCGAGACAGGAAGCGAGCGACACCGCTTATTTTTTACTAGAGTGAATTCTATATTAAAAACAAAATATTAAAGAAAAATCAAATATTTTTACACGTATTTTCTACTTGAGAAATATTTTTGTGGACAGAATCTATTCTACAAATCTTTTTAACGTTTGATACCAAATCATATCACGAGTGTAATGCGTTATTGGATCTAGAAAGTGTGTATTTATTTACATTTCTACAAAATAACTGTAAGTATTGTCTATTTATATTAAATTAAATAATTTTAATGATATATACTGTCGATGCAGTCACAAAATTGGATGAAATTCATACATTTATTTATATGTATGATAACTACTACCAAGTCATGTATCGTAAATAAATAATTATGTTAGACAATGGATAGGTATGACGTAATTTTTATATTATAATATAATAGATGTTTTATTTATATTATAATTAATTATACTTTTATTGTGTTTAAATGCCTTGTTTTTTTTTTTAATATTTCGTTAAATAGTTTTTAGCATTAATTTATTATTGATTCCTAAGTTAATAATAAGCAATATGGCATTGTTAATTCAGTGCTTAGAGTATACATACAAGCATGGAGTGCGCACATCGCTAGTAGCCTCTTGTAGCTGTAAGTACTACGTTCGTTTACTGATTTAAGTGATTTTCCGTGCGACGACAGATGTTCTAAAATATCGATGGTTCCGATAATATTAGGTTTCGAGATAGTTTAATGAAACGGCTCGCTGAAATGGTTGCAATTTTTACAGTGTGTGTATTTCAGTTGCCGTTAAACCAACAATTAATAAAAATTAAAGAGTGCTCCATAAAAAGGTTCGGAAAACTTCATGCGCAAGTCCAACTCGCACTTTGCAAGTTTTTTAAGGAACGCAATAAATGTTATAATAGGTATGTGCGATTATAAATCAATTATTAGGATTTTTTACTCGAAGGTTGCCAACAGGCCCTGAATACTCGTGTCCGTGCGTCCATATGTTTGTCAGCAGGCCGTATCTCATAAACCATAATACCAAGAGAGTTGAAATTACCACAGAGTGTGTATTTCTGGAGCTGCTATAAAAACTATTAATAAAAAGTAATTACTGTTATATATATTTGACGGGCCTGTTGGTCTAGTGGTTAGTGACCCTGACTGCTAAACCGGAGGTCGTGGGTTCGATTCCCACCCAGGACTAATCTTTGTGTGATGAGCACGATCATTTGTTCTGTGTGTAATTTATCTATAATAATTACACCCAGACTGAATGTCCCACTGCTGGGCACAGGCCTCTTCTCATATAGAGAAGGCACGAGCATTGATCACCACGCTTGCTCAGTGCGGGTTGGCGATTTCAGTTTCAAATTTTTTGTAATCCAGGTTTCCTCACGATGTTTTCCTTTACCGATTGTCAATGATGTCTTAGAATAATTAAGAAAGTACATATAACTTTGAAAAAGTCACATGGGTGATGATTACTGATTGTGATGTGACTGTGATGGGTTCGAACTTGCACACAAATCCATTCATTGAACCACTAGGCCACCACGACATTCCTCTTATAACATTAGAATGGATAGTTATTTTTACTACAAACCTTGCTTTCTTCTAACGAGTTAGTAACAACGTAAGATAACTATATGCCCACGCGAGTGCAAAGCCGTGTTTCTACTTATTATCAAAAGTTCTATCAGTACGGAAGATGTTAACACTCTCAAAACATACCTTAAAGTTTACTATAGGTACCGTTGGGACATGATAACTTTCAGTAAAGTCACGAAAACTTTACTTTGTAAAACAATAGTCTATCCCCCGAATACTCAAACGCAAATTAACTTTAAGACGATCTTAAATGTCTATTTGTCGCTATTTTACACCTTCGTAACAGACTTAACGGCGACTTAAAAACTGATTGATGTTTCAATGCAATAAATACACACCCTGTCCACCACTTACAATTCCCACCATTTACAAAGAGAGGCACTCTCACACACCATTTATTTCACATTTATTTCTATATTGATTTTGTGTATAATAGTAATAATAATAATAATAATAAACCCCTCGGGGCAAGCCGTTACCTCATCATGAGAATAACGCAATACCTGAGGGCATATTAACTTGCTTTTTCCAACTTTGAGATATAAATAAAAAATGTATCTTAAGGTCTATGTAGGAGCATACATCCGCAGGGCAGCTTGTGGCGAGCTGTTTGTGAGTAGCGACACAACGGACCTGAGTGCTCCAGGGAGTCACTCCTTAGGAGGGCTCTCAGCTCTTTCTTGCCTTAACTGGCTGGCTAGAGAGGGGTCGCTAGAGCTATATGCTCGGGGGTGGAAGTGTCTAATGGCGTAATAGCGAGGAAACCCGCTCCGGGTCCGCTACTGTGACCCGCGATGGCGAAATCGGGGCCGCACCGCTCGACACCCCTAGCCGCTCGCACTGGTGTTGCCTCCTGCTGCCTATCGTGGCGGTTATGTTGGGGGGCCCATCTGGTGAGCTGGCGAGTCACCACCTGCCTATTTGATTGCATTTATATGTGTTAGAAGGCAGGTGCCATAGTTTTCCGATTTAGTTCTAATAACCAATCCACTAACATTTACCTACACATAGCCTAAATTTTTACTTTCCATTCATAATTTACAATAGCTCTGTATCTACTTTGGACCATTCATGTCTGTTCTTCCATAGAGCAGAGGTGGATGGGCCCTAGTAGATGCCCCATCCCAGTTTAGAGTAAAGTTCTCAACAAGGCCACTGCGTGTTGGACCTGTGTCCCCACGTAAGCCTTTCAAAGGACCGGGTATTCTTAATACTGAGGATAGCCCGTGAAAAAAGAGAGATACAAATAATATTTATTTCAGAAAAAGAACAGCAGATATAAGCTAGTTTAAAATCTGATGCTACGGGGAGTGGCGCCGTTTGCTGAAATACAGGTCCTAACCTAGTTCGGCAGCGGATGCGATTATATGTATTTGAACCACTGTTATCTACTAGCTAATAATTACGACAAACCTTGTAATATTTTTTCTGGAAATAAATTATTTTATTTATTTATTTATTATTAAAAAGCCATCAACGCGTTTAGTAGGAGATAATCTTTGAATGTGCGGTACCGATTACACAAAATTCTTTCACTGTTGTGTAGTAATTTATGCATGGATAGTCGAGTGGTATAGGTATCCACGCTAATTACTACCGTGCGCGACGTGCCGCGGGTTCGATCCCCGCATGGGATAAGCATTTATGCGATCCACAATTGCTTGTTTTTTCAAAATTTCAGCTAATTTCAGATAATAAGTAAGAAATAACCAAATAAACTAATCTAATTAAAACATAAACCTAAAACATGGCGTCAAAAAATTCGTCCACATTCGCCTGATAATAAAATAGTTGATATCCAATTTTTCGCATCATTTGTCGGTGATCTCAAGATCTTTACGTCACTCGCTAAATGTTAAGATACATCGCTTTAACGGTCTGGTTATAATGTTAGGTGACGTATAATTGATGCAAAATGGATTTTCATTAATTTATTAACTAATTTTGAGCTGAAATTTTGTAAACTGACTCTATACTAGATGTACTCTTCATCCATTTTGGATTGATATACCCTTTCGGTTACACCCTGTATAAGTATGCAGTCAAAAATGTCATCTCAATCAGATTTCAAGAAGTTGTTCTAATATACTACTTGCAAGACTTGACCTAATATAATAAATGTGGGCAACATCACATACATTGCTCTGAACCAAAGTAAGTAGCTAAAGCACTTGTGTTATGGAATTTAGAGACAACGAAGGTACCACACACACCCAGACCCGAGACAATATAGAAAAGTAGTTTTCTACATTGACTCGGCCGGGAATCGAACCCGGAGCCTCAGAGCTGGCTACACCTTGAAAACCGGTGTGTACGCCACTCGACCACGGAGGTCGTCACCTAATCAAACATACATGCATTACAAGTTCAAGCAAATCAGTAATTATTTTTTTTCCCCTAAATAAGTACATAAAAATATTATTGACACGAATAAAGTCGCAGTAACAAGTAGTTCAGTATAAAAGCATGTTATACAATCAGAAAAGTATCGTGAAAGTGGAACTCCCACTGTACGAGCTGTTACAGAATCAATACATTGTCCTCGACACACTGAGGTACCAAGGTATACCGCAATCGCAACCACATTCATTATTTAACTGTCCTTCGTTATGGTAGAAAATAACCTACTAAGTACGTACTATTAAATTGACTTTGTATAATAACTTTCGTGAGGAGTATTCATAATTATTTAAAAAAAAACGGTTTACTCACGCATATTCTCGGGATCGCCCGACTAGTTTCAGACTAGTTACAGACAGGTGTCTGAAACTAGTCGGACGATCCCGAGAATATGCGTGAGTAAACCGTTTTGTTTTAAACCGTTTTGTTCGCGTGGCATTTAACAAAAAAGTTATTTAGTATATTAAGTTTTTTTTTTCGTTTTTGAAGTAGTCTAAGTTACTCCTTATTACATGAGCTATCTGTCATTGAAAATCCCGTCAAAATCGGTCCAGCCGTTCCAATGAGTAGCCGGAACAAAAACGGTGTTTTGGTATATGTATTGTATATACATTCATTTGCCTGTAGTAAAAAGCGGTTTTTTTAATATTACAAACAGACACTTCAATTTTATTTATTTTTATAGATGTACGAGATTCTCATATCAAAACTAAGTTGTAGGCTAAGATGAAAGGGTGACGGCCTTGTGATCGAGAGGTCGCAGGTTCGATCCACCCATTGCACTATTGACGTGAACCCACTCCAGAAACAAGCATATTTAGCTTAGAGTTATTAACAAGACTGCTAGTAATGTGAATTCCAACCACATTGCTAGTAACCCTTATTTTTTTAATTTACCTAAAGAATCTTGTAAAAACTCCGTTCTGTTTCAGATAATGGCTCCAGTAAAGTTTGGACTCTTCAAAGCCCGAAGCAGGGAATACCAGGAACAGCCTTCGACGGAGAATCTTCTCCACACCAGCAACAGCAGTGATCATGGTAAGGAAGTTTTCATAGCTATGAAAATATATGCCGGTGGGGTTACAGCACACCTGAGCCATGTGAGTGTGGCATCTTTCCTTAAACGATGGCCTACTTAATGAGCTGCCCAGCATGCCCTACCATCTGCACTCGCGAGGACCTGTACAAGGCCACGGATAACGCTGTTTGCGTGGCTAAATTCTGTTCTTGGAAAATATGACTGCCATTAATCGACTCGCTGAAAAAAAGAATTTAAAATAAATTTAATGAGGCTTGATTCGCGAACGCAACAAACAAATTTTGTTCACGAATATTTCCATCTGTGTATAATCAAAAAATATGGAACACTAGTTGTGCCCTTCGGTTTCACGCCCGTTTACATGACATAAAAGAAAATCTTAACTTTTCCGGGTAGGAGACGAATCCAACATATAAAAAAAAATTAAATTAAATAGTTTATTATGCAATTGGGATACGCAATCAAAAAAATTACACGTCACTTTTTTTTGAGCTCGCTGGAGTCGACATTTCCTAATTGACCGTAAAAATAATACATGCCGCGATACAGTGATTAAATTGATTAGTGTGGGAAGTGTTTAACAAAACAATGAATTTTTTTTTGTAAGTAAATTATTAATCTGAATATAAATTATAGAACTGAATGAATACTGAAACGCAACTTAACTTTAAGACATTTTAAATAACTATCTGTCGCTATTATACATCTTAAAGTGACAGAGATAGCATGAGACTTAACGGCGACTTAAAACTGATTGACGTTGCAGTTTCAGCGATTTTACATAGGTACAGATAACTGTAATGGCTTTAAGATCAACCTTCATAATATAGTTAAATCATTATTAAGTCTTAACCAACAACCTACGCTTTGATAGTATACATCGATTATACAATCTTGAGATATTGCTTCGAGCGCAACTCTCAAGAGACTGAAGTCTCTATCATGTAGGCCAGAGTGGAGTGCCACTGGAGACCGGTCAAGGCCAATTAGAAAGACGGCAACATCAAAGCCTTGGAGCTTATTGTTGGATAATATATTCGTTTTGTTTTACTCAATGGTTTTCCATCTTTTAAATTTTAACACTCAAAGTAAAAAGAGGGGTGTTATTAGTTTGACGTGTACGTATCAGTTCGTCGCATCGTAGCTTCCAAAAAGGGAAATTCATTTTGATTTTTATTTGTTTTTATTTGACGACCTCCGTGGTCGAGTGGCGTACACGCCGGTTTTTTAAGGTAGCGCCAGATCTGAGGTCCGGGATTCGATCCCCGGCCGGGTCGATGTATAAAACCACTTTCCTACATTGTCTTGGGTCTGGGTGTTTGTGATACCTTCGTTGTCTCTGAATTCCATAACACAAGTGCTATAGCTACTTACTTTGGGTTCAGATCAATGTATGTGATGTTGTCCACATTTATTTATTTATCGAGAGTGGTCTTAGCTATATAGTACACACCTTTCCAATTCATTGAAAGTAATAAAATAATATCTTGGGACAACTCACACACGGCCATCTGAACCCAAACTAAGCAGAGCCACTATTTTGGCAACCAGACAACTTATAAACTTTAATACTTATATATTTCTAAATTAAATGGCCAATTCATGTAGGTATTAAAACTCAAAGTAAGTATATTCTTAAGTTTAAATATATAATTTTTTCCTTTATTTCCAGTGGGAACGCCATCTTCTCCAGTACCTTCGACCAGCAAGGGTTTACCAGAAGACTCGGCATCAGTACTAGCAGTAGTTCAAAACGACAGCGAAGACGATGTAAGGATAAAGTTAGAGTAATAAATAAACGTTACTTTTTTTAGGTAGGGTTGGAAAGCTAATGACTTAAACCGACGCTGAGGGCACGACGTTGAGATTATGTCGGATTGCACAGATTAAAAACACCCCGGTCCCTTCCCTGCATTTGCGAATTTGAAATAGATTTTTTTTCTTTAAGAATACTAAATCACGGATCCGCTAAACCAATATTAATTTTGCATTGGCATTGTATTGAAATGTGACCAACCACTTCACATAGTATTTATTTCAAATAAACTTTACTATATATACATACAAAAGGAATAATAAAATAAACTAATCTAATTAAACATAAACTTAAAATATGGCATTAAAATAGTCGTCCACATCGCTGTCCACAGGGAGTGTTCCCAAAAGGCTGGCGGCATTGCCACGTTGTATGGCAATGCTTATCCTCTGTCCAAGGTAAAAGCCAGCCCTTGGGTCGCGCGAAGTGTCAACGAGGCGTTTGGCTAGATCTTTAAAAAGCATGTGCGCACTCGAACATCAATGAAATTAAAAAAAAATGCAATTTTTATTTACAACTTCACTCCAAGATATCTTGGAGTAAAGTTGTAAATGAAAATCTCATGGAGACGGATAAGTTAACCGCGATCAAAATAATACTTGTTATGATTAAGAGGTCTTAGGTATATTTTTTTAATCATATAAGTGTGTTCGTTTATAGGATTTATCACTCAGAATGGCAACAACTCGTCGCATCAGCGACTGCAGTCGACTTGAAGACTCACAGGTGTGTATTTAACAAAGTTATAAAATAGCATTACGGACAAAAACTAGAATAAAATTATAAACATACATAAAGAACGAGCAATAATCACCAAGCATTCTCGCTTATTTGACTGATTGGACTTGGTTCGATTCCCACCCAGGACAAATATTTGTGTGATGAGCATGATAATTTTTTCTGTGTCTGGCTGAAATTCATATATACATAGTAATGTATGTATTTAGAAATATATAAGTATGTTTATCAGTTGTCTGGTTGCTATAATACAGACTCTGACCAGTTTGGGATCAGATGGACATGTGTGAATTGTCCCTAGAAATTATTATTATCGAAAGGCGTTTTTTCAGTTTTCAAACCAACTTCCTCAAGTTTCCTTCATCGCTCCTCAAATAAAAAAGCCTACAATAATATTTCTTAATACTGTTAACTTCTAGATAAACTACCAGCCCCTCAAAAATCAAGCCACAGATGCTATATCAGTCTCCACCCTAAATTCTGACCCAGAAGACCACAAGAAGACCTTAATGGACGACGACGATGCCTCGACCACCTGCGATGTTCTATCGTTACAGTTCGATGAGACCTCCATAGCAGCGAGCGAAGACCTCTCGGTCTATTGCGGAACCTTGAAGAAGAATAAAAAGATGAGAATTAAAGAGGAGAAGCTGTTGAGAGACTTTGATATGTGGCAAGCGAGTAATATTGAAGTTATGCAGGTGTGTTAAGGCGATACACAATTTCTTTAGCTTTTGCCATATCGTTTTTACTTAATAATTTTTTTTTTCTGAAATCACCAACCTGCAAGTTCAATGCAATCGAAAATAGGGATGTTTCCTGGGTATGAAAAGTTAAAACCTATTTAGTCCGTCAGTTAGATAATAAAAAAATATTAGACACGTATTTTTTCTTTTATCAAAACAATAAAAAAATACAAAGATACACCGCTTTAAAGTTTCGGAGTGGGGACTTATGACGCTACGCCTCGCTAAAAATCGTAGCGAGGAGTGACGTCACGCGTAACTTCAGTTCTCTGTATTTTGATCATTTTTTGTTTGCAGGAAAAAAGAAATAATACGTGTCCAATAAAATTCATTAATCTACGAGACGGACATTAAAAAAAAATAGGAAACAGGCCCATTGTCTACGATCAGTTACGGCGTAGCAAACGTAGCACCAGATAACGCTGCAGCGTAGACAGTTATTTATTTTTGGCTACTAATCTAAGTTGTTTGGTGCTATTCTAGAATAACACTGCTATGGCGTAGATTCTAAATAATGGTTTCAAAAAATCTCTTACAAATATTATTTAGGACATATTACTATAATATAATAATTTTAGTTTGTAAAAGATTGGCTACGATTAGCTAAAGCTTATCTCTAAAAGACTAACTGATATTGTCCAAGTCCAAAATAATAAAAAAAAAATCTAATATAATATTAAAACAAAAAAGATCCATACAAAAAAGACATTGCTTCATGATAAACTTCTTTCTTCACCAGCATCTACTAAGCAAAAGCGGTACCCTAGACGAGCAAATCAAATGGGAAGCCATAGCTACAGCCAGGGGACTCTGTATCCTGAAAGACAGCTGCACATGCGACGACTGCACGAGGGCGAAGTACCTTGCCGGCATTACGGACGGCGACGGAGGCCTAGGCGCTGCGCCCCTGTTCAATGCAATAAGTGTCGGCTGCATAGTCCAATAAAAAAAATATACCAAAAGTTTTTGTGCTGGTAACATTCAAGTGTGGTAGAAATTAATTTTCTGTGCTAGCAACACTAAAAACCAACTCTGCTCCTACTTATGAAACACTGTTTAGCTAATTAAGACTTATTAAATATATGTATGTATAAATTTATAGAAATGTATTCAAATAACAAAATATTCGTACTCTTAGGATTTGGAGAGAAAACAATTTTAGTGTACTTACTACATTTTTGAATATACAATTTGTATTTAAATACGATTGCAGAGTTAAATAGGAATGCAGAGTTTTGTATCTGTGTGACGGAGCCTTACTTTAAACTCTGCAATATAATTAACTACCTAGCCGGTAATATAGGTACCTATACTCTATGCAAGGTATTTTACATGACAAGGAAACTTAATCAAGGTTTAATTAAATAACTAATTTTCAACTTCCTGACCCGAGTTTATCTTACGTTGATTTTTGACTGTCGTGAAGTCATTACTTGTAGCGGTAGATGACTCATTTTGGGTGTCCTTCAGATAGATAATTAAAAAATATTTGGCACGTATTTTTTATATTTTTAAGTACTCAAAAACTCACGATTATACATTGATTTGAGATGTCATCTGACGTCACAATTTTGTAACTTTTGTGCTAAAGCATGACGTCATTAACCCCCACTCCATCAACCACAGGGCGGTGGCCAGCGACAGCGAAATAAACACTTTTTCATATATTGAACTGCTGTAGCGAGTGGCCGCCACCGGCTACACGTGTGCGGTGTGTCCATACAAAATATAAGATAAAGTGTGTTGAGTCGCTGTCACTAGCCACCGGTGGTTGTGTCAGTGGCCGGTATGCGCAGAGTCTTAAACACAAATATTTCAATTTCATACAATACATATAACTCCAGTTATAAAAAACCTTGTTCAAGTTAACTTGTGATTCTCAAAAACCCTAGTTCATTACAAGTGTGTATTTAAAATATATTATTATTGTATATTGTAATTTTATTAGTGTAATGTTTACTGAAGATTGGACTACACGTAGCTTGTGGTAGATCGGTGTTTAGTACATAGATATATGTGTTTATATATTTATAAGTAATGTAGTTTAAGATCACATCAATGTGGGCTACCTTTATTGCGCTCTTGTCAAAGCCCGCCAATAAATTGTGGAGTTTGACATTTCGGACATTACTTGCAATGCAGCGAAATTGTTAACGGTAGCCCTAAATTAATACAATATAATGTTTGAGAAATACTTCATCCTTTTTTTGTGTTAAAATTAAATAAATTCGTGTTAATATAATTAAATTGTGTAAATGTAATTGGTAAAACAAAAAAAAAAACGTAGTAGTAACTTCTAAATGGTAGAAACAACTTTACGTTGGCAACACTGTTCTAAAGTTTTCTTTTTACGAACCGTTAGTTTAAAAATTTATATTTCTTTTCTCAATCATTATATTGTATTAATAAATACACAGTTCACGAAAAATATATTCATCCCTCGAGCGATTCAACTAAAGGCCTCGGCAATGGTTCCGCGAAAGACTGAAATGTTATCACTTAATCTAGATTATGACAGAGCGGGAAAATTAAATAGGAATAAAATGGCCGAATATACTAATGGCACACTACAACACATCTCGGCATTTTTTTTTCGTATCACACCGAATTTTCACCCAATCTATTTTTTTTTACATAGTTGCCTAGGTGATTGTATGTTTGTTTTTTTGTCGACTTTATCGAGAGTTTTCTGTTATATAAAGATTATAATGTAGATAAAAGTGACGGGCCTCCGTTTAAAGATTATTTAAAGAGTTCTTCGAATATAAAAGACTATCTTTTCCCGCGGCTCCGCCCGGCTGGATGTCGATTATTAGCTAATTAGCAAAAATTAGCCTATGTCCTTTTTCAGGCTCTAGACTATCTGTGTACCAAATTTCATTTTAATCAGTTTAGTAGTTTTGGCGTGAAAGCGCGACAGACAGACAAAAGTTACTTTCGCATGTATAAAATATTAGTAAGGATTAAAGAAGGCCTTTTTTATTATTTAGTGCCGCGTTTTCGCCGTTTATCTTGTGTCTACAAAGATGGGGGCGAGGTTACCGTTGAGAAAAAGTTTGACAGTTTGGCATGTGTGTGGTTGTGCTTGTGGCGTGTCCTTAGTATGTTCATAAACTGCCATATTTGTGTTATAATCTTGGAAGATAATGTTCGCCATTGCTTCAATGTTTTATTAAAATCTGTTTTAGTTTAGTTACTAAAGAATCTGTTCCTGCTGGCGGGAATTACTGTTTTCTATTCTTCACCAATGAAATTTAGGAGTTGTTGTTTCTTGGGTACAACAATTAAGCAATTGTCAATACATGAACCTATGTCAAAAAAAAAGAGTGTGCTGTAGACCACATGACTGAAGTAAAACTTCTTTATATACGAAACGTAACTGGCTATGAGAGAAAGAGAGAGAAACAATGTGTGTTCGCACCTCTCCTTCTTGCCCCTACACTAATATAGGAAACGTATTTATCTCTCTCTTTCTATCTCGTCCTCCTCCCTCTCCCTCCTGGACGGAAGTTGAAAGGGAGATATAAGAAGAGGAGAAGAGAGGAGGAGTAAGCTAGTGAATGCGTTACGAATTGTGTGATCGGGTGAGGCAAACGCAAGGTGAGAGGGAGATCAGTAAAGATAGAAAAAGAGAGAGAAATACGTTTCGTATATTACTGTAGAGACACCAGAGAGAGGTGCGAGCACACATTTTCTTTCTCTCTTTCTCTCATAGCCAGTTACGTTTCGTATATGTATAAAGAAGTTTTACTTCAGTCGTGTGGACTAAAGCACACTTGTTTTTTCATGTTGTTTATATGCTAGGAGTGAGTCTAATTAAACTAGTAAATTTTTTTAAGTGAATGTTAGGTGTTAGCAATATTGAAAATTATGCTTATGGCGCCAAAAGTAAGCAAACAGGTCAGGTTTGAAAATAGCATGTTGTTATAATAATTCACTTTTTTAATATCGTCAATAAATTAAATTCATGAATATGTTTTTAAATTGTATGGCTCTAAAGGCCGAATACTGAAGCGACAATCAGTTTATAAGTCGCCGTTAAGTCTCATGCTGTCTTTGCCACTTTAAGGCGTGATGCGGCGACAGATGGACATTTAAGAACGTCTTAAAGTTAAGTTGCGTTTCAGTATTCTGGGTTTATTCACAAAAGCAAAATAGCTTAACTGCAACATTTGTAGATTTTGGTCAGGACATGTCTTGAGCTAAAATGCATTTCTGCTAAAATACACTAGGATTTTATATCACTTTGTGGTTTTAAAAGTATTGTATTGCGCAGAATTACTTAATGAGCATTTTTTTTAACTCATAATATACTAATGTTCAATCAATCTTTTGCACTAAGATAAACTATATAACTTATACAAAAGTTAGAATGACTGCATCAAGTTCGTGTATATAAATGTATTTTTACACATTAATATGTATTAACTTTGTAGATATAGTTAATTATTAAAGATTTTTGTGTCTATATATACTGCTGTAGTTTGTAAGAATGGACTAGGAGAGAATATAATATACCCTTTTTACATCATTGTATATTGTGCTCATGTGCAGCGGTGTGATTCTGTAAGACCTCTTTCTAAACTTCGAATCTGAATCCGCTGTGAGTTTCTTGATTGGCATTCCAAAAACTCGGTTGATAATTCGAATGTGTACTAGCGCTACACTTGCGAGCGTGTCAGCGAGTTGAACTAATTTGACGTGAGATTTTGACTGATAAAGTATGGGATAACATAAGAAGTAGGATTCAGTAAGGTAATTCTTGTCACTTCGACGCTCACTTCGCACTCGAATCCGATCGAAATCAAGGTCATTTTGAACCTTATGTGAAGTGAGAGTGAATAGCGATGTGAGAAACGAGTTGTTGTTTGAACTTTACAGAATCGACGTGCTGTGCATGAGCTTAGAATTTTAAAATATCCGTCAATTTTGACAGTGACATTAATGACAGTGTCTAACGTCGAATGTTAACGTTTCCTAGGTTATTCGCTATAGCAATTGTCATCTAGTAAAGCGTTAATTGTTTTATAAAAAATTGTAAAACACAAATTCGGTATTGTCTTACTTTGATGACTAATTAGATCTATTACGACGTGGTTGGTCACCGACGTTATTACGCGTGTTTACCGCTATTTCATTCAGTTAACATCGCTTAGTTTGGCAACTGGAGATAGCAAATAAGCCTACAATTTTCACACGATACGACAAATTGCGATGACGATCCGATGCTTCTAAAGCGCCTACACACATTAGTAATATCAGTGGCAACATCGGATGAATAGTAGGGATCCTAGTCCTATATCGCCCCCTTCATCGTCTCATGTGTGGGCAAATTGGTATCATTATTATTATTATTCTCCATACCTCTACAATCCGTTCGGGCGAACCCACGATTTGGGGCCGTCACAACCACTAGCCCAATATTGCCCCTGATATTAGAAACTAGTCTAGGCGCATCATTGGACTTGTATTTTCTACATTTTAACCGTCTAACGTCAAAAACATTATCGTTTTAGGTAACTCTAACCCCCGGTTTTTAAAAGGCTGATCCTGATTAAGGTGTTAGCGTAAAACTGACCGACAATTAAAAAAAGCGTAAAAAAAAAAAAATTTTGCTGTCTAACCTGACGCTTCCCTGTCCTTCATCTGTTGTCAAATCAACTGATCACGACTCTGATTGGTTGACTAAAAGACTAACAACCAATCACAGCGCATCGTGACATTTGACAGGTGACCAACCTCAGAAACCGAGGGTACATCTTACTCAAACTTCAATTAAATTTTGGCATTTCGACGCTAATAGACGTTACATTTTTCGCCATCAAATTTTGTCATAGGTGACACCAAAAAATTTATTCTATTTAATATAAAAAAACACTTGTATAAAGTTTCAATTACCGGTTACCAACACGGTACAGTTAACAACTGTAAATTATTTCTTAATTAATGTGTCGTTTATACAGGTAGTTATACGTATTAGTATAGAAAATTGTATACCTTATTAGGTATAGTAGTTTCGTACTACTGTGTTTTTATAACGATTGCGGTGTGGCTCCATAGCTTTTGTGGTGTAAGATGTTTTGTAAAATAACCACTTTATTTCGATGTTTAATGGATAAGAACCTACACTATTTAATATGAATCACAATATTTTAACACATGGTGTGTGTAGGAGAATCATGCATTATTTAAAATTCAAGGCCCTTAACCAAATGACTTTACTGCGTAGAGTCTGTGCGGAAAGAGAACCGTCGTGGTGAAAGAGAGATCAACCTAAAAAGAATGATTAAAACGTTCATATTTGAAAACTAATATGTTCTTACATAATAGGGGCTTGTGACGTCACGTGTTGGTAAAAAATGTAGCTACAAGTGACGTCACGCGACATTTCCATTCACGGTATCTTCCTCATTGTTTGTTTAATAGAAAAAATAAAAAAATTGGTGTCTAATATTTTTTAATAATCTATGTGACGAGCAAATAAAACAAAAACTAGTCCGCATCAATATTTTATAAATATTATGTAGATGTATACTCTATAATGACGCAACAGTATTTTTTACATAGCTATACGGTAATGAAACACAGCAGCGCCCACAAACCTAAGACGGTTCTCTATCCGCACAGACTTTAATGAATCACATGACTTACATATTAAATTTTCATACATTTCAGCGTTTACATCAAAGTATAAGATCGGCTAATGCTTTAAGCAAGAATGAAAGAGATATCCTTACTTTATTTAATAATTATTTACCTTAATAACGTCCCTATGAAGAGGCAAAGCCCATTTCTAATTCCACCTTCGCTTTGTCTCTATTTCATATTATTCCGTCATTTAACAATTCTGAAACCCATTTCTAGAACAAATATTCTTATTTACTTTTATTAATTTTTTAATCCCCATTTTTTTTTTACATTTTGGACAAAAAAAAAATACAAGCCTTTTAGTATGGTTCCTAAACATAAAACTGTCTTTGTAGACTTTTCTATTATTGTAATAGTATAAGCGAAAATAGTATTATGAATTACAAAAATGAAAAAAAAAACGGTGAATTGTGAGCCGGACTAACACAAAAAGTTCCGTACCATCATAAAAGAGATACTATGTACTGTTTTTTTGGTCTAGCGGCAAAATAAATACAAACTCTGTGAAAATTTCATCTCTATCTATAACAGTACATGAGATACAGCCCGCTGACAGACAGAGGGATGGACAGACAACGGAGGCTTAGTAATAGGTCCTCGTTGGCACCTTTCGGTTGCGGAACCCTACAAAATATGGACATAAACTACATTTCAGTAAAGTAAAGATACTAATTTGTTTCGATACGTCTGTGATTTTTAAAGCTCGAAGTCCATGATGTAGTTTTGCAGTCTAATTGCAATGTAGAAATGTTGGTATCTGTCTGTATAGCTATCTCTATTCATAAGTCACTGAACTATTATAGTGGTCATAAATCTGAATAATTTGTAAACAGTGCAAACTTTATGGCGGCTCTGTACACGAAGTAGTACAACAGTACGGGCTTAGTTCTGGTAACAAAGTCATACGACAGCAGGGAAAAGTACTGCGCAGCGTGTAGCGCACTTTACAGCCGCCATTGAGTTTAAAGTCTAAACCAAGCTTCAGTTTATTAAGACACAAGAGTTTAGGAACGTTTGAGTAACAAATACAAACTATGATGTGTCTTCTATTTGTAACTGTCAACTGTCAATGAATTTGAAAAAAAAGGGTACTTCACTTTTTAAATTTCATCTTATCTCAATGTTGCCACTTTATAACATAAAACTACTACTAACACTGCAACAATATTATGCTTACAGACTTTTTTATACGGATTAACTGCCTTGATGGTAATTTGTTAATATATTTAACGTGTAGACAGTATTTAGTTTGTATAAAGTAAATATCTTACCAGCATCAACAATATCTGTTTGTTTGTATCAATGTTAATAGCGTAATATTTGTTCGCATAAAACTAATTTGTGTTGTAATATATTATTGTGCTGTCAAAATATACTTGCATACGTACATAGTGGTATTTTATTTTATTAAAACTATCGTAAAATATAAAATTTATTCTTTAAAATTGATTGTCTGTAAAGTCGGTTAACGGACAATAATTTTACGTGATATCGGCCGATGGCTTAGATTAAGCTTGCCCATCGGCTATCTCTCTTCTACTCCAATGAGTGGCAGAGATATAGATGTGTCACAAGTCGAACGCTTAGACCGATCGTGCCTCTCTATCGATTGTTCTGCGCTCTCGCTTGCAGGCTCCGCTCACTTGGAACGTGACAATGAGTCATGCTTTTACGTGCGTGCAGCCGGAGTTCAATGACTTATAAGGTGATATCACGCCAAAAAAGAAAAAAAGAAACAGGTTTTCGAAGATGAAAGCTTACCAAGAGGTACTAAACAATGAAAATACGCGCTATAATTTTGGCACCTCTCGATTGACGCAAAACGTAGACATATAATAATTCCATATATATAAAAGTACTCTGTGATAATAATAGTACTCTGTGACGTAGACAGAGGATAGATGACAGAGGATAGTCATGAGCCAACTTTTTATCCGTCTGCCAAAAAACGGTTATGTTTTTCGTGCAATGTTTTATGTTTCAACAAGTCTGTTTCGGTTTTTTTGAAATGATAATTATTTTTATTAAAATGAAGAAGTTTAGTATGAAAGTAAAATATTTAGCATCTGTGGAACCACAGATAAATAAAATAATTTACTATGACGTTTAATAAAATTGACATCAATCCGTAATCAACAAAACGCAAGTCGCGCCGAAATTGTGTGAATATCTTTTGTTAATTATAACTATTTAGTTATATTAAACACAAGAAAATACCAAGATGAGTGGCCCTAACGGGATGTTGTACGGTGGCGATGAGATTGGCGCCCTAGTGTTTGATCCCGGCCACCATTCTTTGCGCGTTGGTTATGCTCAAGAAGATACTCCAAAGGCTGATATTCCTGCTGTGGTGGGAGTGGTATCAGCCACCCATATCCCAGAAGCTGAGGAAAAGGTCCCCGATGGCAATGTCACGCAGACCGGTTGGAATTTCTCATAAAATGCTTTACTTTTGATGCGATGTTTTTTGTTGCTATTTTTACTAGCATCTATTTCTTATTTGACTTGAAAAAGGTAGTTTTAATGCTTTTCCATTTGAATTTGTACTTGATGTAGCAATAAATTAATCCTGTTTGTTTTGTTGACAAAACATTATATTTTACAACATATTTATGTAAATACAACCTGTCTAGGAAAGTATAGTGGTTATAAAAAAACTTTTTGTGCTGTGTGCACAGTTAAAATGATGAATTACTACAACCCTATTTAAGTAATATGAAAATAAGCCAGTTATTGATTGTAGTATCTTGAAATGAAAAAGTAATTATCAAAATATTAATGTGAAGAGTTACTTTAAATGTTTGGTTGTGGTTAAAATTAATGTCGATCAACTCAACCCGTATTGGGTCTACTGCTGGACATACGCCTCTCCCAAGTTAGTCGGCTTTCTGCAACCTGTCCATTTAAAATGTGACTTACTCTTTTATCTATTATTTCTGCAGGATCAAAGGCAGGCAGTGAGCTACGTCACTACATTGATGTCACAGAGTTACATGTGCCAAGAGCTGGTATGGAGGTGCACACATACATGAAAGACGGACAAGTAGACAACTGGGACTTGTTTGAGAAGATGTTAGACTATTGTTATGCTAAGGTACGTAAGACACCATTGACTGTAAACATGGTAAATAAACCACAAATGGGTTTGAGGAATTTGAATCTAAATTTGCTAACACATAAGTAAGAGCCAAATAGGGATATTGATAAAACATTTTTTTAATCTCTGTAACATATATATTAGACACATATTAGTGGTGTCTATCAAGTAATTGGCTTGGATCTTAGGAAAGGACTTGCGCTACTTTTGGCTGCAATAATTGACATCCAAGCGGGCGGAGACGCAGGCAACAGCTAGAAAGTCTATAAAAAGGTGGCTTAACAAATTAGTTTAATATGTACTATGTAAATATAGTACAAATTAAACTCAAGCATCTGAGGCAGACCCAGGCAGAGATGGCGGGATGACCTATATTCGTTTTTATCAAACTGGTTAATTGCAGCTCTTGATAGAGACAAGTGGAAGAAGAGTGGGGAGGCCTTTGCCCAGCAGTGGGACATTTTAGGCTAATAATAATATAAATATAACATTTCCAGGTAATCCGCTCCCCATCAGAACATCACCCAGCTTTATTCACGGAAGCAGTATGGACCACACGTCCAGCTAGAGAGAAGCTAGCGGAACTACTCTTCGAGAAGTATCAGGCACCGGCGTTCTTCCTCGTCAAGAGTGCGGTGCTCGCTGCCTTCGCCAACGGCAAGTCGACGGCTCTAGTGGTAGACGCGGGCGCCAGTCAGACGTCAGCAGTGCCAGTTATCGATGGGTGAGTGTTTGTAGCTTAGATTAAACATAGACAAGCATAGAGCATGCTTATCACTAGTAGCGCCTATGCCAAGCCTAAGCACATTTTTAGCTAAATATACTACGCTCGTTTACTGATTTATTTGATTTTTCGTGCAACGACAGACGTTTATGTGAAAATATCGACGGGTCCGATATTATTAAGGTAATATTAGGTTTTGAGATTGTTTTAATAAAACGGTGCACTCTGTTTCGACACAAATTTTACGATTTCACTTGTTCATACTAGTGCCTACAGTTCATACTCTTTTAGTTTACTTATTTATTCCTCTAACGTTTGTTGCAAGTATATGTAAAGTTATAAACATGTAGTGTCTATGAGCTGGCTTGATCAGCGGCAAATCGACGGCGCTAGTGGTAGATGTAGGCGCCAGTCAGACATCTGCAATGTCTGTTATTGACGGGTCAGTCTTTTTAGATAGAAATGCTAAGATTTATATATTCAAACTTGTAAGGGCAAGTCTCCTTTTACAGTTTAAAGGCATATTTTACTGTTTAATCTATGAAAACAAATGTGTTTTCTTTAATTTGGTCTAGTATAGGTAGCCCTCTAGACAAGAGCATCTGATTCAATCAAAACTTATTTATTTTAACTAGACTACAAAGTAGCATTTTTCGATTGTCAATATGTATACTCAGATATTTTGTTTTGTTTGTGTTTAATTTGCTTAAATTTACCCTCAGTAACTTCAACGACAATCCTGGATCCAGTACGGAGTTAAAATTGTTTATTTTTCCACAGCTACGCCCTAGTGAATGCGGCGGTCCGCTCCCCCGTCGGCGGGGACCACCTCGCGGCGCAAGCTAAGCATATGCTCAACAACATGCACATTCAGATGTTGCCACTTTACAGTATACAGGTAACACTTCTAATAATAAAATATACACTGAAGAATTACTGGCCTGTTGGTCTAGTGGTTAGTGACCCTGACTCCTAAACCGGAGGTCGTAGGTTCGATTCCCACCAGGACAAATCTTTCTGTAATAAGTATGATCATTTGTTCTAATATGTATATGTAATCTTTTTAACGATATAGATTGAGTGAAGATATCTTTGCTTATATAAAGGCCTACTTGCTCGAAAAACTTAACTCAGAGTTAGTTGCTAATACGAGGTTAAATTGACAATATTGCGTGACAAACTGTCAATTTAACTTCGTGTTAGCATTTAACTCTGAGTTAAAAAGATAACCTGAGCTTGTGCAAGCAGACCTTAGTAAAAACTTAAACATTATTATTGCGATCGATTCTTAATTCTTCTCTTATTTCTTTGACGACCTCCGTGTTCGAGTTTTCAAGGTGTCGCTAGCTCTGAGGTCCCGGTTTCAATCCCCGGACGGACCAATGAAGAAAACAACTTTTCTACATTGTCTCGGGTCTGGGTGTTTGTGGTACCTTCGTGGTCTCTGATTCCATAACACAAGTGCTGTAGCTACTTACTTTGGTTCAGAGCAATGTATGTAAATTTGTCCACTTTTATTACTTTTATTTATTTATTTATTTCCTTTTTGTTTTTAGAGTAAAGAAGTGATTCGCGAGCGAGAACGCGGCCGTTACACTCTGAAGACGCTGCCAGCGGGCCTGACGCACTCCTGGCAACAGTACATGCTGAAGCGCCAGTACGAGGACTTCTGCCACTGTGTAGCGCAGGTTTGTGTCTGTATCACAACGGTATATTATATTATACTTCTTTAATTATTTACAAACTTAACTATATAAACATACAAAAGGAATTATAAAATAACAAGCGCGTGGTTAAAGTGAAGGTTTTTTTTGCAGCTAATTTAGTTACGTGATACCATGTCTGAAATCTAGTAATTTCTGAGATAATTGCTGTAAAAGTTTGCATGAAAAAACGATTTTCAAGTTCAAGTTTATTTTCCTTCAAGAATACCATTAAAAAAATTACATCTATACTAGTACATATAGGTGAAGAGTTTGTTTGTTTGTTTGAACGCGCTAATCTCAGGAACTACTGGTCCGATTTGAAAAATTATTTCAGTGTTGGAGAGCCCATTTATTGAGAAAGGCTATAACCTATATAACATTACGCTGCAACCAAAAGGAGCGGAGCATAAATGAAAAATGTTGCAAAAATAAAAAACTGTTGAAACTAAAACACGCGGACAAAGTCGCGGGGGACAGCTAGTTAGCAATAAAACACTGCGTTTTTAGGGTTCCGCACCTCAAAAGGAAAAAACGGAACCCTTATAGGATCACTTTGCTATCCGTCTGTCTGTCAAGACTCTTTATCTATAGCCCCTTGATTATTATATTATTAAAAATGCTCGACTAGTTGCGAGTTATACGCGGGAGTCTAGCTCGAAACTAGTCGAGCCTCAGCTGTCTATAATATGGCGTGAGTACATTTTGTGTTTGTATCACTACGGTTTATTATAATATAGACTTATTTAGGTTTTTTTATATGATAAACGATGTTCAAGCGTTGTTATCAGAAATACCCGACTAGTTAACAAATGGCCCGAGTCCATTTCGTATCTACATCTCTTTTTTAGTATTTAAATAAGGTATGCGTAACGTGTATATTATGCTGAATTTTTGATGACTCATTATAAGAAAAGATACGTGACCAATATTTTTTTAACTTATGTTGTTCTTTGAAGGAAAAGCTAATTTAATGACTTCAACCCATGTCAAGGGCACAGGTGATGATATGTCGGACTTTCACCAACTAATACCACCCGGCGACGTTATTGCGTATGTAGCAAAAGCAAAGCGTCCGCAATTGACAGCAAAACTTGTACAATTATTGCTAATTTTATTACGATATCGCTAAACGTAATACAAACTAGTAATTTCGCACCAATTATTGTTCGAGTTATACCTTTGCCAGATACGTGAAAAGGCCTCTGTGTAATTTCTTTGCCCTTCCGTCTTCTGCCACTCAATTCAACCGGTCGACTATATCTCAGCTGTTGTCCATAGGTATCAGAAAGCCAGTACGAGGAGCGTCAAGCGGCATCAGCGCCGTTCAGTCACTACGAGTTCCCAGGCGGCTACCACCAGGACTTCGGTCCGGAGAGGTTCAAGCTAACTGAGTGCTTGTTTGAGCAGACCTTGGGGGCGCCACATTTAGGTAAGACACCGCTAGTTAGCAATCGTTGTTTGTCGTTGGTAGTACGCAAAAATCTACCTATGTAGTTTGATAATTATTTAAAACAAAATGGTTTACTCACGCATATTCTCGGGATTGCTCGATTAGTTTCAGACTCAATAGGGACTCCTATCGAGTCTAAAACATATGATACCTAATCATGAGTTGACGCGGCGGCGGTGGTGAGTTCGACTCGCGAAACCGCTTCTCACAATAGTTACTATACAAATAAGTAGTTTGATTCTCAACACCTTAATTTGTAGAATTGACATACATTTTTCTTACATCAATTGTTTGGAATGATTTATAATAACTAATACTACTATAACTGTATTAGCTTACCCTACCTACTTACCCTACCTACTACCCTACCCTTCCCTACCCTACCCTACCCTACCCTACCCTACCTATGTCCTTCTCCTGGTTTTAAGCTACCTCCCCACTAATTTTCAGCCATATCAGTTCAGCCGTTCTTGAGTTATAAATAGTGTAACTAATACGACTTTTATATATATAGATATATAATATTTTTGATTTACTATATAATCTATTGGTACAATGCATTGCGAGGCACCCCCGCTCTCCGGCTACGTTAGGCTGTATTGTTTGTACGTGTGGTGCAGCGTGCGCGGCGGCGGCGGCGTGCGACGCGGACGCGCGGCCGGCGCTGTGGGGCTCGGTGGTGGCGTGCGGCGGCGTGGCGAGCGCGCCGGGCTGGCTGGAGCGCCTCGCCAAGGAGCTGGCCGCGCGCGCGCCCTCCAGCCACCGCCTCAAGTCGCACGCCGCGCCCAACTCCACCGAGCGACGCTTCGCCGCTTGGATCGGTACGTCTTCTTCTTCTTCTTCCTGCCCTTTTCCCAATTTATGTTTTCTCCTTCCATTCTGCTCTATTAGCCGTCATACTGTCATTCACAGATTTTTCCCGCTTATCATCTCTTACGCAATCGATCCACCTTTTCTTTCAAACTTCCTCTAATATACCTACTCATTTCTAACTTTGTCCATTTTCGTCACTCCACACATCCATCTTAACATTCTCATCTCCGCTACATGTAATCTTCTTTCATCGCTTGGATCGGTACGTATACCCTAAAAATATGTGCTTACTTGTTTTATAACCCACATGTACCCAAGCGTCGACCGGTCACCGCGCATGACGTCACAGCCAAATCTCAGTCAAACCCCGAGCGGCGACCGGTCGCCGCACTACCTCCACTTGATTTGAACCCTTTTGTTTTGTGTTTAGAGTCTACTGTTGTATGAAGAAATTTGATGATATACGATCTTTAACCTCTAGTTCAACGAGGTACAACTCAGAATCAATTGGTTAATAGACACGATAATTTAACAACAAACTTTTATAACACTCGAGAAATTGTAAATCTAATAAAGTTTTTCTAAATATTGGGATAACAGGTGATTTGTGCGCTTATTAACAACCTGTCATACCCTTTCAAGCCTAAAGTGACCGAGTTTACTCAATCAACACTAAAGAAATAGTACAAAAATACATATTTTTCTTTTTATATTAACTTAAATCTATCATTACAAGGATGCAACATACAAGTGACTTCATATAATGTTTATGCAAATGTTACACATTGAAATAAAACTATTTAGTTTCTTGTTTAGATATACAATCCTGAAGGTTCGACGCCATTTTAGGTGTCATGATCACGGGTAGTTCTACCAGACACCTAAAAATATTTACATTTTATTACACAGATCATAACATTCCCAGTTAGGATATAACCTATTTATATTCACAATATACATATTATAATATAAATTATCATTACAGGAGGCTCAATCCTCGCTTCGATTGGCTCCTTCCAACAAATGTGGATATCTTCCCAAGAGTATGACGAAGGCGGTAAGGGACAGCTAGAGAGGAAATGTCCTTAAGTGTAGATGTAATTAATGTAACATAACTTTAGTATATCGTTGATTTCGTTGAAGATAGTGATTGTATTAAAAGTGGCCTAGCATTTTCCTAAGCTATATTGAGGTCGGCTTCCAATCTTCCCATTCAGTTAAATACCGTATTTTACAGAGAGACTTATCTGACCTCTGAATTATAATAATACCGTCCTATAACTCCCTCGTAAAAATCTCATATATAAAAGGAACGACCTCACTTGCGAGTTTATATTGCACTTTATAGAATCCAGGTTTTTTTTTTACGATATTCTCCTTCACCGATTTTCAGTGTTATCTTAGAATAAAAGATACATTATAATATTTGTAAAAATCACATTGATTTTTATCAGTTTTTTATTCACTTGAACCTTATTAGAAAAGGACAGCCGACAATTAGAGCTGTCAAATTAAGTTACAACTAACAACATTGAAAAACTACAGCTAGTTTTGAATGCCTGGAAAAGAAATACTGTCAATATACATCACTATTTTCTACGATATTTAAATAAGATAAGGCAGACAGTGAGATTTAACCTACAAGTAGATAAATAAATAGATAAAAGCATTACATGTTTTTAGAATATTATAAGAACTAAATTCAGGGTGTATAATATAAGTTGTCAATTATATTTAGGTATAATTGTAGAGTATATTTTCGTGAACCAATCTCTATTGAGTTTACCTATAAGACTCTGCGCAGACGATGGAGAAAATATCCTCAAACAAAAATGAAAGCCATTAATTGCCGCGATGAGATAGATGGCCGAATACTGAAGTCTAACTCAGTCGCCCTTAACTCTCATGCTGTCTCCGTCTTTTAAAGGTGTAGAGTAGCGACAGATAAATATTTAAGTACGTCTTAAAGTTAAGTTGTGTTTCAGTATTCGGGGGTGACACGTTCGCCGCGGCAACCAATGGCTATGAGCAGTGAGCAGTCACTCTCAAATATATCGCTACCTGAGCGTCTTAACCCAAGTGACATATATACAAGTGTCAACATGATAGAAACCGCTCAAATGTATGGAAATGGCATTTCTTTTCGATAAGTCACGTGACTTAGAGTTGTCACTTCCATACATGTTTAGATCAGCGTTAAAGCTTGTAGAAATGACACTGCTGTGCTGTCACTGCGAAGATTGCATATAACTATATTAGAGCCTAATTCTGATGTAAAGTAGGAATAATATCTCACTGCTGCCCCCTAATGTTTAGGTGTAGTTATACAATAATTATATATCGTCGTGTGAATGATTATGTGTATTATAATTAAATGGATTTTTTTATTGACTGAGAATAAATAGATTTAAGAACAGTTCGTGTTTTATTTTAATTTGTTTATTTTCTGCTAATTTACTTCAACATCTACAGCCAGGAATACCCCACTGTTGGGCATAGGCCTCCCTTTGTTTATGTCACTCTCCTCTGTCTCTGGCCAGATTAAGTTACTATATTTTCTTATTATATTGCAATTTACTTATATAATGTTGCATTTCGTGAATCTGAGTTCGTAAGTATACGATTAACTAAATCAAGGTAAAGAAAATAAAAGTAAAGATAATAAAAAAACAAAGAATTAAGTTATGACATCTTTATTTATATTTTACAAGCGCTATGAATAACTTACATAGAAAATAAACACTAATATAATACCTTACGATAATCTGTAGCAAAATGGCATTCTTTGGCTTATAAAACGAAAACTTAGCTTTATAAATGGCGAGTATTGAAATTGACTGTGTTGCATAAACGTAAAACTAGTTTGTTTTAATAACAATAATAATATCGGCCTAATGGCAGATATTATTAATCCACCCGTAAATAGCCTTCTACTAAACGTAGAAACCTGACATAATTTGTATGAAGATTATGTCAAAATTCAATCTCTTGTAGGATCTATCTCTGGATTAGTTATTATTAGCCATAAAACTGTCCTGTCACCCAGTAAATCGGTTGTGGAGGTCAGATAGGCAGACCCTCATGTAAAATACAAATATTCAGCTGTATTTGGTGACGTCGTAATTACAATTATCGCATAAATTTCTAATTCAGTAAGTAAAATCACATACTAAATGGTTGAGTTATGTTTTTAGCAATTCTCACTTTATGGAACAACATTTGATTGATAATTTATAGTCAAAATCTACTTATTATGTAGGTATTATTATTAATTTGACAAAATGTCGCACAAAGTGTTATATCCAGAATTAAAATTGAATTGATCAAAAAATCTTAAACTATTTTAGTTACAAGTGATCTTTTTAATTACAATAAGTAATTAGGCGTTTCTTATTTATAACATTCTCTCGGAAAAATAAGTCTAAATAAAAATCAATCTACGAACTAGTAATAATATTTAAATTGATGACTATAATATCTTAAATGCGTAATAAGCTTAAATTAATTTCACTATTAATCCTTATTAAAAAGCTTTACATAATATGCACAGTTTATTTAGCGTAGGAACTTACAGAGATCTTATTACCTAGAAATACTGTTTGGGATTTAGCATATAATAGGTATCTTAACTTGTAACTTTTGCAGCCTGTTGACAACGTTCAGCAAGTAGGTATTTAATTTTAAATATTCTTGTCAATGTTTTTAATTGTATACGTATTTCAAGCCAACTGCTTTCTAGTTTGTAAATAAATAGGAGTAATATATTCTTATTCTTTTGATATCCACATTAATAGATGATGTTCATGCGGATTTAAACCCTATTTAGGTACCAATGTGGAGTCATAGCAATAATATTCTCAAAACTAGACTTATGCTAACTACTTCTTAGCGTGTGCGATGATCGTGGTGAAAGGATCAGCCAATCTGCGTTACCGACTAAGCTGGCCTAGTAGATTGCCCAGGATGCGCCGAGCGTAATGGTAATGGCACTAGATTCAGTTTGCCAATGTAAATACTTAGGTACCCTATTTGTCTAAATTAATAAAGTTTATAGACTTGACACAATTATTTGACTAGGTCTAATAAAATTTGATTTGGAAAACTAGATTCAACTTTGTTTTTTAATTAATAGCAAATCTAAATCTAGGCTAGGCGGCAACTACACACAAAATTTTCAGTGTGCGAACACAGTTGCGCTCTCTATTCCTTTTAATTTTATCAAATACTAGCTGACCTGACCTTAAAGACAGTTGTTGTCCTGTCAATATACACACACAAAAACAGATATATTAAATTGTTTTAACATTTCCCGCAGATCTTTCATACATATAAACCTTTTCATGACAATTATTACAAACTACAACAAAGAAATAGACAAATCAATCAATCTTTCTTTAGTGATGCTTCGTCATACATGATACATGATGCAATTGGTTTTTATTAATTTAAAATAACGTAAAATTATATCTAAATTATTAAGATCTTGTATAAATAAACTTAATTCTTGTTTTAACTTATTTTTTATAGTAACGAAATATCAGGTACACATTTCACCGTAAAATTATAAAAATCTGTTATGTTAAAATAAATCAACAATAATATTAAAGTATTATTAGCTAAAACCATTGTATTCAAAACTTATTTATCAATACCCGACTAGTTGCGAACTAGCCGCAATTAATTAATCATGTACTATTCCGAAACTAGTCGGACATTCTCGATAATATTACACTTTTTCTGTTTTTATAATTAATAGTATATTACTGAGTAAGAAAAAAAAATTAAACCAACACAAATTTATATGAATCATGATGGTTAATAAATTATTTATTAATAAATTTAAAACAACAGTTATTTTAATAAATTCCTTTTTTTATACTTCATAAATGTTTGTACTGTAACAGATAAATAATTAAATCGTTTATATTCATAAGTATTTCGTTGAAATTAACTCTCTTCCGGACGTTAGATATTGTACTTATAATAAAATTGATTTAAATATAGTTTCAATGTTATATACTATAGTTATTTTGCTATTGGGTGAAGACGAACCCAAAAAATCAAGTACGTAAAAACTAGTTCACCCGTTCTTGAGTTATAAATTAATGGTGGAACAAACCCGTCTTTGTTTTATATTTATCTATAGTAAATATCTTATAGATTTATTACAAATGTTTCCTCCAATGCGTTAGGCATAAGCAATGAAATGATTGTGATTTACAAAAATCGTTCGTTTCGTTTTCTTTAAATATTTTTTCCTCGTATCGCAAGAATAACCAAGTGGTACAGGTCTCCACGCCAACTGCCTTGGCACTGTGATACGGGCTCGATCCCCGCATGGGACAAATATTTGTTCCAAGTCTAAGTTATAAATCAATTGGATGTTTAGAGAAACGACTCCAAATTTTCAAAGCGAATTTCTTAAAAAATTATTCATGCAATCGTTTCTTTTTAAGGTTATTTTATCTCTTATAACCTTACTCCATAAAGCTGATGAATCACGAAAGCTCACGATAATGAATCTCTGATTACAATCACGTTTACATTCTGATGATTTATTAGAACCCACATCATTTAACAAGCTCCTATTGTATGCTACATGTAATAGGGTGTGTCAGCAAATAGTTAAGTAGCACTGGCGTACCCGCGGCTACCTCTAGTTGCAACTTGTCCTCCAAGTCGGGGTCGGTGACCTCGTCAGAAGAGACCGACATCTTCTTGTCGAGAAGGAGGTCCGTGGATGTATTGTCGCCGGGAACTGTGTCGACAAACACCTGGAGAAGAAGAAGATATATTTATTTGTAAAAAAAAAAACATGAAGTGTGCTTTATGGTAGAAGCGTCAGGGTAGCCCGCGAAATTTAAATTTCCTTACGTTTTTTTTAAATTGCCAGACAGTTAAGTTTCAAATGTTATTTCATGATAAACCCATTCAATCGAATACCATGAACTTGGGTTAATAATTTTAATCATTATAATTCTGTAAGTACAAACATATTACGGCTGCGAATCGTATTTTGTTAAAAAAAAAGCCTGGATCTGACTGATTGAAAAATGGTAAGAAAAATTGAATTACGCGGGCTACCCTGGCGCTTCCATTTGCGGTCCCATATAAATTTCATCAATATGGCTTTAGTAGTTAACATCATAAATGACATAAATCGAAATAACTGGTAATAAGTTTAGTTTTGTTTAAAGTGTATATATAGTTAAGTTTGTAAATATTAAAATATAAATAATGTAAAAATGTCAAAAACAATAAATAAATACAACATTAAAAATCAAAAAAAATAACTGGTACTTAAAGTTTATCAAGAACGCCATTTCAATCGTATTTGGTACTTTGATTTCTAGTCAAAACACTAGATGAACATAAGTAGTCCTAACTCGTTACCTCATCATCTTCCTCCTCTTCGGGCTCCTCAACGGGCTGGTGGTGATGGGTCTCCAGCTCCTCGACGTAGCGCTGCGCAAAACTGTCCTCGTCCGAGCTGTAGTCCTCGCTGTCTTCGTCGCACTCGAAGTAGCGGCTCTAGAATGGAAGAGAAGAGAAGAGAATTAAGGAGAGTAGGTTTCTAGGAATCAGGTGTTCAAATCTAATCTAATAAACCCGTTTTACCCAACTCCCCTCTTTCTTTTTCTCTATCCACTATTGTAATATATTTATCTATAAAATCAAAATCAAAATATTTTTATTTCGAGTAGGCCTTTTCAGGCACTTTCAAAACGTTAAATGACTCTAGTTGCGCGGTTCCAAAATGTCACTCCTAGAGTTGAGAAGAACCGGCAAGAAACTCCATAGGTTACTCTTTTCGCACATATAATAATGAATCCCGATTTATTTATTCATTAAGATATATCTACCAACAGCATGACATACGAAACTATAGACTAAATTTGTATACAATATCATTTTTAATATGCACCTATTATAGGTACACGCACCGTTCACATTAATGTCCCTTGGTTATGCCATAACTTCCGAACGACTGCACCAAATCGGATAATTATTTTTTGTTATTATCCTGTTTCAAGAATATTTTTTTACAAAAGAAAATAAAAAAAAAAATATTCCACTCCAGCCGTGCGAAGCCGGGGTGGGCAGATAGTTACCAAAATAATAAACCAAAAGAGTTTTTGTGTTTAAACGCGCTAATCTCTGAAACTACCTGTCGATTTCAAAACATCTTTTTTCATTTTAATAGCCCAATACTCAAAGAAGATAGGCTATTTAACATCACGGTAAGTATATGGCCTTGGGATAAAAGCAAGGCGAGTGAAACCACGAGGAATAAGTAGTGTGTAATCTATACTAATATTATAAAGCTGAAGAGTTTGTTTGTTTGTTTGTTTGTTTGTTTGTTTGTTTGTTTGAACGCGCTAATCTCAGGAACTACTGGTCCGATTTGAAAAATTATTTCAGTGTTGGATAGCTCATTCATTGAGGAAGGCTATAGGCTATATAACATCACGCTACGACCAATAGGAGCGAAGCGTAAATGAAAAACGTCGCAAAAATGAAAAAACGTTGAAACTAAAACACGCGGACAAACTCGCGGGGGACAGCTAGTAACTAATAAATCCAAATCCATTCCCGATTCCCGATTTCAGACTTCTATCCAAGTTTTCTTACGACGAAATAAATACGTAAGCAAGCGAAAGACAAATGAATGTTCATAGAAGTACTTAATATTAAACCAACGCCAAGGCTATGTATGTATATTGAAGGCCATCAAGCAACTCCGGCCATTGTGTAATGAACGCATCCGCCATTAACTACTATATAGGTTGCGTTACTACTAATACCAGTACAACGTATTATTATCTCTATTCCGTGGATGTCCCAGACGCTAACCGCAGGTGTCAGGTCATAGGTCATCATTAATAAAACTAGGTAATTGGAACGAATATAGAGGCTGATCTCATGCGTGTTAATACACTTTAAAAAAAAAGTATACCACGAGGTTAACCCCATTTGCTTATACAATGAAGATTTTGTAATGAATTCTAAAATAAACATAAGTTTTTGCAAGCAATGTATACGTAGTTATATGCGACAGCTAAACGCAGTGAATTGCATTCTCTTTGACAGCAGAAAATATTGACGTAAGGTTGGCACGCCTGCGCGGTAAAACTACGTTCCGTTCATTACTAGGCAACGTAGCAATGAAAACTCTTTATATTTTAAAAATAATAAATAGGGATTTGATCATATTTCAATTAGTCATCAATTATTTGTCTTTTGATTTACTCAATATTTGTTAAAATTAAAAATAAAGTCTAGAAAATGGTGTAAACAGCGAGTTAAATAATAAAAATGTACTTGTTTACCTAAAACGAAACGTTATTCAGAGCGAACCAACATAAAAACACGAACCTTTTACTCATCCGTCAAAAATGAAGACAGAACGACTTAAAATTAAAATACATTGACACTGAAAACATTCTAATCATTTTCTAAGCATTATATCATCTTTGAAATGATACGCAATAAAAGATAACAGTCGTGAACAAACAACACCACAACACAGACAGTGAATAAGTAGCGAAATTATCTCGAATATAGTGATGACTTCATGTTGACATTTCCTTTGTGTAAAAATTTGTGATTATGGCAGCAACAATAGCAAATGACTCGCCAAAATACAAGAACAGCTTAATATGCTGCAGTCCGAGCGTCGAAGTAACTTCTAGAACATCGACTTCGTCCACATCTGGGTGCGTTTCGGCCGACGAAAGTTACGACTCAAACTACATCCCAAAATCTATCGCGAACAAAAAGTTAAAAATCCACAGTTCAGCTACAAAGGAGGAGATCGAAAAAGCAATAAACCAGTGCAAAGAGTTAGTGTTGAACAGCCCACAGTGTTCTGATGAGCGGAAATGGCTCGTGAGATACTTAGTAGAGTTAAGACTTAGACTAGAGGATTTGAAAGACAATAATGGTCAGGCGAGAGTACGTGTGTCCATAAAAGGACATCATTTCGAACAACAGACAAACCCGAGCAACAGGAAGCAGTATTGTGATCACTGTAGTGGCGTAATATGGAGTATCGTGCAAGGCTCATACATATGTAGTGATTGTGGATACTTATGTCATTATAAATGTGTAGATCACATATGCAGGGTATGTGCCCATGTAGTTATGACCGAAAAGGGAAGTTTCGAAACCAATATATGCCCTGAAAAAGGTCTTGCAGCTCAAGACTACAAATGTGCAGAATGTCAAACAGCCCTAACCTTCAAAGACACGTGGAATGAACCTCGATTGTGTGACTACACTGGCCTATATTTCTGTGCGACATGTCACTGGAATGATCTATCTGCTATACCAGCTAGAGTCATCCATAATTGGGATTGGGAGAAGAGGTATGTCTCCCGTATTGCCTTCCAGATGCTAAATTTGTCATGGACAAGGCCTTATATAGATATAGAGACTATAAACCCCAGGTTAATAAACTTTATAGCAGAGTTAGAATGGGTGCACAAGATGAGGAAGGATCTAGAATGGATGAGGAGATATCTTTGCGCTTGTGCTGATGGCACGAGCTTATTATCACCGTTATTTGTACAACTTGGAGATGTCAACAAAAAATACAGTATGGGACACTTACAAGCGATAAACGATGGCTCGTTAGAAACGCAGTTGACCGAACTAACGGAGCTCTGTCGTGCTCATATAACGAATTGTAGCCTTTGTTCAGGAAAAGGCTATATATGTGAAGTTTGTAAAAATAATGAGGTTTTATACCCGTTCGATAGTGGTGCTTTAATGTGTGACAAATGTAATACTATGTATCACCGAGGTTGTTGGTTACGGAAAGGGCAAATATGTTTAAAGTGCCTTCGGTTAGAAGAACGTAAGAAAAACGTTGATGTTACAGAAGATGCTACCGATACATTAGAATACGATATTGACAAGTTTGTCAATTGAACGTACCTGAGTTATAAAATCAGATACCGTAGTATGTATGTTAGGCTTATGGAAGATTGACATCTGACTGACATGTAATTCAATGCTAAATTTTATTCGATAATATTTGACATGAATAATATTTTTATAATTGTGTTGCGAAATTTATAATCTGCGTCAATTATATTTGTTGTTAAGTAAACAATCTTTTATATTTTATTTGAAAAATTATAATGATTTTAAATATTTTGTGTTTTATTTTGTAGCATTCAAATGGGAAAAGGGTTAAAAATAGGTTCAAAAATATACCTAAACTGACCTTCATTAAGGTTTACTAATGAAATATTAATTATCTCGCCATAACTTAAGGACGACTACTTATTTAGTTCATCTTTTGTATTTTAGTTTTCTTACAATTTGTAGAAGGTTTTTAAGTCAAGAAAAAATTAGGTTTTTATTTACAATGTCTACATGCCATTTTAAAAAGCCATTCCTGACAAGTATTAATATGCATTGAAATCGAGACAATAAATGCGTTTATAAATAGCTATTAATCATAATTAATTCCATGCTTGTTTACTTAAAACACATATTATTGTCAATGATTAATAAATTTATTAACTATTTATATCGTACAAGATACATAAAAACAATAATATGAGATATTCCGAACATAGTTATCTAAAGAGCAATACATATTGAGGCCTTTAATAAATATAAATAAAGATGTTATAACCCATTACGATAAAGGTAGTATCTCACTTGTACGGCACTGCCTCCGCTCAACGCCGTCTTAAACGGCAAAGATCGGCGGTAAACTCGCTTGCCGCGTATATTTGCTAGCCTTTTCACTAATGGACCTGACCTGATTAATGCCTAGTAGATAGTTAATTGAGTATATATTATATAGGTACATACATGTGCCTAATAAAAAAATATAAATAGCTTAGGAAAGAGACATAAAATTAGTACCTATTAAGATATCAATAGCAAACGATATTTTTGTGCAACATAAATAAGTATTAATCCTCTTTCTTTTAAGTGATTATGTGTTTAAATAATATTGTCACATAAAACTATAAATAAAAACTAATAACAAATAAGCTTTACTTAATTTAATTTGTTATTGAAGAGCGGGTCCTCCTAGCACAGGTATTGCTTTTACTTAAAAGGAGTTCCCTATGTAAGATTTACTGTAAAGGTTGAACATGTTTTTCTGCAATATAAAAACTTAAAGGCTCTTATACACTTGCGTGGGTTAAGAACTGGCAAAAAAACGCAAAGAATAATGATGATATATTTGACGACCTCCGTGGTCGAGTGGCGTACACACCGGTTTCAAGGTGTCGCCAGCTCTGAGGTCCCGGGTTCGATCCCCGGCCGGGTCAATGTAGAAAACAACTTTTCTACATTGTCTCGGGTCTGGGTGTTTGTGGTACCTTCGTTGTCTCTGAATTCCATAACACAAGTGCTTTAGCTACTTACTTTGGGTTCAGAGCAATGTATGTGATGTTGTCCACATTTATTTATTTATTTTAATATATTTGCAATAACCCACCGGCCGCTGGCTCCTCCAGTAACCTATAAATGTAAGATAAATACATCTGCCCCTCTAGACAAGTGGCATTTCGACAAGCGTTAACGATGATAGAAATCACTTAAATGACATTAAATGTACGGAAATTGAAATGACATTCCGTTTCGATAAGTCACGTGACTTGGTCTTGTCACTTCCATAAATTTGAACGATTCGATAAGCGTTATCGCTTGTCGAAATGTCACTTGTCTAGGGGGCCTGATGGCCGATTTCTACATTTAAGAAACTAATCGAAGAAAATTCTACCGTGCTTGCGGACGGTAGGTAGATTTTTTTTCGTTTATCTTAGAAAATTCAACCGTCCGTAAGCAAAATGAATAAATGAACGGGCCATGAGCAGCATACATTTAAACGAACATCTTTTTGTGTCTTAAAATCGATTCTTATTTGCATAAATTTACTTAAATTCGATTTTTTAAACAATAGCCGTTACCTGGTGAGCTGTAACTCAGGTCTTACCTATCACAGTCACCAGTCTCTATCTAAGAGCATAATTACTGAATGTACAATATGTGATGATGAGAAAATAAATATTTTTATTATTATTATTATATTATTACCTAACCTTTTTCTCTATGGTGTGATTATCACTTTACAGTATATAAAATGTACTCTGTGATTATCACAGAACATCTCATGGTTTGTAGATTGTCTCATCAAGGAATTAAGGTTGGTAGCAAAACTTCAGCACACACTTAGGTAGCAAATTATGTGTAGGTATGTCTTAAGCACTACATAATACTAGTTATGTAGCATATTCACTTAAATAAAAGCATTTCCACTTGAATGTAACTAGTTTCGATTTTAATGAGTTGATATGTAAACAGTGTCATGTAACCTTCATAATTGGGTACGTTGGGTTTATAATTTTATATGTTTATCCGCGTTTAAGATACCGGCGGTTCCGTATGTTGGGGTAAATATAGACAAAGGGTTATATTTCACGTCTTTTTCAAATTAAAGGTACTTATACCTATTGTTTACAAAAACTCGATTCGAAGAAAGTAGTTTTAACTTAGAGATTTACTTACTTAGTTTATTCGTAATTACCTCCGCATCTGTTCATAATTACCCCGCTGTACAAATTTAATACAGAAATGTATACGGGCAGCTGGTGAGAGCATTATCTACTTATATGGTGTATTGTAATGTATCTCGCTATCATTCGCCGACGCGGGACCATAGAAGGGACAACTGTCCCCCCCCCCCCAATTTTATTCAAATTTACCTCATTTCATTAACGAAGAAATTCCACTAACTATCTTGCTGTTTGTTACTTTTTAACCCCAAACATTGTTTATAATTACCCCGTTATATAAATTTAAAATCCCACTAACCTGGAGGTCTAAGCATCTGCAAGATGAGGTCAGATGAGATCTCTCTTTACGTGCAGCTGGTGAGTGCATTACCCATCTATATGATTCAGGTGATATATCTTACCTTTCTAGGACTAGGGACTATAGAAAGGCTATTTATTGACCCCGTTTCTTCTAACGCACCCCTAACCGTACGTTTTAGCCGAAGTTTGTTCATATTTACCCCGCTATATAAAACAAAGTCCACTAACCTGGCATTCTAAGCATCTGCAAGACTCTCTATAAGTGCAGCTGGTGAGTGCATTATCGATGTGGTGCAGGTAGTGTATTTCGTTCGTTGCGAGCCCGCGTCGCTTGCGCCGAGCGAGCGACCATAGCAGAGCTAGGAGGGTCCCACGACCCTTGCCGCCTTTTGTTGTGGTACTGTTGAAGATAACAAAAAGTTAACATAATCAGTCTCGTTAAGTAGCTTGGTCTAGGATTTGAGAACTTGGCGGTAGACTTGGGGAAGTATGCTGCTCTATTTTAAGGCCAAAGTTGGCGCTTGCGGTGCTTCCGCGCGCCTCTTTATCAGCGAAGGAGAAGGCAGTAAGCTTTCCCCTCTCTCAAAGTCGCAGCTCCGTAAAAGGAGCCTCCCTACTGGGGATCGCGGTAGTTTGCACCGCGTTCCCGTGATCCCCAGTATAAGGGTAGGGAGAAGCATTCCGGTGGTTTTAGCCGGTAAGAGTCCCCCGCCTACCCCAGGGCGGAGGAAGTCCATGAGAATTTCCCTGGGAAAAAAAGGGTAGTATTTCTGGAAAATTACTTCTAGCACGAACCTTAGCAATTAGCATTGCTACTCTTGGCCGTTTTGCGCGAGTTTGTCGCATATTTTCCATACATCTTTAATCCTTGTCTTTTTGTGTCTTATTTAAAGTCATAGCTAATCAGAGCCACATAACACAACCCGACCAGCACCGCGTGGGTCTAATAAGCTTCTTTTAAGGCATCACATACAAACATATGCTTTTTTTTATTCTTTCTTACCGAATCGCCGTTAAAATTGTGTAAGCACAGTCGTTTAGCATTATAACGTAATTATTTATTCACCTATTTCCCATGGAGTTGAGTAATGCTGGCTTCATGTCTTCAGTCTCACAGAGAGCTGCCGTGCTCTGCCGACGCCGGGAGCGCAGCGTGCTGTCCGGCCGGTCCTTGTCATCAGACACTAAAATAAACGATACGACCACATTCTTTTTTAAAATCGTCTTCTTTTATAAAATAGGAAAAGAGAAAAGACTGTTAAAAGAGTTCATTGCTCTGCAGTGGGACAATACCGCAGCGGTATTACGTATGCGGCAAAAGCAAAACTACATTTACAGTTTAACAATTATTTCTATTAAATTGATAATATTTACATAGGTACTTATTACGTATCCCAATAACAATAATACGAATAGAAATTTAACAGCAAGAATAGGGAATCGGACTGGGTATGAAAAGGAATTACCTATTTAGCCCACCAGATAGATAAAAAAGAAAAAAAACTCGTATTTTTTATTTTACCAAATCAATGAAAAATGTCAAAGTTAAAGCGCTTTAAATTTCTGGAGAGGGGGCTTGTGACGTAACATGTGGCTAAAAATTGTACCTACAAGTGACGTCACGCGACATTTCCAAACACTGTATCTTCCTCACTGTTTGCTTAATAAAAAAAAATTAAATACGTGTAATATTTAAAATTTAATATTTAATTTAATACCTATGTGACGAGTAAACAAAAAAAAAGTAGTCCGCTCCCTTATTGTACAAATGACGCTTTGATTTCGCAAGATAGGTAATAAGTCTTCGGAATATAAGATTACACATTGTGTTATATTAAACTCACCAGTAACCTCGCTCTGCTCACAATAGGCCCACCTATCGTTATCCACCTCCCGCTTCTGGTCTGCGGGCCACAACTCCTGGACCGAGGGGTTCTGGTAGATAGTCTCCGTGGATGCGTTCCCGTTCTCCGCGTCGAACCTCGATTCAGGTTGTTGGAGGACCTGTGAAGACAAATGAGGACAGAGATGAAATCGGGGCACGAAAATTAATATAAAAAGCCTTTATTACCGCACTTAATTTTACATGCTATAAAATCTAAGTGCCTCTTAAACTTAGGTTAACTTAAACTTACACTTAAAATAATCTTAAAATGAATCGCTGAATATGTTGCTAAGCGCAAATCTCGAGAGCAGCTGAACCGATTTTGCTAATTCTTAGAATATTCCTTGAAGTACGAGGATGGTTCTTAAGGAGAGAAAATAAAAAAAAAAACGTTTTATTATGACGCCTATTTGAAAACTCAATTCGATTTTATTCAAAAAACGTTGAACTCACATAAAACCCTAATGCAATGGAATACTCTTTAAATTTGGAATGTCAAAAACCTTTTCGACTTCTACGCGGACGAAGTCGCGGGGAAAAGCTAGTTTGTATTAAATATCGGCAAACTTGTCTTCCGACAAACGAAAATGATGGACAATTAATTTGTATTGTTAAAGACATTGTGTCTTTAAGTCTACTTAACACACTTTTTCATTCATGAGTCTGCTGTAGCGAGTTGCCGCCACCGGCTACACGTGTGCGGCGCGTCTATACAAAATATGCAAGTGTGTTAAGTCGCTGTCGCTGGCCACAGGTAGCTGGCGTCGAAGGCCCGTTTGCACCGAGCCTTAGGTAAAAGTATGACTATTTCTTTATAGATAAGTATCCGAAAATAAATAATATAAAAGTATTGGACACGAAAGATATTCTTTTTTTATAGATTTGAAACTTATTTCGTTTATTTTTTACAAAATTGTGGTGTCATAAGCGCCCTTGTCAACTCCAAGAGTAAGTCACTATCAGTATCTTAGTAGATTTATCTTATTCGACAAACCAAAAAATACGTGTCTATTATTTTTTGATTATCTTTCTGATGGACTAAACAGAAAGAAGGAAGGTTTTTAGTCTATAGTGTTCGTCCGGTCGACTGGAATAAAAAGATCATCCGATTGGCCCATTTGGGACATTTTTTTAAAAATGTAGAGCCAATTTGTACTTAAATACCTAATAGGCTCAAAATTTGTCCAATGTCTGTTTAATAATAATTATAATTTTGCTTTCTCCTATTCAATTTGCAACAGCCTAATTAACTACTAAATTGATTTGCGATAGACTAATTTAATTTGATTAGAATGCAAAATTAAAAATCGTGCAAAATTTTGGCTATTTTATTTTTATTCTCTTTAAGAGCGATTTCTTTATCGCAATGTATATTTTTATCTATTACCTGGTAATGTGCTCTTGTTCCCAAAAAGAAAACCGCACCGGAACCCGCCGTTGCCATTTTTATCTGAAAAAAAAAGAGAACAAGATTTAAAAAAATCGTAACAAAAATTACAATTTTCGTGGCATAATATATGTTATATTTTTTACACGTTTATTTGTACTAAATAGTTGCTAAGTCATGTCATTTTACTTTCTCATGATAATTTATATTTATTCAGCTTTATTTAACTCGAAAACTGTTAATTAAAAATTATAAACCAATTGTTTATGCTTGAGTTCCAAAAATGGTTGTATGCTATAAAATATCTTTTATCTTTGCGGAAAAAACAATAGAATAAATTAATAACACTTTAATTTACTAAATTACGTAAATTCACATAAAAATTAAGTATTAATTTTGACTAACACAGTAGTGTAATAAAAATGAATATTACCTCAACACAACGCCTTTTTTTTGTAGCAAGAACTTCTGAATAAATAATTAAACTTTAAACGACTATAAAATATTAGGAACACGTTTGTAAATTAATATCAAATCATGTTAAAACAATTGTTGTCGCATTCGTGATTTTGACAAAGCTATTGTATTGACGTTGTTTTGACCTGCGCAGTGGAGACCTAGGGTTGTCTGAGGCAAAGGAAAACTCTTTTAAGTATTTTGGTATTTTAATTGTAAATTAGCATTAATTAAAAATGTGTTAACAAATAGGTATATTAAAAATAAACATTACAACAATATTAAGCTAGCTCTAATATCAGTAAAAGACAAAACATGCAAACCTAAACACAATAAGATTGCGTCGCTCCTGTAGAGTTTATTTAGCACTTTCTGGCCATCATCAGACCATCACTAAAGTGCTATAATATTGCACTGTCCCCATAGATGAAGGATTAGACTCATTGACACCAAACAAACGCTAAACATGTATAAATTTAAACATTAGAGTAGACATAGACAAGCATAGAGTGCGCGCATTGCTAGTAGCCCTTTGTGCCGAACGTAAGCAAATTAAGTAAGATTTTCCGTGCGACGACAGCGATGCGAAAATATCGATGGTTTCGATATTTTTAGGGTAATATGTATAATTTTTTGAGATAGTTATAATAAAACGGCGCGCACTGTTTAGGCACTATTTTTACTATTTATTTGTTCATACTAGTGGCTACAGTTCATACTCGATATGCGCACTAAATAGTTTATTATTTTTACTCCAAGATTTAAACACATTCAGACCAATATATGGCAAGAAGTTGTTGTGAGCGGGAATTAACCCGAAAAATCATTCAAACATTGCAAGTTAAAACAAAAACCTTGTTAAATATACACATTTATTTTATGTACTATTAACGTACACAAAACAAATGCTACAACATATTGGTACGTAGAGCGCCATCACGAATTTCTTATAAAAGTTATTACAACTCTCTTTAGCGATTTTACATAACTACTTTTACATACATACCTTGTACGGATTCTAGCTTGCTTATGCGCCGGCAGATGTCGTTACCTTCAGTGTTAGTAAAAGGAGAAATAAATCTGCATTCTTATACGATCTAAATCTAAGTAGGTAGTTAGTTTTATTGACAAAAAAAATGTTTCATTTTTATTTGTCTTTCTGTGTGTAAAAATAGGTCCATTTAGGTAACTGTTTTTAAATATAGAGCATGCCTTACTTTATAGAGCTGGCCAACTATTTGAATGTCAAAACTACACACATGTACATAATTTAAAAAACTAAGCAAACAATATTAAAAGTAAAAAAAAACAAATGAATGTTTTTTTTTATTGATGGACATTATTTCTAGAAATATTATTAAACAGCGCACGGAAACAAATGCCTACTGATTAAAATTAGTTTTTTCAACTTTCCAATTTGAAAATCATCACCTTTTTATTAACTCTTTTTTTAATTTGACGTTTTATGCTTTTTATATCTTTTGATGCAGCCAGAAAAATCCAAATAAACTCTTTAGAAACAACGGAATCTCATTGTGTTTGGGTTTGCTTGTTTTTCTTTTATAATTAGGTACTGTGTATTGTTAGCTAGCTTAATTTTGTTGGTATTTTTATTTCTCATATACCTATTTGTTATCATATTTTTAATAAATGAATATATTTACAAATAAAATATAAAAATTATTAAATATTTCTGAATATTAAATGAATTTTATTGAAATGTGTTACTGCTTTTTTTTGCTTTTAAGTGACAAAACAGGAGTCAAATTGACCACACAGGGGCTGTAAGCGTTCATAGTCAAGTTCAAGCATTCGTCATTCTCTACAGCGTCACCGGTATTCCAAATACAATCTAGCAATTTCTTCTAGTTGACAGAATGGCAAATCTTGAAGTTTGTTCTTTATGTGACTTGAGATAAGGTCTAAATTATTGTGCAGTGCATTTGATTGAAACGGCTGCACTGGACCGCTGTACCTTGTGGTCGCGGACTCCTTGTTAGAGAACGCTAATTTATGGTTAGTGTTTCGCGTTGCATGAAAACTTTGATTGCGCGATTTAGGAATGTAGTGTAGTGTGAAATTACAGAGAGTTTAACAGTAGAAAGGTATTTTATTGAAATGTAATACGAGTTTAGATTGGATTGAGATGGCAGTAGATTTTGTGAGCTTGTAAGATTCTTACTGGGAAGTTTGCAAAACAAACAGTATGGCCTGGACAATATTTATTATTCGACAGTTCACGGAACCCAATATAAAGAAAGTTTTGCACGCTTACTTGACTCTGTTTTGAAACAGTTTGCATCAAAAAACTACAACGAATACAATCCTAATTGAACGCTCATGCACTAACGGTGGATGCTATAACAGAAAAACAAAAGAACCTTTAGGCCTTGGGGCCTAAGAATTTAAGAATCAAAGTCGTATTTTTTTTTCTGCATGGAAAAAACTGCAAGGAAATTCATGGTTCCTTAAACTAATCTACTCAGAAACTTTAATTTAACATCTCTACATGAGAAGAGCCTGAGCCTGTGCCCAGCGGTGGGAAAATTTAGGCCGGTATTATTATTAGCTATTTTTGTTTTTAACATACTTATTTATACCGGCATTAGCTAATTTCACAAGACAAGATTCAGGCTGTAGATAAATACAAAAAAAAAAGATGTTTAAGTGCTTATAAGAACGTTATTTAGAAAACGAGAGCATTATTAAGTTGGCTACATAAAAGAAATGCTACGTCTAATATATCTAATATACAATTCATATTTTAATAAACTTATTTTGATTCAGTTTTAATAAAATTTGTATCAAATATCTCTGTCATCACACTACTCTGTACAAGTTAAGAAGAGGGGTGGAACAGGTTTCTTGAGCACAGCTGTTAAGGTCAGGTTACAAAGAACTTAATTCCTAACTTAGTTACACGACCCTGATTCGCTTGCATTTAAATCTCTACCGGAAATATTGTAACTGTTACTAAAGTACTATACAGCTGTACCTGTGCCTCGCGGTATCACTTGCCTTACTTTCCTCCCAAGGAAAGTGACGAGATGCTAAATAGCCTTTTTCGAAAATTTTGCGATCAAATGCATAAAATAATTATTTTCTGCGACCAAATAAGGTTTTAATGAAACTGTATATACAAAAAAAGTAAACAATTGAGCCCGCATATCGAGTATGAAATATAGGCACTAAGTAGTATGAAAAAATAAATTCGTAAAATTTTTGCCAAAACAGTGCGCGCCATTTTATTAAATCCACCGATATTTTCGCATAAACGTCTGTCGTCGCACGGAAAATCACTTAAATCAGTAAACGAGCGTAGTACATTTAGCTAAAAATCTGCTTACGCTCGGCACAAGGGCTCTATCCTTGTCTATGTTTACTCTAAGATTAAAAGTTAATACACGTTGTTCATGAAATTTGTAATGCATGCGACGCTATTCATGTTTATAAACAACCCAAAATTGGACAAATAGTAATTATATAATATTTTCTTCCTAATTTAACTAAAAGTTATTTTGTTAATTTAGTTTTCTTTTGTTTTTTTTTTTATAACAGTTTACATTTTTTTCTAAAATATATGTAGCCTAAGTAAGCCTTATTACGTCAGCTATCAGCCAGTGAAAGTCCCGTCAAAATCGGTCCAGCCTTTCAAGAGATTAGCCAGTACAAACGGACAGATCAACAAAAATTTTAAAAAATGTTATTTAGTATATGTACCGTATATGCATTTATATGCATGTAGTAAAAAGCGGTTATTTTCATATTACAAAAGGACACTTCAATTGTATTTATTTGTCTGTATGTATGTATAGATTTAAGTATTACGGAGAGAGTCTTGCCTTTAAATAATAAATAGAGCGTGTTGTGTTCGCGTGCATCCGTCGCAGAAAGCGTTATTATAAAGTTTAAGCTCCAAGATAGATCTGGTAATAGAGGAGGACGGAGCTCACGGAGATCTATGGACAAATATCGCCATCTCTTTTCCACACGAACATTTCGACTCAGAATATTAGACGACACTACATTGTAGATTTTAAATGTTAATTATTTTATATTATACCGGAAGCTTCCCACGCCATTGTATGTGTGTATCTTTATGAATTATAGCATACTAGCTCTCGCCCGCGTGGATGTCGGTTATTGCGGCAAAAAGTAGCCTATGTCCTTTCTCAGGCTTTAGACTATCTGTGAACCAAATTTCATTTAAATCGGTTCGTAGTTTTAGCGTGAAAGCGCGACAGACAGACAGAGTTACTTTCGCATTAATATAATTTTAGTAAGGATTATGTGTTATTCTTATGTATGTATATAAATTTAGGCTAAAGTTAAAGGTGCAAGTTTCGTTGAAGTTGAAACCCGTTCCGATCATGCGTTATAAATATACTATCTCATAACTATCGCATAGTTATAAATGTAGGTATCTAGCGTTCATATCACGGAACAAAGTTGTCTTTTAAGATAAACTTTTATATCGGGCCTTTTATATCGACGGGCCTGTTGGTCTAGTGGTTAGTGACCCTGACTGCTAAACCGGAGGTCGTGGGTTCGATTCCCACCCAGGACGAATCTTTGTGTGATGAGCACGATCATTTGTTCTGTGTCTGGGTGTAATTTATCTATAATATGTATGTATTTAGAAATATATAAGTATGTTTATCAGTTGTCTGGTTGCCATAGCACAGGCTTTGCCTAGTTTTGGATCAGATGACCGTGTGTGAGATGTCCCAAGATATTATTATTATTATTATATAATAACGCTTGAATTAACTTTCAGGATAAGTAGAGATATAGGGGTAGTACCATAAATAGGGGAGCGGAATGGGTATGCAAAGGAAATATCTATTAAGTCCTCCAGATAGATAAAAAAGAAAAAAGAACACGTATTTGGTCTTTCAAATCAATGAAAAATGACACAGTTAAAGTGCTTTAAAGGTCTGGAGTGGGGGCTTGTGACGTCACGTGTGGGTAAAAATTGTAGCCACAAGTGACGTCACGCGACATTTCTATTCACTGTATCTTCCTCATCGTTTGTTTAATTAAAAAAAAGAAAAACACTTGTCCAATATTTTTTTAATGTCTATGTAACGTATAAATTAAAAAAATAGTCCCATCCCTATTGTCTCGTTATTTATTTATTCGTGTTCAGCGCAGATAATATTGTATTGTAATATTGTAAAAAAATGGGGGGCTCATGGCTATGTCTGTTTAACCGATAATAAAGGTGAAGCCGCGCTCGCCACGGTTTGTACATGGATGTGACCATTTGTAGGCATACTGAGACCCCTCCGTGCCTCACAAAGCACGTAAAGCCGTTGGCCCCGACTGTATTACATTACATCTTTGGTAGTCAGCAGTAGTATATATAAAAGTACTCTGTGGCAGTAGTACCAATAAACTTCTGTATTTTTAAATGAGTAACCACCGGAAATTTATGCCGGTTCTTCTTAATATAAATGACATTTTGGAATCGCGAAAGAGTTAGTTTCGAAGAAGTTTTCTTGACAAAAATCTTTTTGATTTTAATTAAGATAATGATGATCCATTGTAGTTGGTAATGGTATAGTAACTATTAAACCATTTCTAATCTCATAAACCTAATTGTCCAATGGGTTTTTCTAATGGTGGGTTGAAGGCCTACCTCTCCCTCCACGAACTACAGGCCTCTTTACCAGAATACGTAGTCTGAACTGGATGGATAACCGAGTGGTAAAGGTCACTACGCCAATAGGCATGTTTCCTATTTTTTTTTAATGTCCGTCTTGTAGATTAATGAATTTTATTGTACACGTATTTTTTCTTTTTTCCTGCAAACAAAAAATGATCAAAATACAGAGAACGGAAATTACGCGTGACGTCACTCCTCGCTACGATTTTTAGCGAGGCGTGGCGTCATAAGCCCCCACTCCGAAACTTTAAAGCGGTGTATCTTTGTATTTTTTTATTGTTTTGATTATTATTTATATTTTTTTATTATCTAACTGACGGACTAAATAGATTTTAACTTTTCATACCCAGTCAACATCCCTATTGTCTAATGGGTTTTTCTAATGGTGGGATGAAGGCCTACCTCTCCTTCCACGAACTACAGGCCTCTTTACCAGAATACGTAGTCTGAAATGGACGGATAGCCGAGTGGTGTAGGTCACCACGCCAATTACCACTGCGCGCGACGCGCTGCGAGTTCGATCCTCGCATGGGACAAGTATCTGCGTGATCCACAAATGCTTGTTCTAAGTCTGTGTTTTCTTTGTGCATGTGATTTGAATGTTTGTAAAACTCCCCGCGACACAAGGACCAAATTTCTTAGAGCGGGAGTTGTTTAAAAAAAATCTGTTTGCTCAGATCCTCAACGTTCGTCTGATGACCGTAACCTTGGATAATAAGCTTTACATACAACTGTAATCGATCGATTACGTCGTTCCAGTGTTGTGTACACATATTGTTATGTTACGGCTACGTGGAGTGACGTGTTGCAATATGTATAAAGCGGGTAATTCGTGAGTCATCAGCTCGGTTAGAAAACTGTCACACCTTATAAATTTTAATTTTTAAACATGACACAAAAACGGCCAGTTATAAATTATAAATTTATTCATATGCGTGTCTGTCTCTGGCACCGTAGCTCTTAAACGAGTAAACCGATTTTAAAGCAGGGATTTTTATTGCAAGGCTAGGTTCTTTGCGATGGTTCTTAGATATGTTTTATCAAAATCAGTGCAGCTATTTACTAGATATTGGGGATGAAAGAAATTTCGAATACATATTTTTACGCACCTTTTTTTTTAAGTTTCCCTGTTCTAAATAACTTACAAATGTCTGTAACTATGTTTGTTTGGGTAAAATCTCGCAAGCTAAATTAGAACCACTTCTCGACGTCCGATTGAGATGAAATTTTGCATAGCTACATAAATTCGGTGACAATAACTACAATACAATCGTACTTTCGAGATGGTCTAAAGATGGAGCCAAGAGGTAGCCATGAAAACTCCGTAAAAAAACGATACCATCCCATCGCGTTTGGGCTTCACTAGTACTGTAAGCCTACCTGATTTAAAAGCTTGTGTTTAAAATACATTTTTAATAGTTTTTTTTATGTAGTTTGTTGCCTGGTTCCCGAAAAGGGGTTAAAAGCACTCCGATGGTGTACACCAGTCCGGTTAACTCTCCGTCTTCTCCATTGCGAACGAAGTTTATATAAGGATTTACAATAGGAGAAAAAAGGTTGTCAGGTCAGAACTAATAATCGGACTCGTATACCCAAGGTGTCGGCTAGCTCTAGATACAAATCGTTTCTGCCTGGACCCCGGTAAAAGCAAGGGAAAAGAACTCCATAGTTCATCAAAGGAGGTCTCTACCTTACCCGTTAAAATAACATTTGAAAAGAAATATGAAAAAAGTAGAGCATATCTTGTGAGTGCCATAAAATAGTACTAAACTTTTGATTTTATAATTAAATACACATAGCAGAAAGGAAAATTTAAACCTCAGGCAGGACTAGAACCTGCGGTGTGATTCTGTAAGACCTCATTCTAAACTTCGAATCTGAATCCGCTGTGAGTTTCTTGATTGGCATTCCAAAAACTCGGTTGATAATTTGAATGTACACTAGCACTACACTTGCGAGCGTGTCAGCGAGTTGAACTAATTTGACGTGAGATTTTGACTGATTAAGTATGAGATGACATAAGAAGTGGGATTCAGTAAGGTAATTTTCTTGTCACTTCGACGCTCACTTCGCACTCGAATCCGATCGAAATCAAGGTCATTTTGAACCTTATGCGAAGTGAGAGTGAATAGCGATGTGAGAAGCGAGTTGTTGTTAGAACTTTACAGAATCGACGTGCTGCAACCACTGGCTCTACGGGCCAGTCCTTTTAAGTTCTTTTCTAAGGTACTGAGGTTACTGACTGAAATGTTATTTTAGTTTTCATTCTGCAAAATTGTAATTTATCTATGAATTAAATACCTATAGATTTATTGATACAATTTCAGTGCGACTTTAATTCTCTTATATTTCTTCTGCGTAGCCTTTTTTCAAGCTATGTTGGGGTCGGCTTCCAGTCTTACCGGTTTCAGCTCAATACAGTATTTTATATGAAGCAACTGCCAATCTGACCTCCAGAATTTTTAATTATTTTACTGGGTAACACAGTATCCCAGTAAGACTGGCAATCAGAATGGTATTTTATTGACAGAGGGTGGGTTGTTTTAAACCGTCTGTTATTGTAAGTCCGTACGTCAATGTTAAGTCAGTATGAAATTCTTATGCAAGCGGCCATATTTAACATTAACAGACATGTCAATATATGTTAAAGCAACCAACCCTTAATTGATTGTATTGACTTAATGACTGTCAAGGATCAACGTATGACGGTCGGAACTAACGACTAACGCCTAGATCCTATATCTTTTGATTCGTTAACAGTTAACGTGACGATCCGTCACTAGGCTGTCTCTCATCCGTTCGTAACCAGACGTCAGTTATTTGGGTAACGAAAAGTTACATTTTTTTTTTATAGGAACAGCTTTTTTAACGCCTCGTTGATATTTTAACAGTTCGTTAAGGAAACGATTAGTTTTTTGGTTATTGGTCCCGGCCATTAAAGTGTTTTCCGAGGGTTGGAGGGGTATCGGTATTTTTACAAATGATCGCCCGTCCAATCACCAACCGCAGCAAACACGGCTAGACCTTTATTACCGATAAAAACGGTGCGGTTACACTTAGCCACAGGTCCCTAATTTTAACAAGTACTACGACCGCGTGTCCTCTTAAATCTCTCATACTTTTATATCGAAGAAATTGTTAGGATTGCGGATATATACGAAGAATATTTGCTAGTATTGTCGGAGGGCGCAAATGGAGAGCCTCCCGAGCCTTTTTAAAAAAAAGATACCCATTGATATAATGAGCGTAGGCTTTGACTGCTTCACCGGACTTTTAGTGAGAACTTTAAGGGCCAACAGCCAGAACAATAGAAAATCTAACTGTCAGCAACGTTCATTAAGAGCACCCCCTGTGGGGTCCGGACCACGACTTATTGCGTTGGGGTATGTGGGGTGCACCCAGTCAACTTCGCTTTCTTTCTTGTTGACTGCATAATCTCTACACCACGGCGTTAGCTACAGTTTTTGTGATCTGATAATTACCTCGGATGAAATACGCAGAAAAAACTGTCCAAAAATCTCTAACTTTCAAAATTTCAACCAGAGAGCACTGAAAATGCTTCACTTTTATTAATAGTATGGTGCCAAATGATAAAAAAAATATATAGATCTACTATAATAATATTTACCAGTTAAAACTAAATGGTTGACTGAATTTTACGTAATGCCACCTACACTAAACAAACTAAAAATTGATCTAATGTACCGAAACAACAGCCTACGACTCCTCAGAGCATTGGCCTTTACCCATTTTTGTAGATACCGAATGTATATCGATCTGTGCCCTGTTTGTCTCCATTCAAAGGTAAGAGGAAATGGGCGGGAATATTTTGACAGTTTCGAACCACAGATAATGAAATATAGTCTAACCTTTTTTGGATGTTCCTTGGGTTTGGAAATAAGAGCCATTAAGATAAGAAAATATCCATTCTTGTTTTTTCTTTTATTCATAACTTTATTTCAACTAACGAAATCTAGAAACCGTAATATTACAAATGGGTATTAATATAAGCTCAAAAATAAGGTTCTATACTCAATTTTCAGTTACCAAAAATCCATGAAAAGCAATTCTACATATTCATTGATCCCATTGGAATCTTATAGGAAAATTGAAGACGACCCAAATAAAAAAATCAGACTTATCCATCTTTCCCTGCACAATACGGCTTCATGTTCAATCCTTGACGCAAAACGACGTCACGGAACCGACCAATCAGAGGCCAGAGCCTGAATCGCGATATCAAAGTTTACACCCTCAGTTAGAATATATATAAAAGGTTGTGCACTATAGTCGGGGAGTCCATTGCTACACGGGAAGCCGGTTGTGGCGGAGGGCCGGTATAATACTCCGCCATCTGAATATGGCGTTTAGGCGTCATGTATGGGTTGGATATAAACTGTTTAAAGAATATACTGTTCAATACTGTTCAATGAAAAACGAGAGTCCTTCTCACAAACACCGTTGTAGCGGCTTTGACTTCCTTTTTTTTTTTAATTTTTTTTCTAATTAGCCGGGTCTGCCATCATACAGCCAAACATTACACAAACAAATTCTTTCATGATCAAAATTATTATATAAATTAAATTAAGAGGCTCTACACCCTATTTATAAGATATTTTCTCTTATAAACACAATAAATAAGTAATAACATTTAAAGAAAATCTTCGGGAAATTTTCGTAACTTCTGAAGTTTTCTTTTAAATTTTAATGGCATCTGCAGTATTTTTGCAAGGAGGCCGTTTAATAAAAAATGTTACAAAATAAATGACGACTAAATTGTAAATAACTAAATGCTGCAAAGCACATATTAATTCCATAATAAATACTTTAACTAACGTGAAATAATCTTAATTCACGAATGTAGAGCCACAAATTAATCATAAAATACACTTGAAAAACCATATTTTTTTTTGTAGAGTCAATAAAAAGATAAATTAAAACATTATTGCAATATATTATCCTGTAAACATTAAAAGTACACACGGATGTGCTCATATTTTGATTAAAATGCGAGCTAAGTAAAAGAAAAATCAATGTCAGGGCAGTTCAATGACCGGACATTTCGTGTCAATGACCCGTGGAAGCGTTGTTTCCGCTGCGAATTTTCGTTTGTTTGTAAACAGTATTCTTTTCATGTTTTTATTTTTGTTTTTTATTTTTTTTTTTATGTAGAGTCAGACATTTATTCATTCATTATTATTTCTGCATATTAATAAATAGATGACGTTAAATTGTTTTTGGCGATTAATATTGTCTTCAAATAAGTTACGATGTTTGAAAATTATATTTGATGGTTAAAGTTAGAATTTACACTTATTTTGTTGTCTTAAGTCAGATTATACATTTATTTTAAGTTTATATCTCGTTATATTAAAAAATATATTTTGTTTAGTGTTTTATTTTGTTTTTTTTTTTTTTTTTTTTTTTTTTTTTTTATATAATATGAATTTTGGGTTTGTATTTGGAGTCTTCTCTCATTTTGCTAACTTATACAAGTTGAAATCGCTTTAAAAAAAATATGATGTCCACGTACAGTGTTTACGTTTCAACGTATAATCAATTAAAATTAGCATATCTATGCGTTTTTCTTGGCTAAAACACGCAAAAAACTGCAATTCGATAAAATAGAGCTGCGAAAACAATACTTAATTTTTGTTTTGTTCTTTGAGGCAAAGGCATTCATGCGTAATGCCTATAAATAAAAAAAAGGAAGTCAAATCAGCTACTACCGTGTGGATGAGACCTAGTCTCTCTTTATCATTTTTCTTGACATATTTGACATTATATTTTACCATTATATGATTGCTTAAACGCTTCAACATATCTGATGACAAGGAGTTAGACCGGTCCCCTGTCAATACCGGCTTACGTAGTAGCTACGGACCTCCCATCTGATTTCCTATAAACATCGTACGCTAGCCAAAACGCTGAGAAAACTTTGATAGCGCGATTCAGCACTCGTATTTCAGAATTTTTTAATCGATTACTGGCGCTACATTCCATCAATCTGACTTTTAGAGATGAATTACCTAATTAAAAGTAATCGTTCGATATTTTTTGTGGGAGTTAATTCTTTTTAGTTTATATTTTATTTATAGTTCGAGTTTTAAGATTATTCTTACGGCAATCGTGTTGGAGAGAAAAAGACAGAGCTTGCTTGTGAGCGTCCGTTTACATTCATTTGTCTCGAACGCTTTCTGCTTACGCATTTAGCTCTACCATATCAGTATTATACATCCAATGGATTATAAGACAAAGATAGCAACATAATTTCGATGTAAATTGCTCCAAGTAAGAGAGATGAGAATAATATCAAGAGCCTCGCCTTTAACCATAGTAAAAGTATTAGCCGATGACGTCAGACATGAAAATGAAATGTTTATTAATAAATCCAATGCTATATTAACTGTTGCTTAATTATATTACTACTTTTCCATTGCATCGATCGATATAAATCATTAAATTAAGAGCTCTATCTTTATGTTGCTATATAAAAAAAAATATGTTTAATGATCCAAGTTTAAACAGCATTTTGTTTAATTTATAAAATTTATATATTTTGTTAAAAACTTTTATTAAGACAACGAATTCATATGAGAAATTAAATAAATTTTCTATTTTAAAATACAAAAAACAGTCTACGATATTATTTTAACTGGCAACATCAACCATAATGCCGAGATGTCTTCAAGTCGTAATTTACAAAGAGAAGTATATTTTATTTAATGGCGGCGCCCTAAGAACTTCATAAATCAAGTAAATCGTGTTATTTTCCGTGTTATTCATATTGTGGTCGTGTACTTTTGTGTTTTACAACTTCATTGTTGCCATTAAACGTGAGTATTGATTGTTGCAATAATAAAATTATAAAGTCATTGCTATAGCATAGAAACACCGCATCAACAATTTTGGTGTTGCAAGAACCATTTTTGTCAAAGAAATTGATTGACATCTTAATGTTTATTATTTACGTGGATTATCATAAAACTTTTATTTACTTTCAAATAATAATGTTTATTGCTCTCTATGAAATGTCTAGCGCTTTAATTTCTACGTAGGTATCTTTTCATTGTAGTGCAAAATCTCACGTTGCACTTACAAAACACTTATTTTTATTTCGTTTTCACTTTAATATTTGCAATAAAGTATAATGCAATCATTTTCTTTAACTATTTCTAACATTTTACATAGATTCACAATAATTAATAGACAAATACTTTACCTATAAAGTATAAATATGTATACTTTTTACATAATGTAGTAAATCGCTATAAGTCTCGTAATATTAATTTTTCAGTGTTTACCCACAATGTCTGATGAGGAGGTTACTATTGAGACTTCTGATGGTCAGATCCTGGCTGCAGAATACAAAGATGGTAAGTCATTTAAAAACTGGGTATAAAATGTAAAAATAAACTTTATATATTGATTAAACACTGTTGGTATATTTTATGCAACTTACTTAGATTTTTTATATTTAGTTTTGATTTCATAGTGCTGTGTATTATTGCTTTATTTATTTGCAGCACTGTTTAAATAATTCTCTTGTTTATTTTCAATGTCAAAGAAATATTTGTATTTACAAATATGATTTTATTTTCAGGGCAACTACAGATCGTTGAAGTGACTCCATTTGAAAAAGATAGGGTATGAATAGTATATTGCAATATCTTTAAGTTTTTTTTTATTAATATATTTCTAACTAAAATGAAACGCAAATTAACTTTTAGACATTTTAAAATGTTTATCTGTTGCTACATTACACCCTAAACAGACTGACTCTTACCATAATCTGTATTAAAACGGAATATTTGATGGAATTGAGGGTTGTTTTTTTTGTCCTTCTACTAATTGACTGCACGGATAGCCGAGTGGTATAGGTCACCACGCCAATTACCTCTGTGCGCGACGTGTCGGGGGTTCGATCCCCGCATGGGACAAGCATTTGTGTGATCCACAAATGCTTGTTCCAAGTCTGGGTGTTCTTTGTGCATGTGATTTGAATGTTTGTAAAACCCCCCGCAACACAAGGATTAAATTCTTTCACCTTCATGATGAGTATTGATGGGTAGCTTTATTTTAAAGAAAATAAAACAAATCAGTAAAATGTAGTAATTAAAATAACTAAAGGTATTTTCCGCAGGATGGCACCATTCTCCAGGAATTAACGGATGCTGGTGACCAACAACCAAAGTACATGCAAGTGTTGGACACCAGTAAAGGACTGATGCAACTGGATCTTCTCAATTTGACCCTGGTCCGGTGAGTATTAATTATGTATACTTGGCCAATAAGTAGCTGTCTCTATTTATACAGGCTGTTACTGAAAGGTTATATGTCTCTAAAAGAGGTAAAGTACATCTGCTATAGAGCCAGTAAACAAAATTTCAGCTCACAATGAGATAGTTAAATTATTTATTTATTTAGATTAGTTTATTTTATTACTCCTTTTGTATGTATATAATATAGTTAAGTTTATTTGAAATAAAGCTACAAATGTATATTAAATTTATAAGTAGAATCTGATTAAACCAATTATTATAGTTCTACATGGTTAAATAATTGATATCCAATTTTTGCCATCAATTATTTGATACTGCAAATCTATACTAATATTATAAAGCTGAAGAGTTTGTTTGTTTGAACGCGCTAATCTCAGGAACTACTGGTTCGAATTGAAAAATTCTTTTTGTATTGGATAGTCCGTTTATTGAGGAAGGCTATAGGCTATAAAACATCACGCTAAGACCAATAGGAGCGGAGCATAAATGAAAAATGTTGCAAAAATGAAAAACTGTTGAAACTAAAACAAGCGAACAAAGTCGCGGGGGACAGCTATAACTAAATAATTGTAATACTCAAAAGAGGTAGTAGAAATTTTGCAATTCATCCTTGGCTACTATCATCTTGTTTCATTAATTACTAGCTGTTTCCCGCGGCTCCGCCTGCGTGGAGGTCGGTTATCGCGGCAAAAAGTAGACTGTCCTTTCTCAGGCTCTAGGCTGTGTGTACCAAATTTCATTTAAATTCGTTTAGTAGTTTCGGCTTGAAAGCGCGACAGGCAGACAGAGTTACTTTTGCATTTTTAATATCAGTAACGATTAATGATACATTTACTTCTGGACCACATTATAAAGTCTTAGTGTCATCATTAATGGATTTAGTTAATAGCATTATAATAATAGAAAACCAATTATGATGGTAAAATCTGCTGAAAGAATGTTATTAAAGTTGTGTATTACTTTAATTAAATGCTTCTCAAAACCCTGCTTTAAAAGGGATTTTTTATGTAACAAGAAGATAAATAGATTAAATATATGTCTTATGCCCTTAGATGTCAAGATGGTGAGGAGTCTTACCAACTGGTGGCGAACGCGGGCACCTCAGACGCAGATCCCAGCGCCACAGTCACCTGTGTTCTCCAATCCAGCGACACTGAAGGTAATACTTTACCTAAGGCCGAGCGCAAACGAATTCCTGTCTCCAAGACTTCGCCTTCGTAAAACTTCAAATAATATATAGCAATAGCATAATTAAATTAATCATTAAAAGGCTGAAAAACTCACGAAAAGGAAGAATAATTGTAAATGTAAATGTGGACAACATCACATACATTGCTCTGAACCCAAAGTAAGTAGCTAAAACACTTGTGTTATGGAATTCAGAGACAACGAAGGTACCACTAACACCCAGACCCGAGACAATGTAGAAATGTGGTTTTCTACATTGACCCGGCCGGGGATCGAACCCGGGACCTCAGAGCTGGCGACACCTTGAAAACCGGTGCGTACGCCACTCGACCACGGAGGTCGTCAAAATTGTTTTTATAATTTTCCCTTATAATGACTTACGTAAAAAATTTGAAAAATAGGCATATTGTGTATGGTAGCGTTCTTCGCTTTGCAAAGTTATGCCGCAACAGTCGGTAAAAGCCTCGATTCTGTTTACCCAAACTAGACTTATTTTAGGCCATCGGTATCTTTTTTGTAATTTAATAATGTTTTATCTATCCGTTCGAAGCTGAGGCGAGTCGGTAGTCATCCATACATATTAATGTATGAATTATTTTTAGATAACCAAGATTCGTTCATGGTGGTAGAAAATGATGCTGGTCAAGGCTCGCTCGTATTCCTGAAGTCACCTCAAGAAACCCCTGTAGTGAAAAAGGTTGAACAACCCAAGGTAATCACATTTCTTCTAGTAATTAGTTCTTTGGGGTTATTCTCGTGGTGGCCTAGTGGTTCAATGAACGGATTTGTGTGCAGAAAATTGCAGGTTCGAACACATTACAGGTGTACCAATATGACTTTTTCGAAGTTATAATATGTACTTTCTTAATTATTCTAAGACATCATTGACAAACGGTGAAGGATAACATCGTAAGGAAACCTGCATTCCAACTATTGGAATCTGAAATCGCCAACCCGCAATGAGCAAGTGTGGTGATCAATGCTTGTTACTTCTCTATATGAGAAGAGGCCTGTGCCCAGCAGTGGGACATTTATAGGCTGTTATGGCTCTTAAATGAATTTCATTTCTAATACAATGCCAATGCAAAATTAATATGAGTTTAGCTGAAATGTGATTCAGTTTCCTGTAGAGAAAATCCTTCAATTGAAGGAAGTATCTGGAATCTATACATAGACTGTATTTTTTTGTACTGTGTGTTGTTTGTGTGCCAGCTAAATGAATAACAATTTTTTATTGGTATTGTATTAGAATTAAAAATAATTTATTTCATTATATATGGAATCATCTTCTGGGGTAACTGCACTGAAAAAGAGTGTGCATTTAAATGTCAAAAACGATGTATTAGAGCAATTTGTAACTTAAAAGTAACGGATTCCTGCAGAATATACTTCAAAAATTTAAAAATTATGACTTTGCCTTCATTGTATATTTATGAACTGACAATATTTATAACCACAAATCCTACTCTATTTGAGAAGAGAGGACCAAGCAAACGGGATCCCACTAGACTAACAATACCAATAAATAAAACTACATTTATGAACCAAAGTATTCTGGTTATGGCTAGTAGAGTCTATAACAAGTTACCAAATAATATTAAAACAATAGTTGAACTGCACCTTCTAAAAAACAAACTACAATCTTTTTTATTAGAAAAGTCATATTATTCTATAAATGAATACTTAAATGATAAATTATAATATTTTACAAGTAGGTATTTAGTACACATGTCTTTCTAATGGTAAGTAGTATATTTTATGTCACTTCGTATATATAATTAGATTAATGGTCACTATGATATAATAAATGTACAAAGGAAAATAATGTGTTATAAATAATAATATAACTCAAAACAATGTCATTAATAATAATAATATATAATAAGTAATAATATGCAATGAATAACAATAAGTAACTAGCTAATTAGTAATAATGTGTAATGCTATAGAAGTAATAAATAATAAATAAAAAATTTAAATTATAATAAATAATAAATTTAAATTATTATACATTAATAAATATTAAATTAATAATAATGTGAAGTTAATAATCCATAATGTGTGATTAATAATAACATGTAATTTTAAGTTACATTAATAGAACATTTGCACACCATTGCAATGGTCAAATACAGTGTTTCACATTTTTTTTTTTTTTTTACCATCTGTGTATTTGCACAAGTACCTGTATTTAGCAAATAAATGAATTTGATTTGATTTGATATATATTATTACATCTAAAAATATATATTACTCAAAGGTGACTGACTGACATAGTTATCCACCAACGCACAGCCCAAACTACTGGAAGGTTCGGGCTGAAATTTGGCATGCAGGACTGCAGGTGGATGTTATGACGCAGGCATCCGCTAAGAAAGGATTTTTTTTAATTCTACCCCCAAGGGGATAAAATAGGGGATGAAAGTTTGTGTAAATCTTCTTAGATTTTCGACTGATTGAAATGAAATTAAAGATTGGAGCTACTATGATGAAGACGTCCGCTTAAATAGGATTTTGATATTTAACAAATTTTACACGCTAAACAAATGTAAAGCCGCAAAAACTATACCTAATTAATAATAATACTTCTTAACGCGAGCGAAGCCGCGGTCAAAAGCTAGTGCATATATATTTCATTTCACAAATACATAATTAGAAAAGGACAGATGTTAATTAGAGGTGACAAATTAAGTTTGATTTAAAATTCTATTTTGGCGCCATAGTTACCTATCCCTCGCAATGAGATTAAATTACCTAATAATTTAATTATATTGTATATGTTTGTTTCAGAAAGGTTTATCGCCAGCGGAAATATTGGAGAAAGCGAAGGCACTACAAAAGGCGAAGTAAGTTTATGAAATAAATAGAAGTGTTATCAAGTCATGACTTTAATAAACCTAATAATATAACTTTTATCTTAAGAAATTATAATCTTATATATAAAAATGAATTGCTGTTCGTTAGTCTCGCTAAAATTCGAGAACGGTCTGGGCCGATTTGAATATTTCTTTTTTTGTTTTGATCGCTAGAATACAGGGAAGGTTTAAAAACAAAAAAAATAGTAGGGTAGGAAGAGTAGGGTAGGGTAGGGTAGGTAGTCAGTTGACGGGAGCGAAGCCGCGGGTACAACTAGTAATAATTAAAGATCGTAAAAATCTTAGACTAGACTGGCCTGTTGGTTTAGTGGTTAGTGAAATCGAGCCCACGACCTCCGGTTTACCAGTCAGGGACTGTAAACCGGAGTTCGTGGGTTCGATTCCCACCCAGGTCAATTCTTTGTGTGATAAACATGATCATTTGTAAGTTAAGCTGCTGGTCCTGAATGTCATACGTTAAACTTCGGTAGTCGTTAAGTCATTACAATTCTGACAAGCAGTCTTACCCTGGGATACTATCTCAAACTTTGGCATTGTATGCTGGCGGGTTTACAAATGGGCATTCTGCTTTACACAGATTGTAGTGTGGGTTATCAAATAAGATATATTCTCATACAAATCTGCGCGTATTTTTGTATGAACGTGCTTCTTCTGCCTAGCCATTTCCCGAGATATGTTGGGGTCGGCTGCCCGTCTCATCGGCTTCACGCGAATATCGAATTACTATGTACGTGCATTAGGTTCAAATTAATTGCTCGATATATTTTTAGAGCACTTCTACAACAATCGCGAAACACCAGTCGCAAACGTAAAAGCGACTTACCACCGCCGCACGAGCTGCTGGCCTCGCCCAACTTCAAGCTGTACCTGTACTCCTGCAAGCTGTGCCCCTTCAAGTGCAACGCGGTCAAGGAGATGTCCGCGCACAAGGTGACTCACACACACAAACACACATACAGACGCGCGAGCTGACACACACACTGACGCACTGACACACGAACAGACGCGCTGACACATACACAGACGCGCTGACACACACACTGACGCACTGACACACGAACAGACGCGCTGACACATACACAGACGCGCTGACACACACACAGACGCGCTGACACACTCACAGACGCGCTGATACACACACAGACGCGCTGACACACACAGAGACGCGCTGACACACACTCAGACGCGCTGACACACATACAGACGCGCTGACACATATACAGACGGGGTGACACACACGCAGACGCGCTGACACACACTCAGACGCGCTGACACACACACAGACGCGCTGACACACACAGAGACGAGCTGACACACACACAGACGCGCTGACACACACAGAGACGAGCTGACACACACACAGACGCGCTGACACACACAGAGACGAGCCGACACACACACAGACGCGCTGACACACACAGAGACGAGCTGACACACACAGAGACGAGCTGACACACACACAGACGCGCTGACACACACAGTGACGAGCTGACACACACTCAGACGCTCTGACACACTCAGAGACGAGCTGACTCACACACGAAGCGCTGACTCACACACAGAGGCGCTGACACACACACACAGAGACGCGCTAACACACAGTCGCTAACGCTTTAAAATAAACTAGCTTTATTATAAGTATAGAATGCAATGTGAATAAGATATGTCAAGAAAACTAATATAATATATTGTATTGGTAAGGCGAGCGAGCACGCGGCGGGCGCGGGCGGCGGGGGGCGCGGGCGCGCGGGCCGCGGCTCGGCCGTCACGCTGCAGTGCGCCCGCTGTCCCTACCGGGGCGCCACGCACTCGCAGGTAGTGTACCACTTACAACTACATTATATCCAGGATGCCCCAGAAAGCACGGACGATCAGGTGTCCAAAGGTAGAGGACACTTAGAGGTATCTGAATCATTCGAGATTGGAGTTATATAACTATTTCGTATTTTAATCGAATTCCGACTTTTTTAAGAGTTCTGTTCACCAACCTATTTGTTTTTTAAAGTAGCTGCATATTGTGTCTGTCGGATGTTTGAGCATTTGCTACGACAAGATGAGTTAAAAAAATATTGAAGTGAAAACTCTTGTAATCTTGGTATTTTCTATAATCTTCGAAGGGTTACAGCGTTTCAGCCCCTAAACTTCTCATTTTGTTATTACTTTAAAAACTTCTCCATTTCATTGCCAACTTATCCTATTAATTTCATACACCTATCTCTACGGCTTCCAAGTTAAAATTCCATTTGAATTAATCAGTATCTATAATTTTAAATATATACAAACTTAACTATATATACACTTAAAACAAAACTAAACTCTTAACTATTAAAAAAATCTAAAAAATAGCGTCAAAAAATTCATCCGCATCGCTGTCGACTGGAATTGTACCCAACAGACTGGCGGCATTGCCACGTTGAATGGCGATCAGTATCTTAATTATAATAAGCAATTAATATCATCGTTCATTAATATGATGTTCCTTCCACAGCTGATGAAACACGTTCAAGATAAACACATGGACAACACAACAATCAGTAAGTCATCCAAATGTATGTACAATATTACACTAATATCTAATACATTGATTTAACTTAACTTTCACATCACGGATACCCAAATGGTTAGGTCACGCCAAAAGGGTAATACTCCATGTGACAAAAATAATCTAAAAATATATCATGGAGATAGTTTAGGCAAAAAGTTGAAAAATGTTAGTTTTAGCTCATAAAATACTAGTGTCCGACCGAAATTTCGGTTTCGGTTTCGGTTTCGGCCAGTTTCGGCCAAAAAATCAAGTTTCGGCCCGAGTTTCGGTTTCGGCCAAAAACGGCCGAACCTTTCGGCCGCGCCGAAACTTACAACATCGTACCTTCGGGTCGCGCTCGGCTAACGTCGGGCGCGCTCGGCACGGCTGGCAATATGGCGTCGCTCGCCTGACTCCGCCGGCAACTACCTAAATCAGTGCGCTTTATCTTATATATTATAAATTTAGATAAATCTTTGAAAGTAGAAACCTGTAATTATAGGTTGGCGAGATATTAATTTTAGAAAAAAACGGGCTTACTCACATTTTTTAGACTTTTTAAGAACTTTTTTTTTATTTATAAAAGGTTCGGTTTCGGTTTCGGCCGAAACTACAATGAAACCGAACCTTCGGTTTCGGTTTCGGCAAAAAAACATGTTTCGGTCGGTCACTATAAAATACTTACTTATATTATCTATACTAATATTATAAAGCTGAAGAGTTTATTTGTTTGAACGCGCTAATCTCAGGAACTACTGGTTCGAATTGAAAAATTCTTTTTGTATTGGATAGTCCGTTTATTGAGGAAGGCTATATAATATAGGCTATATAACATCACGCTACGACCAATAGGAGCGGAGCATAAATGAAAAATGTTGCAAAAATGAAAAACCGTTGACACTAAAACACGCGAACAAAGTCGCGGGGGACAGCTAGTATATTATAAATGCGATAGTAACTCTGTCTTGAAGTGGGTATATAAAGGTCAAGCCAATAACTTTATTCCATATGAAAAAAAATCTAAAAATATATTTTTGAGATAGCTTGGGCAAAAAGCAGTCGGAAAATATTAGTTATGCTTACTAATATTATTAATGCGAAAGTAACTCTGTTTGTATGTCTGTCTGTCGCGCTTTCACCCCAAAACTACTGAACCGATTTCAATGAAATTTGGTACACAGATAGTCTAGATCTAGAGCATGAGAAAGGACATAGGCTTACTTACATACTTTTTGCCGCGATAACCGACATCCACGCGGGCGGAGCCGCGGGAACCACCTAGTAACAAAATAAATTTAAAAAATTAAAATAAGTAATAAGTTTTCAGTTTTTTTAATCTGTTTTTTAACACTATGAAATAGAAGCCGCCATGTTATTACGTCATACGGCTCTGTAAACAAGAAAGTGTCAACTGATCAGCGTGTTTTCTCTGTGTACACAACCAACTGATGTCATGACCACAGAGCAATATGGCGTCCACTGCGTTCAGTGTTTTCATCAAATTACGCGCGAAATTTTAAAATTTACAATTTAAATGCATTTTTATGACACTTATCGATTGAATAAAAATGTTGTGTTTATTTTGTGGTTTATTAGTACTACACAATTAAATTGAGACACTTTTCTAAAATGGACGTATTTACCAATATTTACCACTGCGCGACGTGACGCAGTGCGTCCGCAGAGGATTTTTTAAAGGTCATAGGACAATGTTTTTAAATGATCTTAGTAAAATATTCCGGCGAGGTGAATACTGTTTTGTAAAACACACAACCAGTACACACTACACCATACTAAGCTATGGGGTACTATGTTTACCGATTTTGACATCCAAAACCCATTTTATCCAGTAAAATGAGTTGTGGAGGTCAGATAGGCAGTATTTTGCATAATATAAACATTTTACAGATACAGTACACTTGGACACTGAAGAGGTGGAGGCGGCGGACGTGCTGGTGTGCGGCGCGTGCGGGTTCGAGTCCGGCTCGCGCTCGGTCTTCAGGAGGCATATCGAAGACGAACACGGCGCTACCACGTGTTGAGGGTGAGTTCACTGATAAAATAGGCAAAAAAAGGTATGCAATGTACCTACATATATTTATACATTCTTTTTTTTTCAGGTTCAGTCAGTCACACAGGGGATTCAAACGCCTCTGCATTTATCCTTAGCTGATGTTCAGCTAACATTAATTTATTTGAAAAAGCTATTATATGAAGCCTTGAAAATGAAATATTTTTTTCAAAATTACTAAATATAAAGTAGTTTTATGTGAAAATAGTGGCTCAACAAAGGTTGCCGCAAGTATATTACTGCTTATATAAACTAGTGACCCGCCCTGACTTCGCGCGGATGCAATATGCATGTATTATACATATAAACCATCCTCTTGAATAATAGTAATAAATGTGGACAACATCACGTACATTGCTCTGAACCCAAAGTAAGTAAAACACTTGTGTTATGGAATTTAGAGACAACGAAGGTACCACAAACACCCAGACCCGAGACCATGTGGAAAAGGGGTTTTCTACATTGACCCGGCCGGGGATCGAACCCGGGACCACAGAGCTGGCGACACCTTGAAAACCGGTGTGTACGCCACTTGACCACGGAGGTCTAAAAACTGCTTTAAAATCCGTTGCGTAGTTTAAGAGATCTTGCGTACAGACAGCGGGAGCGACTTAGTTTTATTGTATGTAAAATAATAAGTAACGATAGAACAGTGTTTTTATTTTGTTATTAAAAGAAGATAAAATCATTCAGTTTGATTAAGTTAAGTGTTGCGATGGATCTATTAAAACAGAACTTAAGATTATTTGTTTAAATGGTTGTGTTAGGTATTGGTTAACAATAACTCACTAAATCATGGTAATTATAAAAAAAAAAGTTAAAAGTACCTACGCTTTAAAAGAGCAATCAATTAAATGATGCAAAAAAAAATAGTTTAAAACGAAATATTTACGTATTTTTGCTATTTAAATGCAAACATTGTGTATACATTATGATATAAGGAGTTGCATATTATACTCTTGACTTCTATCTAAATAATGGTCGTACTGGATATAATGTAGAAAGCAATTAACACTATTTTCCTATTGGCCCGCTTCAGTCTGTTTTATTTTGATAGCGTGAGGCTTGATATATACCTACATTGTACTGGTCTTTAATTTTATAAATAAATGTGGACAACATCACATACATAGCTCTGAACCTAAAGTAAGTAGCTAAAGCACTTGTGTTATGGAATCAGAGACAACAACGGTACCACAAACACCCAGACCCGAGACAGAGAAAGTAACAAAGTGTATCATAGATAAAACTTGTCTCGATTGAGATGTCTGTATATTTTTTTTATTTTATATGTGACCTTTTTGTTACTGAGCTGACGATGTACAATTATCCCGTTAGACAGAAATGGCAGCACTTGATTATTGGTTGCCGTGGACAAGTTGAACGCGACAACCAATGGTTAATTCTTGAGCGGTCATTTCTGCCCGGCGGGCTACTTGTACGTTGTCTATTTAACGCCTTAGTAGTAAGACTGATCGATGTGTTTCTGTGTGAATATCTTTCCCGGTAATATGTTACGTAATATCAAAGTCATTTAATAATTTAATCTGCCTTATCTTTAGTTAATTAAGTCCTTTATTGTTACTTTAGTTATGAGTTGTACATAATAATTAAATCTACTGAATATTATTTTGTGTTTTTATTTATGAATCCAATTTTTTTTTTTTTTTTTTTTGCATTTACAGTCGTGCTTTGGTAATATTTTGATGTTAACTACTCTACATGGCAACAGATTTTTTTTCGTATTTCGTTGTGTACGGCACATTATTTAACCTTAAATGGATGAGGAAAACTAGCTCAAAAGTAATTTAAATGTTTGTAATGATGGTGTAAGATTTGAAAATCCATTAAATTCACTAGACTCGCTTGCGGTCCATCTGTCAATTAGCAAAAATCACGAGCCATTAGCTTGTCTCGGTAGATTCGAAATTAGCAACTGTAGCGGATTTTTGACTTGCGACAGTCCCTATTGCAGTACTGAAAAATAATTATGGAATTAAAATAGGATTTAAAAGAAAACTTTGTACGATTGGTAATTTCTTAAAAAAGTTCTAGGTAGGTATCTATTTATTTCTTTTGTTTTAATTTTTAATGCTTATAACACTTTTTCGCTGAACAGGTGATGGAAAATTTGTGCGCAGACAGAAATGACCGCGCTTGTCCACTGGTTGCCGTAGACAAGTTGCGCGCGTCATCAATGGAGTTTTATAGTCCTGTAACCTTAATATAATGTGGTGGGATAGTTACCATTCAGTAGATAATGTGCCTCTCACAATATTACACGCCTCATTGACACTATTATAAATTCGAAAGTAACTAACTGCCTTTCTGTTACGCTTCCACGGGTAAACCACTAAACCGATTTTGATGAAACTTAGTATAGGGTAAGCTTGGACCCCAAGGAAGGACATATACCGCCTTTACTGCGATAACCGCCACTCACGCTGGCACCAAGTACCAAATAAATAAAACGTCAAAAAGAAATCATATTTCAATTTATTCGAGGTTACATAATTTAATAACGAAATCTTAGCGACTTGACCGCTCCATTCAAATCTAAATTATTTTATAATAACAAAAACCTTTTAACAGTTACCATTCCCTTTATAACGCTAAGTTGACAAGTGTTTAATAAAATAAATAGATAATGTACATAGAATTATACTTGAAGACAAAGAACTTCAAGCTCATGTTTTGTGATAAGTACTTAAATTGACTGCACAAATAGATGGTATGGGTGCATAATGTCAACTGCACGATGCGCAGCGGGCTCTATCCTCGCATTCGCTTATGTTTAGAACTCTGGGTACTATTTGATGATGGGAAATCTAACGTACTAAAAAACAAAGTACGAGAGTGGTTGGATGCAAAAGTTCCATATCAAATCAGATATGGTATTTTAATATCATCTGAATTATGATATTAAAAGTATCTTTGTCCATAATAAATTGAAGTCCTATTTTCTCGACAAAAATAAATGCTATTTTCATCTTTTTAAGGCTTATTTTGCTATAAAAAACAATCATAATTTACATATCAGCGACATTTAAGTTACCTACATTATTTTGAGATCTTCAGTAGGAGTTCCAAAGACAATAAGAATTCTTGGACAGTTGTTTATTTAGGAACAGCATACCTATACTTAATTTTTAATACTCGTCCAGACAATCTCTCTCAATGTTTGACAAACAAAATTACTATCCATAATTGCGGCAACCACATTAAGTCACCCTTAGTCATGAGGATACGAGTAAGAATACTTGCAAGCAAAACTTGCTTGAAATAGGTCGAAAGAATAAGTTATAACTTATATTTTTTGAGCCAAATACCTTAAAGGGTTCACTAGTTAAGATTGATATTAAGCGAACTTGTGTGAAATAAGCGTTATAGGTCAAGGTAACCGATCTGTCCGATTTAACAACATTGCATCAACAGACTAAGGCAATTGTTAGACTACCAGACATCACTTAATGGCTAAAAGGCGACTAGACTTCATATCAGACCTATATACCTTACCCAAAGCATGAAGACGAAAAACAAAAATACAGCATTACATGAAATGTTTCTATTGTACAACCTCTTATACTCAAACTAAACTTAATTTTAAGACGCTCCTAAAAGTCTATCTGTCGTTATATTACACCTTATATCGACGATATAAATTAAGTTGCGTTTTAGTTTTCGGCTAATAGGTTGACAAATGAATAAAATACAATAGAAATTATTTAATTAAAAGCATATTTTTTTTCTTGTTTCACGCTAGCTTAAATCCGGTGTAGGAATTAAGATTTTAAAATTATTATTTTATAAGCGCGACGGGAGCTCACTTCATTGTCAACTAGCGCTCTCAGCTGCCCGCCGGAGGAAAGGCAGGTTTTGTAATTTTTTTAATACATTTAAAAAGTATCATATTTATCTAGTCGCCACATTAATCTTTTAAGAACACATCCTTATATAAAAGGCACCATATTATTATTACCTTATTTAAAAGATTTTCAAATTGAACTAATACCGTTTTGTTTAAAACGGGCCTGTGAGTCTGGCGTCCATTTTTATCTAAGTTTTGATATTTCAATGATAATTGTTGATTATTCAACTTTATTTAATTTAATATTGTTTTGTTTTAATGAAATAAATCTAAATGTAGATAAGTTTAAATGTACTTGAATGGGTTTATATAACTTATCAGTTAAAAACATGTTTTAATGTAAAATACGAAGAACCAAACAATTATCACTGAACTCGAATTAAAATAAACAAATTACAATTTCCAGAACAAACTATTATCATAATTAAATATTTTGTTTATCAACAAAAAATACCACAACGTTTCCTTACGAATTGTTAGAAAAATCTAATATATTTTTAGCTAATTACAATGCCTTAACCTTGAACAGTTTATGCGATACTGAAATATTTGGTGTTTCATTTACCTTTTTGCTATCGTCGGGGTTAAATTAAACTTTACTTAAGGTTAACCTGATCTCTTAACTAGCCTTTTAACTACTGATTAACTATATTAAATTAACCAAATGTATGAAAAGGCAAGCGTTCCGAAGCTATATTTATAGCGCTATCTAATAAAATATTTACGCAAATTAAAAAAGAAATTCGGTGAAATATAGGTTAACCTTTTAAGAATATATCGTACTATATTTGTTACATGTTTTGCAAACGATTGCTTTTACAAGAATTCGTATCTTCATGTAATCTGTTAAATGTCTTACGGCTTACGGTACTTAGAAAATAGTCATAATAATGATACCAAATCATATTATGTTCCTTAATTTGAACAAGAAATCGGTTTAGAGTACCTAAACCTATTTCTAGTACTTTATAACAGTTTAGTTAAAAGTATTGTATCAAAACAACCGCTTTCATAGTTATATAAGTACATAAAACAATATACAATTGAATAGAAATCGTGTTTGCACTGAATTATTTAACTTAAGTCTGCGAAAATCTCATGACTCATTAATTGCGAATAATTCATTGAATTCGTCCAATTTTATAAACACATTATATGAATTAGCAGACATTAAAAGCACTACGCAGACGATGGATAATTAGTCCGCCGAACAGAAATGACCGCGCTTGTTTATTGGTTGCCATGGACAAGTTGAGCGCGACAACCAATGGAGCTTTTAGTACGCGATCAACGTGAGCGCGGCAACCCAAAGCATGTGCGGGAATTTCTACTCAAACAAATGTCCATCGTCTGGTTAGCACCCAAGGAACTTATTTTCTACATTAAAACTAGTTATTGGTGGGTGTACAAAGGTTTAATACGGAGACTTATAACTAGACTAGCTTATTGCGTGTCTCCGCCTCAGTATCGCATAAACATTGAGCCGTGAACTGTATTTTATTCATTATCCAATTAACTAATTCACTACCTAACCTTTACTTTAGAATTTCTGCCTATACTATTGGCTCACACGAAATGTACGAAAATCCATTTCGTGACAATTACCTAATATACTCTTTTTAAACATTATTTAGAATTTGCGGCCCTAAAAATGGGCAGAAAGGCGTGACAAATATCCCTGGCCTTACCTTCAGTTTTTGAAAGGTCGCTCATTTTATTTTTACTGTTATCAAAACTCATGTCAACTTATGTGATTGATTGACACTAACACAACCATCCAACCAATCACAGCACTTGATTTTGCTTTGACAGATTAATTAATTCATGTTGATCGGCCTTTCAGAAACCTTCAACACAATTCTTTTGTGGCCTTACCTTATCAGTTCACGTTGAACTCATTAATTTTAATATTACATTATATTTAACCATTGTGCATTACAATGAGCTATATTATACTATACAGGTACTTTATCCCGAGCGGTGTTTCCATAGCATTCTACATTCCATATTTTCTGTATACATTTCTGAATGTTATTTAAAATAAACTAATAATAAGACCTTTTTACAATTTGGAGAATACAACGACCGCACGTGATTATTGTTTGGCGCGATCAGGTGCATGAAGTTAATAGGTTGTCGCGCTCATCTTGCCGACGGCAACCAATATTCAAGAGCGGTCATTTCTGACCGATGAACAAAATATTCGTCTGTTTAATACCTAATTAGACTATTGCGTAACTTGCAAATAAAATATATATCAAGTTAATTTAAATAAAACCAGAAATGTATTTCCAGATCAATTAAGGAATTATTTAAACGATTTTAATTAATTGCGTTTTTTTTCTGTTTATTATTAATAATAAATTTATTTATTGTGTTTAAATAGTTTATTTATTGAATCGTACTAAGTGTTAGTTAATTTTGATAGATAATTTTATTAAATTTAGATTTAACTATGAAATTTCAAATTTATTAAAAATTAAAGACCAGTTAAAATAATTTATTATTATGCGCATGCATAATTATTTAATTTCAGACATATATAATTTAACATTCATTCAATCACAAATACATACAATTTTAAATCCAGTCATATTATGACCTCAATTTGAGCATAAGTCAAGAAATTGATCATTAATTTATCATTCCTTTAAATTCTTAAAAAAATCCAATTATACAACCAAAATTATTAAATACTATGTTTCGCCCGCGGCCCCGCTTGCGTGGATGTCAGTTAATATGGCAAAATGTATGTTCTTTCTTGGAGTTCAAGCTCCATACCAAATTTTATCAAAATCGGTAGTATGGTTTAGACGTCAAAGGCTAACAGACAGTGTTACTTTCTTAGGTTAAAGAAAATTTTTAAGCAAATGAGTGACAGGTAAGAAGTGCTTAAAAACGCAATTAATTAAATCTAAGTCCATCTTAAAACATTCTCCGTAGCATTGTAGTCTTAAATCTATTTAACATAATGTAATTTATCCTATTAAATATGAAAAATAAGAAATCTATTTTCAATATTATGCATTATCGGTTTATTTCATAACTTTCTGTTCAGCAATTTAGTAGTATTAGTTCTGACAGACTTCAAAATAAAGTTATCTGGATAAACATTGTCTAAAATTAGACAGTGTTTAATGTTTACACTGGTTTGAGTTTTACAACAATTTTAAAACATCCAAATATTAAATTATGAAGAAAGTAATGATTTTATACAAATTTAGATACCAATTTTGTAAGAAATCTGTGTAAAACTTAATAATATGACATCATGGTCAGAAACTATGGGTTTGAGCAACTAAAAGTTTAAGTTATAAGGGTGAGCTGTAACAAAACGATTTTTTTACGCATTGCGATTAAAATATAAAAGCACTTTATTGTGTGAAATGTAAACGCGACGAATTCTCGCGACTAATCGCAACTGCGACTAAAATCGCATTTTGTGTCCACAACAATGTTAACTTAAGAATTCAATTTATTAATAATAATTATCTACTCCTATTTTCATGAAAAAGAAAATGTTTTTTTTTTTATTTATCGTAATTATTCTAACCCTAAATTAAATATAATTATATTCCCTTTCTAATATCCTGTGGGATATCAGTTAGCACATTTAGATAAGTCAGTTGCAATTTAAAAACATAGAAAAATAACAATAATTATAATATTTTTCTTGCAATTTTTAAATTTTTAAGGGATTACTTTAATCACTTAACAGTGAATAATCAGTCATAAATAGAATGGCGTTGACTCTGTTATTAAACTAAACTAAAATTAAAGTATTGCTATCTCTTACTAACATGAAGCGTGAGAAAAGGACGGCGATACATAAGAAAAACTAAGAATATGCACGATAAATTTTTAGCTGTAGTTTGGTATCACCACAAATCAGAAAGCGGCCAACTGAAATACAGTATCAGAGTTAACAGTGACTTAAAACTGATTGACGTTTGAGTAGTAATTAATTTGTCCTTTTCTAATATAACAAATTCTATTCCTGTAACTGGTGCATCGAAGAATCACACTATACATAATTTAGTTAGTTTTAACAGAATCAGCGCTATTACTATTGAAATCCCTTACTTTTAAAATTACACGGTTACAACACTAAAATTTCCAACTGGCTTGCACTTAATGTCATTTGTCCCAACACTAGTGTTAAAATCACTTTTTAATTTCACTAAAGTCCAAATTTTGGTGTAAGTCCATATTTTCACAATAGGCTGTATAGTGAATAGTTAGTTTGTATCTTAAGCTAGTAATATAAAAATATATACTGCTTAAAGTTAATCTTAGTCGGTTTCAATAACCTATCCGTCTTTACTTAACTAGAGATAGACATTTGACATGTATGTGAAATTCCTATCTTTTGTATAAAATATATTGTATATGTTACAAAGATCAAAACGTTAGATGGAGCATAAATTAACAAAAGCTTATAATTTTAAGACATGTATATATGTTGTCGAATAAAAGGTTGATTTGGCTTCCTTTTAATTGTATATATTTTTCAATACTTCATTAAAAGCAAGACAGTTTAATTATAATTATTAATTTTTATTTAAAATAATAATATCTTGAGACAGCTCATACACTGCCATCTGATCCCAAACTAGGCAGAGCCTGTATTATGGCAACCAGACAACTGATAAGCATACTTATATATTTCTAAATACATAAATATTATAGATAAATTACACCCAGACACAGAACAAATGATCGTGCTCATCACACAAAGATTCGTCCTGGGTGGAAATCGAACCCACGACCTCTGGTTTAGCAGTCAGGGTCACTAACCACTAGACCAACATGCCCATCAATTTAGCAATAGTGAAGTATTTATGAAACCTATGTATTTAAATGGGGTACATGACTGGGTATGAAAAGTAAAAACCTAATCAGTCCGTCAGTTAGATAATAAAAAAAATATTAGACACGTATTTTATTACTATTTCAAAATAAAGAAACACTAACGCCTAGATCATATATCTTTTGATTCGTTAACGTGACGATCCGTCACTAGGCTGTCTCTCATCCGTTCGTAACCAGACGTCAGTTATTTGGGTAACGAACAGTTACAATTTTTTTTTTATAGGAACAGCTTTTTTTAACGCCTCGTTGATATTTTAACAGATCGTTAAGGAAACGATTCGTTTTTTGTTTATTGGTCCCGGCCATTAGTAGGTAAAGCGAATCAAAGTTCTGTAGTTGGGGGTGATGACGTCATACTTGCGTACAAGACGCACGAAATTGTGACGACACGCGACATTTCAAATCAATGTATCGTCGTGAGATTTAGTTCTCGTAAAATAAGAAAAAATATGTGTCTAATATATTTTAATAATCTATCTAAAGGACTTTTAATTTTTTAATTATTTGTTACGCATTATCGCATGCGGAGCGAATATTTGTAATTAAATACAAATAATAGAAGGAAAAACTTAAACCTGGCGCGTCAAGCCTGTGGTCGCAGGTTCGAGTCCTGCCTGAGGTTTAAGTTTTTTCCTTCTATTATTTGTATTTAATTATCAAAAGGACATTAATAATCATATACTCCTAGTGTATGTATGTTTAAACAAACATTTCTTTAAATATTAATAAACACTTGTTTATTTGCTCCGTCTAACATTTTTTCTTGTCATATACCTTATATTAAACAGACAGGTTATAATGACCTCAAAAACTATTCACTATGGCCTACCATAGAGTATTCTCCTACTAACTATTGTAGTCTTTGTCGCAGCGATCATCGTGGTCCCAATACTTCTGGTTCCTCGGGACCTCAGTGACGTGCCTCCTCGGAGGAGTCTTCGCCGGTTCCTCCTCCCCACTACTCCGCCTATTCATCCTCCCTCTATTCTCCCTATTTTTAGAAGCAGACCTTTCATTTTCATCTTCATCATTGACATTGTCTTTGGATTTCTGTCGAGTCCAATTTCTCTGTCTATTTCTATTTGAGTCTTCCTTTATTTCTCCTTTCTCTTTGCGCCAGTTTTCAACGGGTCGGCGACTGCTATTTTTTTGTATTTCGTTGTTAACCCGTTCTGGCATTTGTGGAGTGGTTGCTGTTCTTTCAGCAACCCGCTCAACTACAGGCGGTCTTTCCGCATTTGTGGTCCCCATTGGGTTCCGTTCAGGAAAATTTTGAACGAAATCTCCTCCTTGTTGATTAAAATTAACATTCGTATATTGGTTCTGTATATACGCTCCATCGCCTTGCTGGAGGTAGTTAACGAAATTCTCTTGATAATTAAATCTGGTTGGAGGGGGGTAATCGGGAACTGGGAAGTTTTGTACGTTAGGTGGCAACACTGTCTGGTTATATTCAATTTCTTCTTTTTTCTCCTCTTCCTGTTGTCTCCAGGAATTAAGATCGTATCTTTTATTGAGAGTTTTAGCCGTCCAAGTATCAAAGTTATCTTGACTGACGGATAGAGCTTGCTCTTGTCTGAGCAGACCTGCGCCGGCGCCGAGAATCGGACGTAATTTAGGTTTGGTATCCTCATTATTATTCAGACTAATCTGAGATAAATTCTGGCTGACTTTTTCAGCTATATCATTGGAATCTGGTCTAAAATCTTCTTTTTCTGGACTTTTTTTCCACGATCCATAGCTAACTTCGCTAAATGTTTCTTCCGTGGTCAATTCTAGGTGGGCAGCGTAGAACTGCTGTAGTGTGTTGGGTAGTGGAAGGAACTTGTTTAGACAGAGATCGGCGGACAGAAGGAGCCATATGGTGCTGACTGGCGGCGGCGAAAGTAATCTTAGACGTATAGATATAGATAACTCGTCTAACTCTTGTGCGAGAACTGAGAGGAGCTCGCGGCCATTTTGCATTAGCTGTAAGAGAATTATACAGTATATTAAAACAAGAATAATAAATTTAAAAAGAAAGTTGAAGTAAGTGATCTTAGTTGAATAATAAATGTGGACAACATCACATACACTGCTCTAAACATAAAGTAAGTAGCTAAAGCACTTGTGTTATGGAATCAGAGACAACGTAGGTACCAAAAACACCGGAACCCGATACAATGTAGAGAAGTCTTTTTTCTACGTTGTTCCCGTCACGTCCGGTGATCGAACCCGGGAACTCAGAGCTAGCGACACCTTGAAAACCGGTGTGTACGCCAATCGACCACGCCCACAGAGGTCGGAGTTGCATAGAAATGTAAAATTATTTTTATGAAATTTATCAATGTAAGGAACTAATTGAACTCTTAAAATTGACAGTATTTTTATGTACTGTGTGTTGTTTGTGTGCCTGCATTGGCGTTGTTTTAGAATTGAAATTCATCCAAGAGTAACCCCCCAATTTGTCTAATAAAACAAACATTACTTTAAAATCCTTTGAATACCAGATTCCTTTTACATTACAGCAAACAGAGTAAATAAGAAAAAGTAATAAAGTTATTCAATAAACAAGATAGAGATAAGACTGGCAACAGTTCCTAAAATTTTGGACTTCAAATAATATATAATTGTATCAAAATTCCAGCGGACTTAGACACAACCATGTACATACTAGATTCAATACATCTAAGTCCTATTTTGGATCTTCAACCAGCAGGGTTATTCGCTATGGCGGTTGTCAACAAAAGCGATTGCTGCTTTATAAAAAAGACAGTGAAAACACAAGTTTCTTATCGTGTAACTTCGATGACAAACTAGATCTACTACTACTCAGTTGGTTACCGAAGTTAGCCGATACTGAAAAAGCATTTTTATACTTATTTTTATCCGGTAAATATCGGTTGGGTTGGCAACTGGAGATAGCAAATAGGCCTACTGGAGTTATGGTGGCCATGCGAAGATCTTACCTGCGTGGCGAGACTGCGGTGTGCCCTAATATCGTCACTGCCGAGCAAAGCTCTCATGTACTGTAGAAGCGGGCTCGCTAGAATGTGCACCTTGTTGCCGTTGCAGAGACGTGCCTCTGTAATATATAATATAGGGTTAGTTTTTAATTAAAAGATAAATCTAATTTGTAGTGAAATTTTAAAATATGTCAAAGTAAGTCTTTCTTTTTGGCGTCTGTTTGCCTGGCCTACATTGGCTTGTATTTAACATAATACTATATTTAACAAAATAAAACCTTTATTTCAGTGAACTTTAAAAATCGCAAAAAAATAATTGCTGCCCAAACCCAACGAGTAATTTCGTGTTTTATCTCATATACAATTGTATATACTTACATAACACAAATTTTATCAACTAAAAAAAAAAACAAGTCATAGACAATATTAAATAAATATTAGTCAAATATATTGAAATGAGGTATATACCTGCAAAATAGTCTCCCATCAGGTTAGCTGCGTTTATCAAAAACAACGGGTTTGATCGCTCCAATACGTCCAATTCTGTAAACAAAGAATTCGGATTTTAATTTATTAGGCCTAACCTAAATATTTTCATGTATCTTCGTTATCTAATTTGAAGGCCCTGCGCAGACGATGCACAATTTGTGACCGCACTAGACTACTGGTTGTCTAGGACAATTTGATCAAGACCACCAAAGGAGATTTTGAGTTCGTGGTAAACATGATTGCCGCAATCAATGTCTATACTTTTTTCTGTGGACAAATTGTCTGTGTCTATTTGTCCGTGTTTGCGTCTGTCTGTGTGTCAGTGTGTATGTATATCTTACTGGAGAATGTCCCCTGCATGACCACGTTGAGCAACGCGCCGCGCAGCAGCTGCTGTCGCTGCTGGCTGTGTCTGTGTGTCAGTGTGTATGTATATCTTACTGGAGAATGTCCCCTGCATGACCACGTTGAGCAACGCGCCGCGCAGCAGCTGCTGTCGCTGCTGGCTGTGTCTGTGTGTCAGTGTGTATGTATATCTTACTGGAGAATGTCCCCTGCATGACAACGTTGAGCAACGCGCCGCGCAGCAGTTGCTGTCGCTGCTGGCGCGTGAACGACGCTCCGACGGCCGCCAGCTTGCGAGCTGTCACTGGATTTAATAGCGCAGCCGCTCGGAAAGTCGCGAATGCTTGTCTGGAAAGACACAATTATTATGTAAGGTAGTGTTGGGCATTGGCAGTCACAGCCATTTGTCTAAAAAATGTAAACCGGCCACACTCTAGTCCTGCGCAGAGCGTTAGTACACATCACATAAGCGCACGGACTTCAAACGAATCGTAGCGCTGCCGACGGCCACGAGCGATTCTCGACTGTGACTCGAGACAATATACGTTTTCTACTTTGATCTATCTGGACATCGAACCCGGGACGTTAGAGCTGGCGACACCTTGAAAACTGGTGTGTACGCCACACGACCACATAGGTCATCATAACGCCGACGACCAGAATGCACATCGTCAGTAGCCTAAGCGCTTTGGGTGTCTCGCCAAGAGTACTTACTGCAGTCTGGCTTCATCAGGACACAGTGAAGATACTGTGGTCTCGAAGTGTCGCAGCTTCCTATTGAACTGGATCCCATCTTCCCCCGGTGAGAATTGTTCCAGCTGGTGACAAGAGAATTATTACATATTATATACTGAATATTGATTGTTTATTACACATACTGATATATTATTACGACTGATCCCCGCGGTTCTTTCCGTTCCTTACGGGATTAAGGTTAGGGTGGGCGAAGACGAGTCGGTCAGTCAGGACTTCTCCTTTTATATTCATAGATTAATAGATTAGAGATTAACCTAACTTGTGCAAGCTGTGACCAACGAAGATTGAAGATTCCTTAAGTACTTATTACTTTTAGAAAGAACACTAATTGCATTGTTCTAAATAAATTAAAATTTTAAAACTAATACATACCAGTGTTAGCAAAGGTATATACTGTTCATCGACTCTAAGTAACTCTTTAAGCGTCGAATCCTCTTCCACGGGACTCTGCTTCTCTGTCTCCCTCTGTTCTACCACCTCTCCCTCTGGCTCCATCTCCTCTTCACGTTTCACTTCCACTCGGGCTGGATCTGTAGAAGAGATGTTTGTAAACATGTTAATATTAACGCATTAATATTAATGTCTATCAGATAGATTATTTAAAAATATTAGACAGGTATTTTCTTATCTTACATTAAGAAAAATTCACGACGATACAAAGATTTGAAATATCTCATGACGTCACAATTTCGTACATTATGTGAACATGCATGAAGTCATTAGCCCCTATTCCAGAACTTTGATTCGCTTTATGTACTTAATGTGTATTTTTATAAAAACAAAAAATTCCGTCTCTAATTTTTTTTTTATCTAACTGATAGACTAAATAGTTTTTGGTTATTCATACCCAGTTATTTACCCTATTAAGATTGTTCTTGATAAATTAGACGGTAATTAAGTTAGCCATATATTAAATGTTAAATTAATAATTATTTATAGTATTAACTAATTACTTACAGTAAAATTAGACAAGAGCAAGTAAGAGCATCATTATTTATTGACTTTACCTAATTAAGCTTATTATTAGGCTGTATATTAAAAATTTACTGCTAAATCCATACTTAATATTATAAATGCGAAAGTAACTCTGTCAGTCTGTTGAAAGAAATTGGCCGCGATTCTGTTAAACCCTCTATAAACTTATTTTGGACCATCGGTATCTTTTTCACTTGTACACAATCAGAAAAGGACAGACGAAAATTAGAGCTGTCAAATTTAGTTTCGACTAAAATTATCATACAAATATACCGACACGCAGAAACTTGTGCACTAAAACACAGTAATGTTAAGGCGAAAACTGCTTTGACATTTTAAGTTGAGTTTTTATCAGTTGCCGTCCTTTTCTCACGCTATATATTAGTTAACGATAGCAATGGTTTGATTTTGATTTAGTTAGCGTACAAGGGTATCGGCCTCGGTATATGTATAATAAAAATACCACGATATCTTTGAAGACATTTCTTTAGACCTCTCTGTATAATTTCACTACATAATGAACTCACCAGAAACGATTTCTTTCTTCATTATCACAAAATACTAACAAAGTAGCGATATTGATTCGAAAAACTCTTCAACCCCACAATTAAAACCTTTTAAATTAATTAATTAACGTAAAACAGAGGCCCCAATTCTATATAACTTTATTAAACCTATTCAACATCCTAATTACTTGCCGAAATTTATTTCGCAACTTAAAGTTAATTAATAACTGCTATATTTCATTAACACAACACTTGACTACTCTAGTCAACAGCAGAAGTGCAAATAAATATTTAAACGGATCAAATTAACAAATTGACTCCTTTATTAATAACGAAGCTAGTAGCAAAAACACGTTATATTCTATCTCGCTCGCACTTACGTAATTTGGAAACTAATGTTTTCTCGCTTACTCTTAATATTACGTACGTTAGAAAAGAGGTACAGGATATCGCTATCTCTGTCACACCCACACGTTCATGTATATTTGCGTCTTATTCTAACTAACTTGTATAGCTTTTTACACGCGCCAACTTATATAAGCCGTTATAATAAGAAAAGTTTTGAACTCCTACAGGTGCAGAAGTTATGGCATTGTATTATTTGGAACAATTAAACGTTAAATATTTGTTTTGAAGTAAAGTAAGGATTCTTTTCAAAGTATTTTTTCTATTAATTATTCACGTAACTGCGCCCTTAAGTAGCGGGTTAAATAGAGCCTCCCCAGTGTTACCTAAGTACTTGTTTGTGTGGTCTACCTCGCTAACGTCCTTGTTGCGACATGAGCTGGCACATGTGAATTTTTCTATATTACATATACAGCTATATAGTAGCCTATTCCAAAGCTATGTTGGGGTATGAGCTAGTATCAGCCATACAGCTGTATACCAGTATTTAAATGGAGCGATTTCCTTTCTATGTTTCCGTACCCGAAGGGTGCACCAAAGTTTTTCCGAGGCACGTAGGCTTTTAGATTTTGAAATTTTATCATCCAGAACAATCTCACCAAGCTAACATGTTTATGACCTGGCCTCCTCTAAGCTCAAACCTTATTATTAATATTATAACAATACCGGCCTCATGACCTGCTGCTGGGCACAGGCCTCTTCTCATGTAGAGAAAGAACGAACATTGATCCTAACGCTTGCTCATTGGGGTTCGGGCTTCGGGTTAACGATTTCAGATTCCAATTTCTAGAATTCAGGTTTCCTCACGATCTAATCCTTCACCGATTGTCAATGATCTCTTAAAATAATTAAGAAAGTACATATAACTTTGAATAAGTCACATTAGTACTTGCCTGTAATGGGTTTGAACCTGCAACCTTGTGCACACAAACCCGTTTCCAGTACCTTAAGATCAAGTGTTTCAAATATACTATTTACTAAAGAGCTTTTATGGCCACTAGTAGCAGTATAAGTTAAGAAGGTACTTAAATACCACGTGTTAGCAGGTAGTAAATACAGTTGTACTGTTAACGGTACCTTTTAAAGTCCTAGCGTGGTGATAAAAACCTTTTCTTTAACATTGTAATAAAGAGCCCTTTTGAGTGGAGTGCAGAATATTCAGTAACACGAAGATTTTTAAAAAATTTAATAGGTATGTTGATGTATTAAAAGTAATAATCTATTTAATTTAGTCCGTAAGTTAGAAAATAAAAATATAAAAGACGTATTTTTTGCTTTTTCAAAATAAGTAAAAACTAAGGAGATAAAGCGAATCAAAGTTCAGGGGTGGGGGTTAAAGACGTCATTCGTTCCCATAAAACGAGCGGACTTGTGACGTCATTTTTATTTATTTATTTATGGTTTACCAACAGATGTTACAGCTAATCATGACTTATGTTTGGTAAGCTTAGAATAAACAATACTGCACACCTAATTAAAGGTAAACACCATGCAACACCATGTCATGCGACATTTCAAATCAATGTATTGTTAGGAGTTTTTGGTTACGTAAAAAAACTTGCAACTCCCTAATCCCGGCTACACCGATATCTTCTATGAGTTCTATGTAGGCTTATTTGCTCCTACTGACAACCCAAGCGATGTTCACTGTATAAAAATAACGGTAAAAACGCAAATTTAGTATCCGCTAATGTCAGTGACCGTTACATACGTTATCGACGTTAGAGGATACGAAATATGTGTTTTCACAGTGTTTTTTGTAAAGCGATTATTGCTTTAGTTGACAACCACTATAGCAAATAAGCCTGCTGGACTTCCCCCCACTCACCGGTAGATCGAGGACTGAGTTCCGACAGCGTGCGCGCGGCCTCAGCGTCAGCGTCACGGTCGTCGCCGGGGCGCTGTTCCCGCAGGTGATGCCGGCCGGTGTACCCTCGCCCGCGGCCAACACTCGACATTATAACCAACTGGAATATATAAATAACTTATTATTATACAAGCGTAATTCAAGACAATATTAGTAACATTCCTATCGTACATAGAAATATATGCCAATCCTTTTCTCGTCCTGGGGGTGGAATTTACAAAAACTATATTTTTATGTTTAGGGCCACCGCTGAAATGCTACTTTTAGCAGCAGCAATGGGCGATTTTGCGACTGTATCGACGTCCCTTCGCGTTTTGGCGACTCTATCCGTACCAGTGTAGCGTTTAGTCGCTGCATTTCGTTTCTAAAAAGCGATCAAATCGCCAATCTTCGCTGCTAAAAGTAGCATGTCTGAGGTGGCCCTTATCCATTCAAACGAACAGCAGTTTCACGTGACTATGACGCGTAAGGTCATGATGAAGAGCCCTTAGAGAAGGCATTACTGACATCCTCGCGTGAAACAGTCGTTTAAAGAGTTTAAGGTTGTGTGAGGTTAAGATAATAGTAATTCAGAAATATCTGAAACATGAAAAATTCGGCCAAGTGCAAGACAGACTTGCGCATGAATTGTTCCGTACGATATTATATCGTAAAAGATTTATGCCCTTTAGTTTTTTATTTTTATTATTTCTTGTTATATTTCAACTTGCTAGCTATTACGGTTCATGAGATACAGCCGGCTGAAAGACAGATCGCCGGATCCGAACCCTTCTGGTATGGAAAAGCGCCATTACAGCCAACAAACTATTGAAAAGTTTGGCGATTTTTATGTGTGACCAATTAAATGGTATTTTTATTAAAAAAATGTCAATAAATCACAATTTTGAAAATTTTAATCAAAATAATCTAAATCACAATTTTGAAAATTTTAATCAAAATAATCGTACTTTAGACATGTTACAAAATCATAATACCTACAGTAGAAAAACTTAACACCATCGTAACTTCGATTATTTACACTTCGAAGTAACAAGTCAAACAATCCTTTCGCAATATTAGCTCCGTTATGCTAAATGACTAACAATGGAAACCACCTGTTAATCTACTCCGTAACTTACGACATTACACAAATGTTTTGACATCTAATAAGGAGTTGCGCAGACGATGCACAATACATCCGCGAACAGGAATGACCCTGATCATTGGTTGCCACGACCAAATTTACGGCGACCGCAAAACTTTATTGGTTGACGCGCTTAACTTGCTTACGTCACCACTAGAGAAGTGTGGTTATATACGTTCGGAGGAAAAATAATCAATCGTCTGTTTAACGATTAAAGATACAAACTTTAATTACCTAAAAAATTTGAACGTAAATAGGTAGCCATAATACCCAAATGATGCGTCAGCGTCGTCAGATGATGACAAATAATTTCTCATTTACAATCATGTTCTCAGTAGTTTCACTTAATTGACTTTTACATTCGGCATCACCCGTATTTCATTTAAAATTTTAGCCTCAAAGCCTACCCCTAGCAGTAATGTAAACATTTATCTTTTACTTAGAATAACGAAAGAAGTGCATAGGTATCTACATCGTAAATTTATGTAAGAGTTGACTATTAATCTTACTGACTATAAATATTACTTGGAAATACTGTCTATCGATCTGACCACCACAACCTATTCGCGCACCTAGTCATTTAGTTCATCTAAATGACTTTAACGTTTTTAAGCACCTTTAAAACCGATATTTTAATGATTTACTTATGCTTATGCATATGCATATCCAAAGTACAATATTCTAAACACCTTATATTATGAATATAAATTATCACACACCACTATCTGAGCTCACAATAATATCTCGAACAATTACTATATTGATAACCTTGAAATTTATGAAGGTCAATTAGGTCATTGACTTGCATTCATCTTAAAACTTCGTTAGTTGAAAAGGTATAAATTTTGCAACTATAAGGCACGGAGCAGAAAGAGAAGATGGACGATTTGTTCGCCAGACAGCTTTATTGGTTGTCGCGCTCAATTTGACCACAGCAACCAGTACCACTTAAGTAAGGGTCATTTTTGTCCAATGGACAAATTGGTTCTCTGCTCACAGACTAAACCCCAGTTTCTGAAAGGCTGATCAACTTAATCTGTTGTCAAATCAACTGATCACGACTGTGATTGGTTGACCAAAAGACTAATCACAACCAATCACAGCACTTAACTTTAGATTTGACAGATGATTGAGAAAGAGATAGAGAGACCCAGGGGTTATAGTTTATTTTAGAGTTAAATATTGGCAAGTAGGATATAAATGCTATCTCCTTTCTCAGTCAGGACATACTTTGAACCAACTGAGTTAATAAATAAAAGGTTATAAAATGAAATACCTTTTTTAGGTCCATGGCAATCTGAGAATGTAAGAAAACAGATTGCATTAGCATCACATGTTTGTGTGTGTTACAATCATGTTCTTTCAGTGCAATGAATTTGTTTGGGTATATGCAATATATGTGCATACAATGTTTTAAGAGTTCCATGTGGACAATATCACATACATTGCTCTGAACCCAAAGTAGTAGTAGCTAATGTACCTGTGTTATGAAATCAGAGACAACGAAAGTGCTGGATTCTAAACACTGAGAGCATTTGCATTTTTCGTATGGTGTGTTGTTTGTGTGCTTGCTATTTCATTTCATTTCCCTCCAGTACAGGGACCGAACCCGGGACCTCAGAGTTGGCGACACAGTGGAAACCGGTGTCTACGGCCCTTGTTCACAGAGGTAGTAAAAAAAATACGGTTCATGAGATACAACCTGCTGACTAGTACCTTTATTCAGATATGTTGATTTATGCTGTATACTATGAATCATTCTGGTTATTAAAAGTGGTTCTATAAGAACATGCTATATAGCTTGAGAGAGTTTTGTAAACGTTTTATCTGTTTCCAAAAATATATTTAGTTATGAGAGCAAGTTTAAACCAACTTCAAAAGGACGAAGTTGTCAATTCAAAGTGTTTTTTTTTGTCAACTACTGCACAATTGATTGTGGATGTATTTAAAAAATGGTATTTGTCATCAATAGGGTATAGGTACCTTAGAGTTAGTCGCATATAAATTTCATTTAAATCAGTTTCTTTTAAAAAATATGTGTCACATGCATGTCCCATCCTCTAAGCTTTTGTTTTATGAAGTCATTTTGTTTAGTATCATCTAAAATCGTGTAAAAATGGATCTACCAAATCACATGAAACTCCTATTTGTTAGTAATGTATATATAAATTTTAAACATGTAAGTAAGAATGATAGTGAACAAGTTATTCTAATAACATTTGTGCAACACAGCCATAGAAGAATGCATTTATAGTTTTCCCAATGAGAAACTTAGTAGAGGTAGTAGGTGTCTGTTATGCTTAGGTTTTGAGGTCAGAAACTGTAAAAACTGCTGTTATTTTATGGTATTAGCCAAACTAGGTATATATATGATAATTTCACTGAGTTTGTTTTTTACCCTGACTTTTTAATGTTGTTTAGAAAAATCCTAGGTTTTAAAGTTTTGTTTGTTTTTTATAATAATATACATTGATGTATAACTTCAGTAATACATAAATAACGTAATTATTCACAAAAAAAAATACAATGCAAAATGTTTTAGTCCTTGACTGAATGAAAATACGTGCCTTCGACATATGAAAAAAAAAACTAAATTTGCCCACATGTCAAAGCGTGTGTGAATTGCAATAGCAAGATTGTCAGCCTTGATTTAATATCTCGAAAACAACTATACTACGACATTATCACTAAAGTTTACACAACATTATGTTTGTTAAGATAATAATACATGATTTACTACCATTCTAATAAATTAAATACATAAAATAATAAAATTCATGACATGTAAACACAATGACAACTTTAATGTCACACATGTACCTATGTTTTCAAAAATATACAGGAAAACATCAATGAAAACTCAATGTATGCGTTCAAAAGGTTTAGTTTACATCGCTTTCAAAGGGGATTTAAATATTTTTAGGCTATGTATCTTGCAAAAATATCTTTGTTCGCCGGCGAATGCTACGATGACGATTAACGAGTGTATTTCCATTTGAGAACGTCGCATTAAAATGGATGATCTTTTAGCAAAATTAATGAAACCAAAGTATTATTTTAATAATTGTAAATATTTACTCACCAAATTAATTAATAGAAAGTATTTTCGAGTTATTTATTTCTTAGTTGTTTGGTCGCGCAGTAGTTGACATACGTTTCACTTCCATATTGGTGAGTATAGTGATGTGCTTCAATGTGCGTGGGTGCTCGAAAGACGATGTTTAAAGGACTAAAACCGGTATTACGGTTTTACACATTTTTTTTAAACGATAATTTTAGAGAAAATCTTGAAATAACTTTTACTTAAAAAAAAAAAATAGATAGAAGAGAGCGTTAAGGAAGGATAGATAAAAAACGGATGTGTTTTTTATCCAGATAAACTGTTTGCAACTCAAAGTGTGGAAATTATGAGATAAGTGTCGTGTCGTATTAACTTTGTATGTGTCTCGACTTGACTGTCGTCAAATGTCACGTGACCTACTGTTTTAACGCGTACTCAAAATCTTCTTTGCTTCTGCGACTCCAACATTGCTTTTTCCCAAGCAATGTTGGGGTCAGCATTTTAAAAACCAATGTACAAAAATATTAGTTTTTTCCATCAAATCAAGATGAACATATATGAACCGATGACCTACGTGATTTTAATTATCATTGTCATTAATTATCGTGGTGCAATTAACCGATATTAACAATGGTTAACGGTTTATTGGTAATACGCCTTATTCAATCCTTACCTGAAAGCCGATCGAAAAAATGACATTTCAGTCTCGGGGGTGAAGCATGGGAGAGGGGTGTGCGATTTGCTCGGGCGGATAACTGAAAAAATTATATTTTCCATCTGTTATATTCAACTTTTTAGTTTTTCATGACTTTAGCGATAACGAAATACGTCTTACTATCAGATAATTTTATTTTTCGAAGCGTGAAACCGATCTTCAAATATATTTTAATCGTCACTGCGGTTGTTTGTGCTGCTGTTTTTATTATTGATATTTTTATTTAACTGTCCCTGTGTGCGACTGCCCTAAATAACCATAAAAACGTAGCTGAACAGCTGTAAAGAGGTTTTAATTAAAAAAACCGTAACTCCTAATTGGATTAGTGTTAGAAAAAAGTAAATAAAAAATAATAAATCCAAATATGTCTGACGGTCACGGTGAGCCAAATCAGTTAAATCAGAGAAAGGAGAGTGTTGCAGCGGCTAATGTGCCGAGTGATAGTCCTGTGACGGACCCGGGGCAGGTGCGTGGCGGGAACACGGAGGCGGGTGCTGCGGCGGGCAAGTTTGAGGGACAGCGCGGGAAATCTGGCGCGCTGAAAAAGTCTGCCAGATACAGAAGCAGGTCTCTTTCAGCGTCTTCTGCAGATTCTTACAGTTCTACGTCATATACAGGTAAGAGTAATATAATGAATGTTATTTATTACAAGAAATTCGTTATCAAAACATTTTTTCATAAACTTATTTAAAAATGTATGATCAATTAATTGCTATTTTATTTGTGCAGGCGTTTGTTGTAAATATTTAAAATAATATATGTAGCTGTATATATATTTGACTTTATTAATTTGTTGTGGGTACTAAAATTCCTAACTCTTAGGCCAAAATTAGCATGTTATATTTTACTTATACCTAAGTTTCATACCTAGGTCCTAAGCAAATAAATAAATTAAAATCATTTTGCCTTAAAATTACTAAACAATATAATATAAATAATAAAAACATTTATTTCATCAATCTGTTCTTTAGTACCTAATTCTAGTAGTAGATCTATTACAACAAACAAAATTTATTTATATATAATAGCTTGTCAGCTGTTATTTATTTTATGTTTATATAATATCTGATTGCCTTCATAGCCAGCCAAATGTCTTAGAGCATGCCTTGAGAATTTAATTCTCATTATGTTTGGGATTCATTTCTGGATGTGGAAAGCAGTACTGCTAGAGTGTTGTGGTACAACTTGGGAGGTATGTCCAGCAGTGGACCTATGACGGCTGAATTGAAGAATGTACATGGGTTTAATAACTATGGTGTGATAATGTTAAGCGTTGTGTGAATATTACCTACACTTTGAAATATTTTTAACATTCTGTGTGGAATATACGTTCAGCATCTTGCTATAAATCTTCAGCATATTGGTGTGCTATTACTATTATGGCATTTGTAGGTATCAAAACATTGTATTATTTTTTTTTAAATTTGAAGGCAATTAAATTTTGTCAGCCCAGTAATTTGCATTGTTAGTAGGGTACATGAGCTCTTTCATAGTATAAGTGTTAAGACATTAAGGAGAAGATAGAAGTGGGACATTTTCTGTGGGGCGATACCACCTCACCACCAGTTTTCTTTACTTGACTTGAGTCCGAAGTCTGTTTAGTGACCTGGCTGGCAAAGGCAGACAATGTTTGTGAAGGAGGTTTCCGATGGTAGGACAAAGGGATCTGGTAGGTCTCTCCCTCAGCTTTTTTACTTAAAATATACTTAATTCATAAATTCTAAAAACCCTTAACAATATTTTGTTGATAATTACTTGGCTTCATACTCAACACATAGAGCTATATTATTTCTCATTTCTTTTGATCAGTTTCTTGTCTTTATTGCCTATGTCAAATGCATTAATATCCCTCATGAACAAACAACATTCAACTTTAATGCATTCTTAAGTCCGTCTTCTGCATCTTAAAGTGACAGAAATAGAATGTCATAAAATTTAACAGCAAATTTAATTTTGTTGTTGTGCTACACAACATTAAACTGAAATTTGTAGACAGCAAAAATGAATAATAAAATTACTTTGTGTTTCGGCAAATATTTTTTAACCCTGTATTCCCCACATACATGTGTGTACTAAATTACCCACCGATTTTCAAGTCGCCATTGAGCCTAACCGAAACCGAAATACAGCCAAAAAAACACAAAATAATATTCAGATATTCCATTTATCCCAAGACGAGATAGAATGTAAATAAGGCACATTGATAAAGGTGTTTATTTCCCACGATTTATTCGCGGCAAAACACATTATGGTAATGAGATACTGTTGAGATGTAGGTAAGATTTGTAAATAGTATTTTTGTTTTAAGGTATGTATATTAAAAGTATGGTAATAGTCAGTAGAGGATCCAGGATTGTCATTTGGAGGGGAGAGTAATATTATAAGAACCAACTGCTTAACGAAGCGAATCCAACCAAGAGAAGTAGTTTATTTCCACATTTTGACGACCTCCGTGGTCGAGTGGCGTACACAGTTTTCAAGGTGTCGCCAGCTCTGAGGTCCCGGGTTTGATCCCTGGCCGGATCAAAGTAGAAAACCACTTTTCTACATTGTCTCGGTCTGGGTGTTATTGGTATCTTCGTTGTCTCTGAATTTCATAACACAAGTGCTTTAGCTACTTAGTATGTGATGTTGTCCACATTTATTTATTTATTTATTTATTACTAGCTGTGCCCGCGGCTTCGCTCCCTATCTACCTTACCCTACCTTACTCTTCCTACCCTACCCTTCCTATTTTTTTGTTTCTAAACCTTCCCTGTATTCTAGCGAACAAAACAAAAAAATAATAATTAATTATTGAAATCGGCCCAGCCATTCTCGAATTTTAGCGAGACTAAAGAACAGCAATTAATTTTTATATATAAGATTTACAAAACGGCACGGAGTATACTTCAAAGGTGACATAACAGAGTACTGGGGGACATAAGTAGATTGCAATAGGGATGTTGACTGGGTATGAAAAGTTAAAATCTATTTAGTCCGTCAGTTAGATAATAAAAAAATATTAGACACGTATTTTTTCGTTTATCAAAACAATAAAAAACTTACAAAGATACAGCGCTTTAAAGTTTCGGAGTGGGGGCTTATGACGCGACGCCTTGGTAAAAATTGTAGCGAGGAGTGACGTCACGCGTAATTTGCGTTCTCTGTATTTTGATCATTTTTTGTTTGTAGGAAAAAAGAAAAAATACGTGTCCAATAAAATTCATTAATATACCAGGAGGACATTAAAAACATGCCTATTACCTGTTCCCCCAATAAACTTTAACGGCAATTTGGGATAGTAAACAATTCCATACTTGCCCCCATAGTGGAAGTTGTAGAATATAAAAAAATACTTTTCCGTCGCTAAAAATCAGATGCATCTAGCATGAACCTTACCATATGCTATGTTGGCCGTTTTGCACGGGTGTGCAAAACGGCCAACATAGCAATATTTCCCAATACCTTTGAACCCTTATTTTTTTGTCTATAGTTTTGTGTTGCATTTGTGGCAAATATTTTTATCTTTCTTTTTACAACTTTTTTTTGTTTTCTACAATCATTCTTACTAGTTCTAAATCATAACAGGTAGTCCAATTTTTAATACATACGGTACCTAAATGATATGGATATGCTTGAAACTGATTTTAGGACCATATAATGTAGATTGTGATGACCGAAGGATTCTAAGTACCAATTTCAAGGGGATTAAAGTAATCTGATCGTTAAATCCTATCGGCCATTAAGCACGATCGAGCGGTAAGTTATTGCGTACATAAACACAACATTATACAACATTTACTACTGCACAGTAATTTACAGTATTAATTGATTAATTGTATAATAACTTTCGTGAGGAGTATTCATAATTATTTAAGACAATACGGTTTACTGACGTATATTCTCGGGATCGCCCGACCCGCGTCAGCTCATGATTAGGGACTCCTATTGAGTCTGAAACTAGTCGGGCGATCCCGAGAATATACGTGAGTAAACTGTTTTGTTTTAAATTTATTAATTGTTAAATAGTAGCGTATGCAGTTTTTTGATCCTTCAGCAAGATAAAATCTTTGCAGAGTCCGAATTACATCGTGACCATTGGTCGTTGTAAACAATAATATTTTGCTTACATTTTAAACTTGTTTGTTAATTTTATCAAGCTACAAAACAATATCAATTTATCTCTATAAATAAATGAAGTGCTTATGTTACGACGCTTATCAGCTAGGTACCTATGCGTATCACTTCAGAATGGCTCTAACGATTTGTATTTTTTTTTTACTAAATTTCTTTATGTAATAATGTAATCCAAATTCGAAAAGTCTTTAAGAGACAATGATCTTTAAGAATTAAAAAGAAAACGGCCGAGAAAAATAGTTATCCAAAGGGTTAATAAAAACAAAATTGGATTAGTTGATCAACCCAGTCACACTGCGAGGGTTGGTTTGAGGTGGCGCCAGATAGAGACCTATCGAAAGACTTGGTAGAGGCCCACAGTGGACAGCGCAGTCTAATTGAAAAAAAAATAGATAGTTAAAATTATATTTGCGAAAAACTGTGAGTAAGACAACTATCGGGAATTAACAGCTTTATACTACTGTCGGTATAAAACATAAACTCTAATATAGTTAGTGAATAAACGTCTTATCGGAACCACATGGCAGTTACGATGACGTAACATTTCTCCCATAAAATGTCTAGTAAAATATTTATGGTTGTTCTGAAGGTCCTTGGCATGCTATGAATATTTCAACAGGCTTCACAATATATGAAGGACGAGGTTATGCTGAGCTTCTTCCCAAATTGTATTAGGGTCGATTTCTAGTCTAACCATAAAGCAAAATACCAGTGTCTTACATGGAGTAACTGCCAATCTGACCTTTTCAAAACATTTACCGTGGTTTCCTAAATATACTGAAATTCCTCAGTGTCTCGGAAATCACGATAAGCCGCTGCTCCCTGCTGTCATACGTTGATCTTAGACAGTCGTTAAGTCATTACAATTCTAACAACCACTCTTACTATGGGATACTCTGTTCCCAGTAAAATGGGTTGTAGAGTCAGATCGGCAGTCGCTCCACGTAAAAATACGGTAGTTAGATGAATCCTGTAAGACTGGAAGCCGACCCCAACATAGCTTGGAAAAAAGCTAGGCAGAAGGCAGAAGGTGGTCCCTGCTGTCAGGCGTTGATTTTCTGCGGTCCTAAACTGACATCAGTCTTACTAAAGATTACTTATCTACCTACGATAGCCAGTAAATGAGTGTTGGAAGTCAGACAGACAGTCGTTCTTTGTAAAATACTGGAATTTTGAGATGTTTTCGTCGTGAAGTCCCGAAAATACTGACAACCAGTCTTACCAAAGAATAACGTAAACGATGATACTGTAAGCCTAACAACAGCTTAGGAAAAGGTTACATAAAAGAAAAATACAAGTTTCGCTATTAGACCCTGTAGGGTAAGAAAATGAGTATGTATTTGTTTCTAATCGACTTCTATGTCTGTATGTCTTTGTCATGTAACTTAATGAACGTCCTTAATTCATGCGGTAACACAATCTTACCGTCTTTTATTACATAAGTACCTAAGTGCGTGCTCAGGTGGAGCGATTTACACGTGACTTGTAGGAGTATTAAACTGACGGTAGTCCAGTATTACGTGATTTCTATTCGGTAAATTACAGTCGGTAAAGAAGATAGGTACTCGCTTGATGGTAAATGAATATCCCTGGTTATGGACATCTATGACAATAGTGCCTGTACCATGAGCTCATGAAGCAGGACTGTTGCTGTTGTTGAAGCGAGACTGTATTTTTTGTAGCGGTGTCCCGCATCCACAACGAGAGCTCATATTAAGCGCGCTGAGGTCTTGGAAAAGCGTGGCTGGCTTTAAAAATGGCCCTTAGGTATGCTAAAATGGAAATGCTATTTCCTTCTCAAAGGTAGTTTGTTACTCATTCTTTGAACTATTTCTTTTTTTTACGTAACCAAAAACTTACGACGATACATTGATTTGAAATGCCGCATGACGTCTCGATTTCGCGCGTTTTGTGTAACATTATGACGTAATTGACCCCCAATCCTGAACTATGATTCGCTTTTAACTCCTTGGCTTTTAGTAGTTAGCTTTAGACCACCAGACTGAAGTAAAACTTTTTTATATTCGAATCGTCATTGGCAAAGAGAGAAAGAAATTGTGTGCTCACACCTCTCACTTTTACCCCTACAGTAATATACGAAACATATCTCTTTCTATCTTCACTAACTTATATCTCCCTCTCAACTTCCGTTCGCCTTGCCCGATCACACTTTTCCTAACGCTCTTGTCACGAATTTACCTAACTCTTCAAGTCAAGCGTGCGTAAAGCAGTTTTACTTCGAAAATCTTTTTCTAACTTGGTGTGATTGACCGCTTTGCCTAAACATAACTTTATTTAAAACAATACGCGTTATACCTATCAGCTTATTATTATCACGATGTAAAGTCTCACGATTGTCGTAATTATGTAACGTGTCGTGTTCAAGGTTTCGTGCATAGGTACTAATTGACAGCGCCTTAAGGGCCGGCGCCCACTGCCGGCACGGCACGGTGTGTCCTGGCAAAGGATTTTAATACTAATTAAGTTATTCTTATCTCAATGAGTTTAGAAATTATGTTACTTTATTTTGATACCACGATGCCGCGACGTGCCGCAAAATGCGGCGGCATGACGTGTCTTGCTGTTTCATTCCACGGGATGCCGCGGCGCGCCATGGCATCCTGCGAGACGTATGGGTCACTTTGGGGTCGAGGAATTTTGATTGCTAGCCAGTTGAAATAAGGTTAAAACTTGTTCAGCATTTCGGTGGGGCGCGGGGGCAAGAGAGGGAGAAAACTGTGTGTGCTGTGGCATCCCGCGGGATGACACAGCACGCCGCGGTATGCCACAGCACGCCGCGGTATGCCACAGCACGCCGCGGGATGCCACAGCACGCCGCGGGGTGCCAATGCACAACCTGCCGTGCCATGCCGTGCCACGCCGTCAGTGAGCGCCGGCCGTTAGAGTTTTACGGTAATAGTACTAACATCCGTGATTTTTCTTTTGTTTGTTTAATTTTTAATACCAAAGCTAGATTTAATAAGCGATTAGTCTCCGCACATCCTTTTGGGAATTGTCGTGACTTTATATAGTAGGTATATTTTAATATGATGTTCTGTAATTGGACAAAATTTGAAAGGAAACTGTTGTAAATTTTTGGTGTTAACTCAAATGTTAGTTATAGGTATAAAGTAATTTTATACTAACGAACTACCATAAAATATGAAAGATGAGAAATGATTAAATTCGTAACTTGTAGGTACTTTTTTTGGTAACTTTTATATACTACTTGGTCGGGCGGTGTACCACTGTACACACCGGTTTTTAAGGTGTTGCCAATTCTGAAGTCCCGGGTTCAAAAATCACTTTTCTACATTGTCACCCCTCTAGGTGTTTGTGGTACCTTCGTTGTCTCTGTTTCCATAACACAAGTGCTATAGCTACTTTGGGTTAGAGCAATGTAATATTGTCATTTATTATTTACTAGCTGTTGCCCGCGGCTCCGCCCGCTTGTTTTCGGTTATCGCTGTCTATGTCATTTGCTAGGATCCCAGCTAACTTTATACCAAGTTTCATCAAAATCAGTTCAGCGGTTATATGCAAGAGATAGAAAGGACTGTGTTTTTATTATTATTATTTCCTTTATTACAACTACTATTTCTAATACCATACTATTATTATTACTATATTATTTCTAAATTTGTGTTATTATTTTTTCTATTTTGCACTTGTTGCACAATGTTCTAACGCAAAATTTATTTGCGTTAGAATCGTGTATCACAGAATTAATTAAATTCAACGTAATTAACGCTTGAATACGGTCGGTATTATTACAAAAAGCGGTCTAAACCTGGTTTTTAGATAAACCGTTTTATTTTGTAAAAAGATCGAGTATAAAATTCAAACATTCATAGTTATCTAACTTGTTTTACAAATGCAATGCCCTGAGTTAAAAGCTGAAACCTTAATTTTATTTTCATTTTTTCGGGGTTAAACGCTAATCCCATCCTTCGCCGATGACACGGCGTGGGAATATGTCAGATTTTCACCGACTAATAACACCCGGTCCCCTTCTGCCTAGGCTGGAGTCGCGGGATCCCGCATACACAGAAAGACTTTGGCGGAAAAAGAAATTGAAACCGGCTGTCTTTAACTTGCCTTCAACCCTAAGATCTTTAAACACACTTTCGACCAAGACACTGGTTATGATAACTACTTAATTGAATATCTAAGCAGTTTTCAAGACTGCATTAACATAAAACTATCTAGGTCGCACGTAACACATATTATACTTGAAACTTGATTGAGGTAGTATTTATGTAGGTAGGTACTTAGATTTACGAATTAAGTAGATAAATACATTAGAATAATAATTATATCAGCCTGCTACTGTATGTAGTAAAGATCTTTTAGCAGTTTTATTCGTAATAGTAGGTATTATAAATGCGGAAGTAACTCTCTCTGTCTGTCTTATACGTTATCACGGCTAATTCCTAACCGATTGTGATGAAACTCGGTATAGAGTAAGCTGAAATACCAAGCAATATGTATAGTAATACAATAGGCTACTTTTATACATACTTTTATAAATATGTAATATAATTATTTGTACACCAGTTTTGGTAGAACATGTTGGTCCAAATGATTATGTAAACAACAATAATATGCATCAATTATGTATGTACTATTATATTCACACATGTTTTGACAAATAAACGTATCTTTATCTTTAGGCTACTTTTGGCCGCGAATCCAGACATCCACGCAGGCGACGCTGCTGGCGAACCTAACGCATTTTTAAATCTAAACACCTTATGCACTATGCTTGCTCAGTGTATGTTAACGATTACAGAGTTACATAATTCAGGTATACCTATCCTTACTTTAAAATCCTGAGCCACAACCCATATCTTTACCTATTTAATTAAAAAACCGGACGTAAAGACATTTGTGGAAATAATCTTTCCTTATTGTATGCCTATTTCAACTTTTTACATTATTGTTTGAAACTTTTGGAAGGACTTTGGGGTCTTCCTACCGAACTGAAGACCTTTGAAGGAGGAAATAAGTTTAAATGTATAACAGGTTGGTTGGGTGTTTGATTTCGATTTTTATTATTACGAAGGTAAAAGGGGAAAGGAAGGTATAAATTACTATGATTTTTAAGACTGTGTTGATGACGACGATGGCATAAACATCGATGTCGATTCTATTAAAATTCGAGTTGATACATCCTAAAATGTACCACCTTCTCGTTCAATACTATCGTGAAATAAAGCCTATTGCATTTTGCATCTTTGCATTATTGCATATTGATCCTGCAAAAAACCAAACCTGCAAAAAACCGGATGCTGTCGTGGAAAAGAGGCCTAAAATGGTAACAGTACTCGACTGCATATAAGTATAGTCTTAGTTTGTATGATAACTTTCGTGAGAAGTATTCATAATTATTTAAAACATAACGGTTTACTCACGCATATTTTCGGGATTTACGGGGACTCCTATTGAGTCTGAAACTAGTCGGGCGTCTATCATGCATATTCTCGGGATCGCCCGACTAGTTTCAGACTCAATAGGAGTCCCTAATCATGAGCTGACGCGGCGGCGGTGGTGTCGCGAGTGGAACTTCTATTGAGTCTGAAACTAGTCAGGCGATCCCGAGAATATGCGTGAGTAAACCGTTAAGTTTTAAATAAATATAATCTTAGTTTACTAAGAAAGATTCGCTAATCTGTGGTATTAACACGTGGCTATTGAAAATGAATTACCAACCTGCAATGAGCTAGCGTGGTGAACAATGCTCGTGCCTTCTCTACATGAGAAGAGGCCTGTGCCCAGCAGTGGGACATTAATAGGCTGGTATTATATTGAAAATGGTTTACAATGAAGTAAAAATGATTTTCGCATTTCGTTGACCACTAACGTTTTGATCGTACAACACAAATACATCATATATTTATATGTTATCGTACAATAGCCTAGATACGTCAATATATTCCAATCAGACTTTGACACAATAATGCATTGGATTGTGTTGTTGTAGCTAACGTTTAAATTCCCTTAGTTTGTGGTGACCCCATTAAATATGTCATTGGTAGGAGTTACATATTTAGATTAGACTATGTTAAAGTTAATTTGATGTAATAAATCATTAATGTGTTACATTACCGTTTCAATGTCGGTCACCGATGACCGATGCGTAAAATTCTGTATTATCGTTATTCCTACCTTGCTCTCAAGATTTCGTCCACGAAGGGCACAAAATTTTTCTTTACAAAAAAATTGTGGCGTTTGTGACAAAATCCTCTACATGTCCTCAAAGTTTATCGAAATCCTTTCTGCAGTTACCACCACGACCACAAATAACATAGAAAAAAAGACAGAGACAGCATCACATATTGCTCTCAACTCAAAGTAAGTAGCTAAAGCACTTGTGTTATGGTATCAGTTCCAACGAAGGTACCACAAATATTCAGACACGAGATAATGTAGAAAAATGACCTGTCCGGGGATCGAACCCGGGTCCTCAAAGCTAGCGACACCTTAAAAACCGGCGTGTCCTCAGGAAACACAACCTATTTCTAGTTGCTAGTTCTTATTCTTATGAATAATATCTTAGGACAACCCACACACGGCCATCTGATCGCAAACTAGAAGGAACCTGTATTATGGCAACTAGTCAACTGATAAACATACCTATATAACTAATAATAATAATATGATTACTCAGAAAAAATGACATATTAAGATTTGTCCTGGGTGGGAATCGAACCCACAACATCATGGTCATTAACCCCCAGACTAACAGGCCAGTTTAAAGTCCAGAATGACATCTTGGAACTGTGATACTAAAGTTCATTACACTAGTGTTTTTTTCTCAAGTACTTTTGAGTAAAACAAGATACTTACAAATCATTCAAAATATATCTTAGCAATGTCATCATATCATCGAGATAAAACTGGTTTGTTTTAAAAACTGACTTGTCAGATAACTAATCTTTTGACAACTACTACCGTATCGATCTTTACTTTCGTCCGCATGGAATTTAACAAAAAATAAAATAAAATTAAGAGCATTTACTATTTTTATAATCATTTTAGTTACTCCTTATTACATCAGCTATCTGCCAGTGAAAGTCCCTTCAAAATCAGTACAGCCGTTCTAGAGATTAGCCGGAATAAATCATACAGGCAGACATACAGACGAAAATTTTAAAAAATGTTATTTTGGTACCGTGTATGTGTGTGGTGTACCGTATACATTCATAAATGCATGTTGTAAAAAGTTTGTGTAATTCCAATAGGTGCCATACCTCTACTTGTTTCTACTAGAATTTCTACTTTTAGTCTTAAAATAGGTACCAAGTTACCAACTCAGATCTAGGTATCTAATTTTACAGTGAAACCACAAGCTCCTCGTGTTTGAACAACTAAAGTAATTCAATCAAAGGCCAATCTCAGTAACAAAGTAGCAAGTGATCCGGCTATCTCACCTTATCTACTGCCTCTGTCACGAAATGACAGGGACAGGATGGCACGATGTTCAGTCGACGACCTCAGAGCCTAGGGTTGTCAGAAGTCATCAGTTTTATAATTCTTTACTTTAATTAATGATACTTTATTCGTATTGTGCACTGTACCTTTGCCCCGCATTCCTGCTGGCGCATGAATTTGTTACAGCGCAACTCGCACTTTGCACTATTCTGTACCTACTGGTGTGTTAGCTAAGATCAGCTTGATGTCTTTAATGGATAAAAATGTCCGGAACTGGCAGGTTTGGGGCCTAATAGATTTGAAAGAGGGAGGAAGAAGATACATACTCAATGGTGGCCCCCAAATAACTGGTGCATGCGAGTTTATATATATATAGTATCCCAGTTTGTCAGAAATTTAAACGACTGTGAAAGATCAACTTATGACTCATAACCTTAGAGGAATAAATAAGTAAACTATAGAGTGCCCATATCAGTATAAACTGTTGGCACTAGTATGAACAAAATCGTAAAATTAGTGTTAGAACAGACCGACCGTTGTATTAAAACTATATCAAAACATAATCTCACTCGGGGGAGCAATCGGGTAGTGTCTGACTCTTACTGACTAAACCTGAACCGCCGTGCTACGTCATCCGCGTGTTGTGTTGGTGCGTGGCAATGCATTGCAATTCATCACGCACCTAAGAGAAAAAGAGACACCGCTGATGAGAACCGAACACGAGTCGACGAATGCGGTATCCACTAGACCATCTGAACAGTAAAACATAATATTACCTTAATAATATCGGAACCGTTGATATTTTCGCATAAACGTCTGTAGTCGCAAGGAAAATCACATAAATCGACAAAGAAGCGCAGTACGTTTAGGTAAAAATGTGCTTACGGTTGACATAAGGGGACTACTAGCGATACGCACGCTCTATGCTTGTCTATGTTTACTTTATGCACATAACGAATTATGCAACCGTTGCTTAGCAAACTGTTACGTCTTAAATTTTCAGTTCAACGCATTTGATCTTTGACAACCCTGAGGCTGGGAAACAACGTTATCAAATATAGATTTTACGACAACTCAACGTAGTTTTTATAGCTAAGAACTTGAAGATATGATGGGAAAAGTTTAGTACGCGTTAATACGGGTTCTAATATTCTTTCTTGTTTGATTTAAATGTTTCCTTTACTAGTCTTTCCTGTATCGTGGGCTTAGGTTTTGAGCAGGTGATGTAAAAGTTGTCCGCGGACAGAAATGTCCGGTCATTGCACAGCTCATATTGGTTAACACGCTCAATTGGCCTACGGTAAACAAGAGTCGAGTCGCGGTCATTTTTGTCCGATGAAGAAATTGCCCGTAGTCCAGCTCAGTTCTTTAACGACTAGCATTTCTTATCCTTGGGATCAGAATCTTTTGGTTTTGGAAATCTATATTGATGTTCCTTTTTTGCGTATATTAAAATTTTGTCCTTCTTTCTTTTCTTTATTAAACGTCTGGGGTCTTGTAAAGATACTCTTCGTAAAGGTCGACTTATATACAATGGCGTACGCAATGAGTTTACCTTATATACTACGTCAGTACATAGATAATATGAATAAATAATTAAAAAAGTTTTCACTTGTAAAGCTTGTAACTTACGTTATTCAAATCTCCGAAAAATATTGTGAAGTTGAAAAATACGTTTTAAGTACATAGTAGATACATTTTTAATGAGGTTTCACACATAGGCGTTAATTAATATCACATAGAAGCAGCTAATGTTTTGGAATTTATACTAATTGGTCAATAAGCTGGGTTGTCGACCGCTAAAAGTGTTTTTGTATACGTAAGCATCATAAGAATGGACAATCTGTTTGTGTATTCGCCTAAAATCTATCTATCTATACTAATATAGCTGAAGAGTTTGTTTGAACGCGCTAATCTCAGGAAATACTGGTCCAATTTGAAAAATTCTTCCAGTGTTGGATAGCCCATTTATTGAGGAAGGCTATAAGCTATATAACATCACGCTGCGACCAAAAGGAGCGGAGCATAAATGAAAAACCGTTGAAACTAAAACACACAGACAGCTTGTTTCTCATATATGAGAAAACGTTAAATATAACTGTTCATCAATATTTTGCTAAAAAAAGAGCAGTGTTAAAAAGAAACACTGAATTTGTTTTATTTCGTTATCAGTCAGATACTAACATATTTCTAGGACGTACGCCCAGTCAGATAATATGTCCACTATGGCTAAGTCGTGCGAGAAAAGTGTGCTCAATGTTATAAGCGAAAAATTGGAAAAATTGGATTGCATCGATACAGATGGTGAGTATTTGAAAGGTTTTCTTTTCTGATGTATAATAACCCCTTTCACGAAACAGAAACGTAAGATTTTCTTGTCATTAGGCTATAGTATCCATTTCTTATTTACTCAAATATTTTAAACTTAAAATTTAGTTTTCAAAACAACTTTCGTCACGATGTCAACCAGTAGGCCTAATCGCTATCTCCTGTTGACAACCTAAGCGATGTTTACTAGATAAAAATAGCGGTAAAAACTCATATTTTTTATCGGCTAAAGTCGGTGACCACACTTGATACATGAATACTTGAACTTAAACTTGATACATTCTTCTGCCTAGCCTTTTACCAAGCTTTGTCGTGGTCGGCTTCCAGTCTTATCGGATCCAGCTGTATCTCCATGCTGTACGCTCCATGAAAAATACGGTTTTTTTACATGGAGCGACTGCCTAGCTGACCTCCACAACCCATTTTACTGGGTAACACAGTGTTCCATAGTAAGCCTGGTTGTTAGAATTGTAATGACTTCGTATGGCAATCGGGACCAACGGCTTAACGTGCTTTCCGAGTCACGGAGGGGTCTCGGTATGTTTACAAATGGGGCGACCATTTATAAACACCCACGGACCAACCGCGGCGAGCGCGGCTTAACCTGTATTATCACTCAAACCGTACGGCTTACTTAGCCACGAGCCCCTCCTTTTTGAAGTTGATACCATTTTCAGATCATTTATTTTTGACACATTATTAACATTTTTCACATGTCCTTTTGCAGAAAATCTTGAAATACAAAGTCATGCAAACACAATCTCTGATTGAATCAAATTTTGAAGGGCAGAGTCTTGTATCCTACGTATGTGCTGTCAAAGCAATTTGGTCGGATCAATGTTCGTGTACCCCCGTTTCGCAAACCTTTATGAGATCAGCAGATTGAAGGGGATCCGGAGACGCGAAGCAGATTGCTATTTTTCAGACCCCTATTCTCGCTGCGGGGTACACAAATATAGCATTTCGGGTACTAGCGAAACCCGCCAGTGTTGAAACTGATAAAAAATATACTTTAAAAATACGGGCTTGCCAAAAGGGATCTTTAGGGAGATTTAGTCCGTAATTTAGATAATAAAAAGTTATCGGACACGTAGTTTTTGCTTTGTCGAAATAACAAAAATCTATTTAAATATAGCGAATTCAAGTCATGGAGGCTCGCTACATTACTAACCGGGCCATTTTTTTGCGGTTAGTGAAGTCATGCGACATTTCAAATCAATGTATCGTCGTAAGTTTTTGAATACGTAATTAATCTTCCTGACGGACAAAAATAAGCTTGTCAGAATCCCTATTGCAACGTTGTGACAATATTTCAAGTTAAATGGCCGTTTATATCAAATTTTGCGGCTACATACAGGGACGAGATTAAAGCGATTATTTTAGTATATTATTTGACAAGATAGATATGGAACTCAATTTATTAGGAATTGTTACATACACCTTTTTGCTTGGCTCCTAAGGGTCATAACGAGGACGGGGCGAACAAATTAAAAAGGATTTTTTGAAATTCAACTATATAAGTGCTTCCTCATCTGCTCCATTCGCCTGTTTGCATCAGTGTACTGAGCATTACAGTGAGTAGCCTGTAATGTGTTTTTTTGTAAATGACAATGTCGAATGAATATTTACGCGCTCAGCACAACGATCTCTTCATCTGACATTATGAAATCAAAAGAAATGCTTAAAATAGTTAAAAATCAAATCTAATCTATACTTTAATATATAAAGCTGAAGAGTTTGTTTGTTTGAACGCGCTAATCTCAGGAACTACTGGTCCGATTTGAAAAATTATTTCCGTGTTGGATAGCCCATTTATTGAGGAAGGCTATAAGCTATATGCGCTACGATGCGACCAAAAGGAGCGGAGCATACATGAAAAATGTTGCAAAAATGAAAAACCGTTTAAACTAAAACACGCGGACAAAGCCGCGGGGGACAGCTAGTGATACAATATAGGCGAACGCTCCAGGTAACCCCCCGTTCACACTAGTCGTAAGTCGCATACGACTAAAAGTCGAAAGTCTGATTTTATATGTAAATCGCGTCTCATCAAATGTGAACAGCTCCATATAAAGTGTATGGTGACCAGAGCATTCGACTTTTAGTCGTATGCGACTTACGACTAGTGTGAACGGGGGGTTAGGGTGCAACTTTATTTCCACAGATTTGACTGAACTTGAACGAGTTTATACTAACTACAGATTAATTATTATAAGAGAAATAGTTACAAACGATAAACGCGTTTTCTGGTAAAACTGTTTATTCAACATGGCGTGCGGCCAAACTTTCTAAATAAGGATAGATTAAATATTGATAGACGTATTAGCTAAGTAATTTAATACTTAACTATCTGGGTCGTGCTTAATTCGTACGAGATATTTAACTAACTGGTTTCCGTATGTGCATGGTAGCCTAGTCAATATTCGGATATACGATGTTGTCTAGTTCTAGCACGGACTGGAAGAGGCATTTTCCCTGTAGTGACATAGTTACGGGATGGTATTTGAAGTGAAAAATCATCTTATTTTTTTTTTATAACGACTCCCGCGCTAAGGAATTTAATCCTTGTGTCGCGGGGGGTTTCACAAACATTCAAATCACATGCACAAAAATCACCCAGACTTGAAACAAGTATTTGTGGATCACACAAATGCTTGTCCCATGCGGGGATCGAACCCGCGGCGCGTCGCGCACAGAGGTAATTGGCGTGGTGACCTATACCACTCGGCTACACGTGCAGTCAATCAGTGGTATAATATTTACTTATTTTAGTAGTATACACACAGACAGGAGGATCCGAACTGGATGGTTTTGACCTTCTTGATAGAGAGTCCCATTTGGAAAGAAAGAAGTTGACAATGATATTATACACAAGACATTATGTTTTCTTCATAGATACCGAGGTTTAAAATGGATTTATTCTATACATGTTTAATTTTGTATTTCATGAAGTGAACTATGTTCTTTTGAGAAATAAAGTGCTTTGATCCGAAAATCCGATCGCGCTGGTATATGTATGTCAAAATGTCGTCAAGATGCACTAATGAATAGTACAAAAGATAAGATAAGCTGTCATTAAAAACTACATTATTAGGAGGTTTTCCATTCCTCAAAATGCGAGCTCTAATAACATATCTACCACATTTATTCATATAAATATCATAGCCTACTAAAAATAGAATTTTGACACAAGCGGCATATGAATTATGTCAAATGTCTCCAGTAGGTAAAACTGTCTATTGACATTATTTAAAACCATAGCTATTACAAACTGCCCCTCTTTCCCACGGATAAATGTCTAAGTGGTTTTAGCCGTAAATCATTAGGTATTGCGACAGTATCGATTGTGATTCAGTTAACTGTCACTGCAGTGCCAGTGTGACGATGTCTTACCCCGGTCACTCACATGCGCGTAAACATTCGAACAAGGTTCGCGCGCTCTGACGTCTGTCAAAAAACCGACACAGTTTGGAAATGAAATCATTTGCAAATGTCGTCCTACACTTGTGGGTTTGCGTATTCGTGCGAATGTGAGTGACCGGCATTATATGGGTATTCAACGTAATGTCTACATATGAATTCTATCTACTAATATGATAAATTTATGTAATAGTTGTGACGATGCATTCAATTGACATTTGTTATTCTTTAACGCAATAAAAATCTAAATGAATGCGGCACACAGAAAGTTTATAACCTGGACTTTATAACACACTAGCTGTCCCCAGCGACTTCGTCTGCCTGTTTTGGTTTCATGGGTTTTTCATGTTTTGCCTATTTTACTATTCTCCAAGAATCAGAATATCATTTTACACAAAGGATCTCTCTCTTATCAAATCCAACTAGTAAGTACCTAGTTCCAAAGATAAGCGCGTTAAAACAAACTAAAAAAAAACACTATTATTATACTTTTTGCCCTAAGTCCATGGGCAAGGGAACTGCACGGGTAAAACCACGGGGCGAAGCTAATAATTAAGACATAAAAAATAATATGTCTCTATGTATACGTTAGTTAGAATTTATGCGTTGATACGGAATTTTGATATTAAAACATGTAGAATTGGTACCATTTATACAAGAGCGTGGTTTCACCATTTTATCACAAATATAAACACCAAGCCTAGAAAAACATAAACAAATGCAGTCAAAATATACTTTTTATCGCAAGGCAGCACAACTAGGTAATACTGCACTGACCCACTTTTAAAAAATCCACAGAGATTTTAATTACGGATTTATCACGTCAAAATTCAGTTGCAGTGTCACAGAATTGCAAGAATAGACACTTATTTCGTGATATACCTACTCACAGTTACTATACAGTACTTTCCAGTCAGCAAGTCTAATAATATATTAAACACACAAAATAAAAATATAAAATATTTTTATTGCTATAAAGAAAGCCGGCTCGTATTGGCCGTACACGTGAAACTATTCGTCACACATTAAACGTTCGTTTGGCGCGGTGAACGTATTCAAGTGATTTTAAAATTTCGAATTTCGAAGCTGATTTATTGACGTGTGATTTATTTTTAAAATTTTCAAATATCGATGAGTTTATTCTTTTTAAACGTGCAAGTGTTTTTAGTGATGTGATGTTTTTGTAGTTTAATCGTTAATACGGTTTTTGGAGCAGTTTCTAAGTATATGTGTCGGTAGTAAAAGTAGTATAAATAATGTGTTTTCGCAGATAATTGCGTGTGTTCGTTATTTTAGGAGCGGAATGCAGTAAAGTTTATCGGTATTGAGAAATAATGTTAACCGATTTATTTAAAGGAGGGTAATGTGCTTCTCGTTACGTTAAACTGCTTGAGTAATACTGGTATTGTACAATCTCTTGACTTCATTTTTAAACTTCTTTATAGATAAAAAAAACAGACTCTGCTGCAAATCGTACATCGTGGTAACTATACCAATGAGTACGCCTTAAATACATTGTGTTAAGGTTTATTTTCGTTATTAATAATTACCATTAATATGTCGTCGACCTTATGTTTTCATACTAGCCAGTTAACCTCTCTACCGTGCTTTTAGATTGGTCAATCTGTAATTGACATAAGCTGCTTTTATTTGACAGTTCGATCATGGAGAATAATCTTATTACCAGTGCCCTTTTTAATCTTGACCTGTTAGGAATCCTCATCGACATTTTCTGTCCTAGAGATGACTGAAGGGCGTGTAAATCCGGGTCGTAGTCGTATTTGAACAAAAAATATAGTTAAAAAAAATAGGGGTGTGGCCTATATGTTTTACCAATTTCAGCCTATTTTATGTTTTATAACAAAGTTTTGTGAAAAAGCGGGCGCTGCAGACACGGCTTTAGACTCATACTGGCTAAAAAGTGGCTCTCCATTGCTTTACACCGGTTACCACTTACCGGAAGGCAATAGGGGATCGGACTGGGTATGAAAAGGAAATATCTATTTAGTCCACCAGATAGATAAAAAATAAAAAAAAAACTCCTATTTTTTCTTTTATCAAATCTATGAAAAATGACAAAGTTAAAGCGCTTTAAAGTTCTGGAGTGGGAGCTTGTGACGTCACGTGTAAGTAAAATTGTAGCCACAAGTGACGTCACGCGACATTTCCATTCGATTCAAATCGATTAAATTCCGTAATTATACAAACGATATGTTTACTTAAAATCTTATTAACCTTTTGTGATTTAAGCGGTCATTTACTTTTTGCCTGTATAGACTTACATTTCAGCGCATTGCGCCATCATAATAGTTATTATAGCATATAAAATTTATATTCAAATTAAGTCGCATTACATACTTGTTACATTTATCAAGTGTACACTGCACTATGTATATTGATTTCTTTAATAGTTGGTATCATAGGCGTTATAAAACATGAACATGCATTAAAAATAAAACATAGTATGGAACATATAACCTCCTCCATTTTGGAAGTCGGTTAAAATGGTTGTATATGCATTCTGTTCATTAAAGGTTTTTTTTATGAACAGCCTTTTTTACCAATCTATCATGCTCAAAATAAAGTCAAAGTTTTACCACAATCTGTTCAATAGTTTACACGTAGATCATTCACACGCAAAGAACATTTACTTAAAAAAATACGTTTTTTGATTAAGTTAATGCTAGATAACCTTTGCCCAGCTGTGGGACATTACCTAAAGACATAACAAATAAGAGTTTATAGTAGCTAGGTCACTTGGGGCAGCATCGCTAAAACTTTAAGTAGAGCATAAAAATGAGTGGACAAAGTTACTTTTACAGAAGTTTTTAATTTAGTTAGGACAATGCTCCTGGGAGAAGATTTGTTTATGAGGTGCTTTTTGTAAAGCCATAAATAAACTACAAATTACTTTTCTGTTACGATATCAAGAACCTATAAATAGATATAGTCTTTTTATATTATAAAACCATTCTGTCTGTCTGTCGCGCTTTCACGTCTAAACTACTGAACCGATTTAAATGAAATTTTGTACACAGATAGTCTAGAGCCTGAGAAAGGACATTGGCTACTTTTTGCCGCGATAACCGATATCCACGCGGGTGTAGACGCGGGAAACAGCTAGTTATTTTTAACTCAGAACGAGTGGATCGATTTTTATAATCTTTGATTTGTTAGTTTTGTCTCCACGGGTAGCAGAATAACTAAAAAAACATTGGAAGTCCAAAAAAAGATGCCTGAAGAGAACGGAGACTATCTACATACGCGGGTGAAACAGCAAGGCATCGCTAGTTTAAGTTGCGTTTAATTTCAAGTCAAAGTTCATCTCAATTAGGGAAAAACAGAAATTATTTACTAACAATAGATTTTTCAGCTATCAATTTAAGTGCATCTTCCATTTTCCTGGATGTTGACGTATCCTTTGAGATTCAGGATTTTAACCAGTACTGCCACCTGTGATCATTAAACTGAACCAATTGACATAACATCATCATCATTCAACTTTGAACACGTAGATGGCGTTACAAACACAATGTATGTTGTTTTTATTTACCTTCGACACGCCCCGGTTTCGGGCACAGTAAGTTTTTTACATTACAATTCTTGGATTTATAAATAATAAATAAATAAATGTGGACAACATAACATTCATTGCTCTAAACCCAAAGTAAGTAGCTAAGGCTATGGAATTCAGAGACAACGAAGGTACCAAAAACACCCAGACCCGAGACGATGTAGAAAAGTGGTCTTCTAATTTGACCCGGCCGGGGATCGAACCCGGGACCTCAGAGCTGGCGAGACACTTTGAAAACCGGTGTGTTTGCCACTAGACCACGGAGGTCGTAATTTCTCGGTTTTTCTGTTCTAAAATATGAATGTATTATACATACAAACCTTTCTCTTGAATCACTCTATCTATTGCTGAATAAGGCATCAAAATCCGTTGCGTAGTTTAAAAGATCTAAACGTACAGACAGCGGGAGCGAATTTGTTTTATACTATGTATTAATCACCTTGACTTTGACGTATTAACGCTTGCGGAGCGAGTAGCAGTAAATATAAGAGTGATGAATTTGGATGTGGTGGGCTGGAGAGGAAGAGGAAGGCCGAAGAAAAGGTGGATCGATTGCGTGAGAGATGATATGCGGGAAAAATCTGTGAATGACAGTATGACGGCTAATAGAGCAGAATGGAAGGAGAAAACATTGTGCGCCGACCCCAAATAAATTGGGATAAGGGCAGGAAGAAGAAGAAGGAGCGAGTAGCAGTAATTAAATACTATAGTAGAAATAAAATTTAAACCTCAGGCAGGATTCGAACCCGCGACTTCTGGTTAGACTGTTTGTTGTTTTGTAATAATAATAGCTGGCGGTTGTAAAACGTGATAACTCTCGAAAACTTTAATCCCCGAATACTCAATCGCAATTTAACCTTAAGACGCTCTCAAATGTCTATCTGTCGCCACTTTAAACCTTATCAGATTCAGTGTTAAACTTAACGACGACTTAAAATTAAGTTGCGTTTGAGTATTCGACTATTAAACTACTATACTCACGTGAAGATAAGATATAGATATCTGACTAGTTTGACATTGCGTAATAATCTATTGGGAAATTGGGATAAGGGATGTTGACTGGGTATGAAAAGTAAAAATCTATTTAATCCGTAAATTAGATAATAAAAAAATATTAGACACGTATTTTTTACTTTCACAAAATAACTAAAAACTAAGCTGATGTAGCGAATCAAAGTTAAGGGGTGATGGCTGATTACGTCACGATGTTACACAAAACGACTGCGTGACGTCATGCGACATTATAAATCAATGAATCGTCATAGGCTTTGGGGTACGTAAAAAAATAAAAAATAAATCGTGTCTAATATTTTTATTGGTTTAGCTGACGGACGTTAAAAATCATTCGTGAGGAGTATTCATAATTGTTTAAAACAAAACGGTTTACTCACGCTTATTCTCGGGATCGCCGCGTCAGCTCATGATTAGGGACTCCTATTGAGTCTGAAACTAGTCGGGCGATCCCGAGAATATGCGTAAGTAAACTGTTTTGTTTTAAATAATTAAAAAAAACATTAGTCAACATCCCTATTAGGGTTTCCGTTTGGGCCCTAAAGTCTGGCATCTTCGATATCCTCTCTAGAGTACAGTCGTTTTATGTTTTAAACAACCAATTTATGATGTTGTCTTGTCATAATATAATATACTAGCTGTCTCCCGCGACTTTGTCCGCGTGTTTTAGTTTCAACGGTTTTTCATATTTGCAACATTTTTCTTTTATTCTTTGCTCCTTTTGGTCGCAGCGTAATGAATGTTATATAGCTTATAGCCTTCCTCAATAAATGGGCTATCCAACACTGAATATTTTTTTTAAATCGGACCTTTAGTTTCTAAGATTAGCGCGTTCAAACCACAGACATATAAGAGGAACTTACTCTTATATGTCTGTGGTTCAAACAAACAAACTCTTCAGCTTTATGTATTAGTATAGATTTTATAGACTTGATAGAACGAGTACGTAAAACTTGTTATGATAAGGATTAACCTTTACATTTTACCGATAAGCATTTTTAAAGTGTTTTTTGTTTATGTTTGACACGTTTTTAGATTATTCGTGTTTCTCTATCTTAAATCGACTTCCAAATGGAGTTTCTGAATTGATATGTATTATCTCTTTTTCTTCACTCTCATAGTCCGATGTGACGGCAATCCGACACGACCGGAGAGAGATCAGGACTAACGGCTTTACGTGATTTCCAAAGCACTTCAAAATTCCGAGCTGCACTGAGTATTTCTAAACAGAAAATACCTAGTAACTATTTTCGCTCGACCCGGGATTCAGACCCGAGGACCTCGTGCACATTATTACTTACGAATCGAAATGGCTGTAATATGTACCTACTTACTAACTTAACCCTGTGAAACACTTACTCGTAATGAAATCAGGTTACTTGGTTCTTATTTCCCGATAATACGATCCCTTGGGATTGTAGCTACATTACGTACGCCAAGAGTTTAGAAATTAAAAAATAAAATATGAGACGAAGATATTTTATTGTTAAAGTATAAATAAATAACAACATTAAATTACTTAGTAATAACTGTTGCAATGATATGTAAGACCTGCCTGCCTTGATTTACTCCGAATAAGGGTCTGTTTTGTAAGAAACGAGATGATTGCTTCATTAAGCTTGAAGAAGGTAATGAGATGAGAAATACAATCTGTCTTAAAATTGAGATTTTATTATTAATTTAAGACATCCTTTAAGTTCTTTGTAAGTGGATCACAAAGAGTATCTTAAAAGATGGCGGGGGTCATTGAAGAAGGTAATGAGATGAGAGATAAAATATGTCTTCAAATAAGGATTGAATTGTTCACGTAAGACATACTTTAAATTTTATGTATATTCAAACGAAACTTAATCATGACGCTCTCAAAAGTGTATAACTGTCCCTATATCAGCTTTAAGTGACAGATACAGTGACATTTGAGACGGCCATTAGAAAAATAAAGGCAGGTAATGTCTTAAAATTAAAATAAGATATGCGTCTTAGTACCCTGGTAATAACATTTAAAGATTTCAAAAGTTTTATCAATAGCGTCCTTTCCAGATTTGCTCATGCAGTTCTTGAGAAGTTTTTCAGCGTCGGTCTTGTCGACACCGGGCGGTAACTTTGCGAGTGCGACATCGATGTTCAGTTTTCCATCTGAGTTGACTATGTCTGCCTTATGGAAGAAGCAATGGACGAATTTTTTGAAGCTTTCGTCCTCGCTGATGTGGCCTTTCTTAGCTTCAGCGAGTAATTCTTGTTTGACCCCGGATTCCTTTATGCATTGTGTGGCATATTCGTTAGCCTTTTCTTTCTGTGTGTCCTGGAGATGAACGTTCTGGAATTCAGAATTTTTTTCATTGTTTAAAATAGTTTACAAATTACAATGTATTGTCCACGCATGTAGAAAGGGTTCTATTCAATGTTTTAAATCTCTTTTTCATATATGTATAGTGTGAAGGTTAGATAGATTCATGAGTTTTATCACCAAATACTAAAACGCAACTAAACTTGAAGTCGTTCATAAATTTCTATTCGTCGCTACTTTATACCTTAAACTGAATGACACACCATGAGACTTAACGGCGACTCAAAACTGATTGACGTTTCAATACGCAAGAAAAGAGGTATTCTGATTCCTCGTGAAAAAAAAAACAGATCTAGTATTATACACTTTTTTAACTTATTAATAATTTGTTTTTTGTACGGAGAAATAATTTTGAACAATCATAAAAAATGATGTTACGATTTTCGATGTCGTTTATCACAACAGGCCCTGTCGTTGTTCTAATTTATTGTACCTTCCATGTTCATATATTGAATATTTATTTAAAACTATATTTAATATGCTAAATAGCTTCATCTCAGTGACGTCACCAGAGGTAATCGCTGAAAATCAGTTCTGCGGTGTGATGGGAGTCACTACCAGTTTATGCTAAATGCACTTCATTGACACACTCAAGGCCGTGCAATATAAAGTAAACATTGACGATAACTAATTATGTAATTGCCAAATGTGTAGATTTGTTTTGTTTTTGTTTATTTGTTATGTTACCTACGTTTAGTTAATATGTCGTTGTGCGCGCTCTGGTGTAACAATAGGCATGTTTCCTATTTCTTTTTTAATGTCCGTCTTGTAGATTAATGAATTTTATTGGAAACGTATTTTTTCTTTTTTCCTGCAAACAAAAAATGATCAAAATACAGAGAACGGAAATTACGCGTGACGTCACTCCTCGCTACGATTTTTAGCGAGGCGTGGCGTCATAAGCCCCCTCTCCGAAACTTTAAAGCGGTGTATCTTTGTATTTTTTTATTGTTTTGATAAAAGAAAAAATACGTGTCTAATATTTTTTTATTATCTAACTGACGGACTAAATAGATTTTAAGTTTTCATACCCAGGAAACATCCCAATGATGTATTTTCTTTGTTTCCTTTTTTATTATATTTTATGTTTTGTTTTGGTTCAAAGCGTTCGCCAAAGCATTGTGTCATTTATTCAATCATGCATAAATGTTTTTTGTAGCACATCTATCTATATTCAGAGCATCACTCAAGAACGCCTCGACCGATTTGGATGTTGTTTTTTTGTTGTGTTTATAATTGACAGGACAATGTTTGTGTGAATGAAATTTGCGAGATTAAATCCGCGGGCAATGTCGAAAATATTGTACAGTACAACGAATGTCGGGTCAGCCAATCGACAATATTTTAACACAGTATTTTATGGTAAGACTGGTTGTCAGAGTTGTCAAAGTATTACAGCGAAGGGTCTCGGTATATTTACAAATGGTCACCCATCCATAGACCAACTGCAGCGAGAGCGGCTTAACCTTTACTGTCGGCCAAACCGTACACCGTTTACACTTGGCCTCGAGGTAAAATCTACATAATAATATTTTTAAAAGCTTTAATAGAACGACGTTTAAACTTTCAGTCCCTGTTTCTTTATCCTTAAAAAAAACTTATTTCCTTACGTTTTTTTAATTTCACAGAGGTTTAAATAAATTATATACATAATATCTAATCCCGTGTTAAAAAAATAGATTCATGAAGTGATATTTATGGAAAAGGCTAATAAAACTAAGCTGGTATATTATATGCAATTCACTAATACACTAAATTATTATTATACACTTGATTATTATTCATATTTTATATTAAATACTCACATGGGCGTTAATCCCGGCGACGACGATGCAGAGAACCACGAACGATTTCATTGTGTCTATCAGTACAACTGTAAGGATTTATCTCAAAGATCCCATTTATATACTCCTCGAAGGAGATCGAGTATGACGATAAAACCGGCCATTTTGTTTAAAAAAAAGCTCGGTTTAGCAACACACTGCTGTACTTTTTTTGCGATTGTATTAGGTATTTGTTGATTTTTTAATTATTTAAGCAGTGTGTTCGTTGGTATAATTTTAAACTTATGCTATGATAGACAGAACTGTGCTGTAGGTAAACATGTATATTTTTTATTTAAACTTATATTTTTTATTTATAACGCTCCCGTCTTAAAAATCAACTACTGTACTAACAATTGTAATCACTGTGCACATTAAAGCGCCCATTCCTGAAATCTGATTCGCTTTTTCTCCTTAGTTTTTACTTATTTTAAAAACGCAAAAAAATCCTGCCTATTTTTTATTTTTTTATCTAAGTTGAGGATCAAATAGGTTTTTATTTTCCACATCCAGCTTATCCCATGTGGGGATCAAACCCGCAACTGGCGCAGTGGTAATAGAAGGTTACGGGGTGGGTTTACTAAGAAATTGATGTTTTTCAGAATGTTACAAATGTCATGGGTGAATTATTACATTTATTTGGAATATTAAGTACTTATAGCTCTAGTTAATATAGCTATCTCTTTCACATAATATAGGCTTGGGTAACAAGATTCCCAATACAGTAAACTGAATAATATTTTTATTTGAAAATATCTTCGCCTTAATTAGGGCTTTGACACTAACGCTTGTGCACATAATTTAGCGCCGATCGTTAACATTTGACATTTTAAATTGTTTAGTTATTTATGTTTATTTTGGACAAAACTGGTATTGTTCACCGAACAAATCTAAACTTAAAATCTAATATTATTAATGAGAAACGTAACTCTGTCTGTTTGTCTATTACGCTTACACTGCTAAACCATGTCATGTAACATCTTACAAATCTAAATCTTATATATAAAAATGAATTGCTGTTCGTTAGTCTCGCTAAAATTCGAGAACGGCTGGGCCGATTTGAATAATTTTTTTTTTTTTGTTTTATTCGCTAGAATAAAGGGAAGCTTTAAAAACAAAAAAATAGGTAGGGTAGGGTAGGTAGGCAGAGTAGGGTAGGGTAGGTTAGGCAGAGGAGGGTAGGGTAGGGTAGGCAGAGTAGGGTAGGGTAGGTAGGGTAGGGTAGTGTAGGTAGGGTAGGAGGTAGGGTATGGTAGGGTACGGTAGGTAGGGTAGGGTACGGTAGTCAGTTGACGGGAGCGAAGCCGCGGGCACAGCTAGTAAAAGTATAAAAGTTCCCAAGTCCTACTGGCTAGTCTTTTCCCGAGCTATGTTGGGGTCGGCTTCCAGTCTTACCGGATTCAGCTGAATATAATATGGAGCGACTACCTATCTGACCTCCATAACCCATTTTACTGGGTGACACAGTACCTATCCCAAAGTAAGTCTGGTTGTCAGAATTGTAATGACTTAGCGCCTGTCAAAGATCAATGTATGGCAGTCGGGACCAACGGCTTAACGTGCTTTCCGAGGCACGAAGGGGTCTCGGTATGGTCACCCATCTACGGACCAACCGCTGCGAGCGCGGCTTAGCCACGCGCCCCTCACATATATAAGTTCCTAAGTATAAATAAAATATATCTAGTTACGCATTTATCTACTTGATGGCCAGCCCTAAAAACTAAAGGCCAAATCCACTAAACCGATGTCCATTGTAGACTATGAAATTTAAGGAATGAGATTAAACTCAAGAAATACTACTTTTCGACCTCTTACTGACCTCTTTGCAGGCAAACCCACTAGCAAAAGCTAGCTAAAAATAAGGAAAAAATAAACACATCACAAAGTCCAAAGTTCTGTCTTAGTTTGCGTCTATAATTATAGTAATATGATTATTCCAATCAATTTCATGGCTCTCCATGTTACAAAGGTTATTAATAACTAGTTATTGCCCGCGGCTCCGCCGTGAGTGATCGCGGCAAAAAGTATGTCCTTTTACCTCATTCCTAGTTTCATCAAAAGCTGTTCAGTGGTTTAGCCGTGAATGCGGAGCAGACGGAGAGAAAGACGGACTGAATTACTTTCGCTTTTTTGATATTAGAATGGATTTAGCGTATTAAACGACTTTGGAATTGTTCCTCCCATAGCAACAAATACTGTTTGATATGAATTTTATTTATGTTTTGACTGCACGAATAGCCGTGTGGTAAAGGTCACCACGACTGTGTGCGACGTGTTGCGGGTTCGAACCCCGCATGGGACAAGCATTTGTCCTTGCCACAAGTCTGGTTGTTCATTGAGTATGTGAAACGTGATCTTTTAAAAAACATGGAGTTAGCTGAACGGGCTATCTACCTGATGCTAGCTGAAAACTACTGTCCAAGGATATCTTCAACACTGGTTTTAAGATGCTTTGATATTATATAATTATTGGGTAAATGGATTTTCACTTGGTCAAGGCAAGGTAGAAGCATCTCGATGGATTTTGCTAGAAAGATAAAATCTTTAATTGATAAATGTTTAAATTTTGTTGTATATTTGAGCCGTCCAAAGAATTTAAATGGCGGATCAGATCATTAAGTCAGTTATTTGAGATGTATAGGCTACAATGGTAGTTACATACCCGGTGAATCGCTTGCCCAGCTGACGAACAAAACGATAGCAATTTGTGATAATACAAATCATGACAATTGTTTTGTTAATTACTATTCAGGTACTTCCCTAATTAACTAAAATATTTTTTCTTAATACTAATCACTAAACGGATTCTCATAATGAAAGAATAATTTTTTGTTAGGTCAATAAAATAAGTATGCCACATATGTTTAAGTAGCTGTTTCCCGCGGCTCCGCCCGCATGGCAAAAAGTAGCCTATGTCATTTGTTAGGATACGTAGAAGACCCATACTCGTTCTGTCTGTATAAAAGTTCTGCAGGCAGCAGTGGTACAGTTACAGGTTGGTGTTATAACTAGCTTCGCTAATGGCACCCTACCGTGGGGCAGCTTAAAAGTATAGTGATCAATGCTCGTTCTCTGTATTAGAAGCCTGCAGTGGTACAGTTACAGACTAGTGTTATTAACAGCTTCGCTAATAGCACCCTACCGTGGGCCACCTAACAATCGTGGTGATCAATGCTTTTTCTTTGCATAAGAGACCTGCAGTGGTACAGTTACAGACTGGCGTTATTAACAGCTTCGGTAATGGCAACCCACCGTGGGCCGGCTTACAATTGTGGTGATCAATGCTCGTTCTCTGTATGAGAAGCCTGCAATGGGACAGTTATAGGCTGGTGTTATTCAAAAATCTTGTTTAATCCATACGTAGTTATTTTTTTGGATCTAAGAGTTTGTTGCACTCTATTTTGGCTAGACAAAACTCGTTTCACTTGTAATCTGGTTTAACCGTTAATATTATGGTTTCGAGGACTCAAATTTACATAACATAATTATATTGTAGTTGTATTTAAACTAGAAAAAGCAATGGTTGAACTGAACGCCATTTTGTCTACACAATATAATGAATTTACCCGACTGCCGAAGAAGGGTAATGCTTATCAAGCGTATACAGTCTTTTGAAGTGTACCTATTAGACGAGAATAATAGCTTTTGGCCTCTGGATCACCCAGAAACTCCAATAAAACCATAAAAATCTGGCCTATGGCTTCCCGATCTCTCACAAACTGTGAATTAAAATAAAATGCTTTGCTAGTTGTACTTTCCCGGACCTGTCAGCCTAATTTAGATGAGTAGATAGAGATGGCATCACCAACAAAAAACAATTAAAATAATTAACATCTTTTTGTATAACTATTTTTTAGTATCCTCTTTAGTTTACGGAATAGTTTTGGGTTTTTACTAGTTATTAATAAACAAATTAAAAGCTCAGTTCGTTAGTACAAAGTTCGTTCTAAAGAGGTTATTATTTTTAACTGCGGTTAATGTTCATTTTTGTAATTGGTATATGTGATATGTTATGTAAAAGTAGACATAAATACGTTTACAAAAACTGTTTGGTATCACCATGGCAACAAAGTCTTGATTTATTTTTTAGATTGATATTGATTACCTACCTCAGAATAAATAAGTAAACTATAGAGTGCGTATATCGAGTATGAACCGTTGGCACTAGTACGAACATGTAAAATTGTAAAATTTGTGTCAAAACAGAGCGAAATGTTTTATTAAAACTATCTCAAAATCTAATATTCCCCTAATAATATCGGAACCGTTGATATTTTCGCATAAACGTCTGTCGTCACACGGAAAATCACTTAAATCAGTAAACGAGCGCAGTATATTCAGCTAAAAATGTGCTTACGTTTGACATAAGCTGCTAGCGACGCACGCTCTATGCTTGTCTATGTTTACTCTACGAGTATGTTACCTACGTTTACAAAAAACGGTCACACAAGCGTCACACAAAAACAAGTTGACCGATTTGACTTATTATTATAATACCGGTCTGTAAATATGCCACTGCTGGGCAAATGCCTCTTTTTATATAGACAAGGATATTATTTTTGGCAAAGAAAATTTTTAAAAGTCTTTTGTCACTGTTTTATTTTATAAAAGGATTTTTATTGTAAGCAGGAAATCAAAATACTTATATATTTTTTTTATTTCAAGTAAGATTCCAAAATGTCATGTCTAGTTAAACTTAAAAAAAATCCATAAGGCTTCTGTTTTCTGCCATTTGGCAACGGAACCCCAATGACATTCTCTCTTGGACATCCTCACCTGTTTAGATACCAAATATACTAATTATTAAAATACATGTAAAATAAATAAAAATAAAGGTATATACACATCACCCTGACCGTATTGATAAAGGAAGTCGCCAACTAGGACGGTCAATTACTACAACTAAACTGGACTCGATGTAAAACACCTTATTTGTAAATTATCTAGATTTTACTAGATTATCAAGGCGTTTAGAAACCAGTTGGTTTAGTATATTTTTCCTTTAACTGACCTCATTTTTATTATATGTTTTAGTTTTCCTTATAATTATTTTGAATATATTTCTAACAAGATCTTATATGGAAACGACATTGACTTTAACTCTGTAATAAAAATGGATTGACGGGCCTGTTGGTCTAGTGGTTAGTGATTCTGACTGCTAAACCGGAGGTCGTGGGTTCGATTCCCACCCAGGACGAATCTTTGTGTGATGAGCACGATCATTTGTTCTGTGTCCGGGTGTAATTTATCTATAATATGTATGTATTTAGAAATATATAAGTATGTTTATCAGTTGTCTGGTTGCCATAGCACAGGCTCTGCCTAGTTGGGATAAGATGACCGTGTGTGAGATGTCCCAAGATATTATATTATATATTATTCTTAATTACCACACTGAAAAAAAAATGTATTCAAATAAGAACTGCCTCATGTTTAGGGTTCCTTATCCGAAGAGTGCCAACAGGAGCCTAATACTAAGCCTCCGCTGTCCGTCCGTCTGTCTGTCAAATGGCTGTATCTCATGAACTGTAATTGCTATAGAGTTTAAAGTGTCAGAGTGTGTATTTCTGTTGCCGTTATAGCAACTATTAATAAAATTAAAGAAAGCTCCATAAATTGGTTTGGATCTCATCATGGGCGAGTCCTAATCGCACTTGGACGGTATTTTTTAAGTTGTTTAAAATTAAAAAAAATACGTATCTGTGTCGTTTCTTCTGTGCCTTCGAAAGCACGTTCAGCCAGGAATCAGAAAGCAGAGCCAAGATTCAGGATTTTATGCCTGGAATATTGGAATTCTGACCATTAGTCGTAACAAAGGATACCGTATTATCTATCCAGTAAATAAGTTATGACATTAAAGTAAGTTGCTTCATGGGTAATACTGGCTTCCAGAAATATTTGGTGAGACTAGAACGGTATTTTATTGTGATAGGCAGAAGCCTATCACAATAAAATACCGTTATAAAATAAGGAATTAAATTAATGCGGCAATAGCCTAATGGTTGGGGTGACGGCCTTGTGATCGAGAGGTCGCAGGTTCGATCCCCACCCATTGCACTAATGACGTAAACCCACTCCAGACAAAAGCATATTTAGCTTAGTTGGAGGGGTTAACAAGATTGCTAGTAATGTGAATTCCACCCACATTGCTGGAAAGATATTAAAAAAAATATGTTGCCCAACTTGAGAACCTTCTATAATGGTCAGTTAAAAAAAGCATATCATTCCTTTTCATTCGTCTTTGAATCGAGAATTGTCTCTTTTATATTCGTTTAAAAAAAGGAGGAGTTGATACTTTAAATGTTTGAATTGAACAGGTATCTTGCTTTGTTTATTTCTTATTTTATTTAAAGGACGTTTTAGATGATACAAGATAAAGTTAGTAAAAATAAACCATTTCGTAATGTCAAAAATCGAATTCAATTTTACCACTATGTCAATGGAAGGACAAAAATTTGATTTAAAACAGTCTGGTTAAGTTTAAGGCTCGCCGCAAACGCGCCACCGACACACACTTTTTCATCTATTTTGTATAGACGCACCGCACACGTGTAGCCGGTGGCGCCCACTCGCTACAGTGTAAAAATAGATATTTTAAGATGAAACATTTATATGAGACAGTGTGTTCTGGTTACCGGTGGCTGTGGTCGTGTGGCCTGTTGGCCGAGCCTTGAATAATAATCTAAAAATAAGTTCCTTAGTTTACCTGGATTCCAGTAATTAAAATCTAAGCAAGTGATCAAGCATGGTGATCAATGCTTGTGCCTTCTCTATATGAGAAGAGGCCTGTGCCCCGCAGTGGGGCTTTTATAGGCTGGTATTATTATTTTTGTATTAAGTTCCTTGGTTTATAATAAACCGGCCAAGTTCTACTCACTCAAGAAACGTTGGAAGAGATCGTCTAGAGATGACATATATGTATTAGTATTATAGCTCTGCTATTGAGCTATTTCTATCCAAAAAAAAGTGCGCTCCCGTGCTAGGTTGTATTAGAGTAGATGTAGATAATATTAGATGTAGTACGGAGGCTCTTTATTTGCAACTCAATACCTATGCAGAAAATTCCTATGCGTATTTTAACGGACTTCAAATAAAGGTGGTTTTTGTACAATAACTTTCGTGAGGAGTATTCATAATTATTTAAAACATAACGGTTTACTCACGTATATTCTCGGGATCGCCCGACTAGTTTCAGACTCAATAGGAGTCCCTAATCATGAGCTAACGCGGCGGTGGTGCCGCGAATAGAATTGAGGATGTGGTTTTCTTCATGGTTAGGGTATCAGCGGTGGTCCTATATACATTTCCTCAAAATCGCTTTAGTAGTTTGGTTTTTAAATCAAAATAGTAGTACATAACTGGAAAATTTGCCAAAAATTACATTTCGGTAAACGAAATCGCGTGTTTTGTGATAACGATCTCTTCTTATTTGAATTGTTTATACCTATTATACTTTGAAGTCGGTTTTTTTCTTCAGTAATCAAATATTTATAACCAGCTGTTGCCCTCGGTTTCGCCCGCGTGGGTGTCGGTTATTGCGGAAAAAAGTAGCCTATGTGCTTTTCTGGGGTCCAAGCTAACCAAATTTTATCATAACCGATTCAATGATTAAGCCGTGAAAGCATAACAGACAGACAGACAGAGTTCCTTTTACCTCATAAATATACTAACTTGATTTACTTTTAAGAAGTATTTAATAGTGATGTAATGCCTTAAACGCAGTAATGGCCATCGTTTGGTACATATATACACAGTTATATGTATTTAATACGTTTGACCTATATACGTCAAACTATAGGGATGGTGTTATGCAATAACTGAAGGAAAGTTTTTTTTTTTTTTTATATCTACGCAGTTATCCTGAGCGCTGGCTTTGAATGTTTCACCGAACTTATGGCGAGAACCTTTAGGGCCTCCAGCCAGAGCAATAGAAAAACTAAGTACGTCAGCACAGTAACTACCTCAACTTAGTGCGTTGCTAACAATATTAAAAAGGAAAGTAGGTATTGTTTGGGTACTGTTGGTTTTAAATGGAATGCTAGTAAACATGCACTTGCACTTTACATACCTGCAGGCACTTTTATATAAGAAATCTCAACCTTATCAAATACTAGCTGTTGCCCGCGGCTTCGCCCGCTTGAGCGTCGGTTATCGCGGCAAAAAGTAGCCTATATCCTTTCTCAGGCTCTATACACTCTGTGTAACAAATTTCATATAAATCGGTTCAGTAGTTTTGGCGTGAAAGCGCGACAGACAGACAAACAGAGTTACTTTCGCATTTATAATATTAATAAGGATTATTATTTACTGTTTAGCCAGTTATCATTTAATACTGATTATTCTATTGTTTTGTAAATATATTTCTCTTATCTCGCATAACACCGTCCTCGGTAAAAATGCTTGAGCGATCGGGTGACAACGTCAGTGAGTCGGTAATTCTAGTTGTTATGTCTATTTTGTGGTGGAGAACTGGCTTGTGTTGCCTGGTATATTATGTCCATACATTTTTGTCTCATCATCTCTTTGCTTCCATTCGTCTCTACTACTCGTCATCTCAGCGTGCTTTCCTTTCTTTCTCATATCTTCCTTCACATAATCTATCCATCTCTTTTTCGGTCTTCCTCTGCATGAAGGTACATCCTACCGATACCCATTCATTGTCATAACGACCTGTTTTTGTTCACTCAAGATAAAATACCTACATAACTACGGCGACATTGATGTTTGACAACCTCCGTGGTCGACTGGCGTACACACCAATTTTCAAGGTGTCGCCAGCTCTGAGGTCCCGGGTTCGATCCCCGGCACGGTCAATGTAGAAAACCCCTTTTCTACATTGTCTCGGTCTGGGTGTTTGTGGTACCTTCGTTGTCTCTGAATTCCATAACACGCGTGCTTTAGCTACTTACTTTGGGTTCAGAGTAATGTATGTGATGTTGTCCACATTTATTTATTGTTCACTTTAAATTTATAAAAGCTTCGTAAATTATGCAATTGGGCGTTGATAAATATGTTTAAGCAAGCGCTAATCCTGTCGAAAATTTTTATTTTATTTATTTTCTATTTATTATCTTCCATAACCAAAGAAGAAAACCAAGGACGCAAGAAGCCATATGTAATAATAAATCGATAGATTTGAACGACAAGTCGAGGCTTGCCGTTTTTAGCATACTTCGAGGTCACACACAAATTGTTAATCAATAGTTTAGTATGAGATTCTTGAATTTCCTTTCTGAAAGCGAAATAGTTTGTTTTTAAAGGTAAATAAATAAATCTGGACAACATCACATACATTGCTCTGAACCCAAAGTAAGTAGCTAAAGCACTTGTGTTATGAAATCATGAGACAACGAAGGTACCACAAACACCCAGACCCGAGACAATGTAGAAAAGGGGTTTTCTACATTGACCCGGCCGGGGATCGAACCCGGACTCAGAGCTGGCGACACTTTGAAAACCGGTGTGTACGCCACTCTACCACGGAGGTCGTCCAGAAGGTTCCCTATCCATTTGCATAAAATTTTAGGACATTTATATAACGTGGAATATTTTTGTTAATCCTAATTATATTTGGAAATAACAATATTTACGGATAATAGCTATTGCATAATTTTTTTGAGCATAATTTCTCTAATCATAATAGTGTTTAAGCATAACATTCTAAAGCATAAATTTTGGGTACGTTCATCATCATCATCATCCACAGTCTTTTCATGTGCCATTCTCTCCGGTCCTGTGCCAGTCTTTGGGTACGTTAAATAAGAAAATATACGTTTCTAATATTTTTAATAATCTATCTAAACGACATCAAAATAATCGACTTTGCGATTAATTATTATATTATTTTTGTTTGCCAGAGAAGTGTACACTCCCGCTTTCTCTAGATTAAAAATGTTCTACCAGTTTTCTATCCTTTCTTACCGTGAAAATATCTTCGTAAATAGTAAAATAAGTACTAACACAGCTATGTAGGTTTTGGCAAGCGAAGCGCCTACCATCATATAAACGTCTTGTAACTCTCATCACGTCTTGAACGTTTATCAAAGACGTTGCCTTTATTTTTTAGAAGCAATACCAATTTTCCCAAACTCGACCCTACAGGGCCATTGTAGCTTTTGTTTTATGCAACCCACACTATACTAGATTACATAGGTATTAGTATACATTTCGACCTGTGTCCTTACTCTTCAATTTAATTTTAATTCTAATACAATGCCAATGCAAAATTGATATAAGTTTAACAGGCAGGAGACACAGTTTTCAAAAAATAAAAAAATACTGTCAATGGATCTAAACATTGAGAGTATTTTTGTACTTTGTGTTGTTTGTGTGCCTGCTAAATGAATAACAATTTTGCCATTTATTTCCAGTAACAGTATTTTTTTCAAGAAAACTTTATCATGTGTCCGCTAAACTAATATCAATATTGCATAGGCATTGTATTGGAATTAATTGAAGAGTAAAGGCACTAGTCAACGTTGCATCTTGTTACGCTACTTCCAAAAGTCAAGCGTAAAGTCGAGGGCAAATGCTAGTAACGAAAAACAAAGGTGGAACAGCCCTTCAGAAACTGTCGTGAACATGTCCGATTTCAGTATAATATCTAGGAACAACTCACACACAGCCATCTGATCCCAAACTAGGCAGAGCCTGTGTTATGGCAACTAGACAACTGATAAACATATTTATATATTTCTAAATACATATCACGGAAGATCATGCTCTACACACAAAGATTGGTCCTGGGTGGGAATCGAGCCCACGACTTTTGGCTTAAAAGTCAGGGTTAAATACTAAACCAAGGCCAGTGTATGGATATAGTTGTAGTCGTTCTGAACCCTGAAAAATAATAAAGAGTACTGATATTTCTGTTAAGTTACGCAGACGAAAGTAGAGGGAGTGTTATTATACAAATCGTTTGCTTAGAGGGGCGATGTCGCCACGCTATACTAATTTGGCGATCATTCAAATATACTCAGACTGAGGACGATAAAAAGTACAATGAACTTTTACACATTGACTCTCGAAATATTCCCAAAAAGATACAAAGAAAATGCATTAAACTGAGTTCTAAATAGTGTATTTTATTAATGTAGATAATGTGTGTTTTACATTGACATTATTATCGAGTAAATAATGTGACAGAAGTGTGTTGTTTATAATTCCAGTGAATTCATACTTCTTCTGCCTTCTTCTGTCTAGCCTTTTACCAAGCTATGTTGGGATCGGCTTCCAGTCTTACCGGATTCAGCTGAATACCTTATTTTGCATGGAGCTACTGCTTATCTGACCTCCATAACCACAACCATTTTACTGGGTAACACAGTAGTATCCCATAGTAAAACTATTTGTCAGATTTGTCATTTTCAATTGGTTGTCTTGATCAGAACCATATAAAGCTAGAATCACTGTCTTAAGAAAATCTCAATTATAAATGTTACCCAAAACATACCTCAGAATTCTTCTCATATTATAATTTTTTACAAGCTTTGCTTTAACTTGCAATGTATGGATGTTGAGCCTAAATCTTGCAAGCTACCTAAGTTAGAACCATTCGATTCTTGACATACGATTGAGGTGAAATTTTGCATACTAAAAAAGGTCCGGTGACAATAAAATGTTATATCACTTTCGAGCAAGTTTGATGATGGAGACAGAAGGTGGCCATAGGATACATTTAACGAATCTACGCAATCCCATCGTGTTTGGGCTTGTTTTATTTGTCTTGAATAGTACTTTGAGCCTAGCTGATTTAACAGATTGTATTTAAAAATAAATCTATACTTACTAATATATAAAGCTGAAGAGTTTGTTTGTTTGACGCGCTAGTCTCAGGAACTACTGGTCCGATTAAAAATAAAAATTCTTTCAGTGTTGGATAGTCCATTTTTTGAGGAAGGCTATAAGCCTATATATATCATTAGGCTGCGACCAAAAGGAGCGGATCATATATGAAAAATGATGCAAAAATGAAAAACCGTTAAAACTAAAACACGCGGACATAGTCGTGGGGGACAGCTAGTATTTAATAAAAACTTTTTTACAAGATAGCCGACAAACGGGAATGCGTTCACCTGATCGCCTGATAGTTAATAAGCATCACAGAACATGAATATTTCTAATACCGAAGGTTGTACTTTGCCTTATAACGTTTGGGCTTCCGAATCTCCTACAACATCGAACATAAACCAGCGGGGCCACTACTATGGCTCGGTATTATTAAATGGTTGATCCTTCAATATTTATACGGTAAACTAGGGCCTATATTTTTTTATTTTTTTGTTTACTTGGCTTTGATGTCGTCCTATTGCTAGACAAAGGTATCTCTCTGAAGTTTCGTCTTTATTAGAGATAGAAAGCAAAAAGGTGCGCGCCAGGTAAATCTGCGCTTGGCTAAAATTGAAACTAAATCCCTGGTAGCTAAGATGTTGTATTGCGGACCGTTATTGGAGTTTCTATTAAATAATACTTTAAAAGAGTAGCTTGAAAGAGCTTATTAGATTATTTATTAGTGGTATTTTCAATAGTTAATAGAATCAGGTTATTATTTAAAAACAAAACAGTTTACTCACGCATATTCTCGGGATCGCCTGTCTAGTTTCAGACTCAATAGGAGTCGCGAGTCGAACTTAGTTGAACTCGCGACACTACCGCCGCCGTGGCAGCTCATGATTAGGGACTCCTATTGAGTCTGAAACTAGTCGGGCGATCCCGAGAATATGCTTGAGTAAACCGTTTTGTTTTAAATAATTATGAATACTCCTCACGAAAGTTATTATACAAGCATTAGGTTAGGTTAGTACGCTGTCGTTGCATGTATCGTAATATGGTAGTATGCAATCAAATCTATCCTAAAATAACAAACACACACAAAGACCTTGACGAATTGATTTTCCGCGATAGTCGTTGCAAAATACGTTACCGATAACACAAATTTACTTACTTAGTTTGTTGATCGATAATAACTACTCGTGTTGTCAACATAACCTGTTATTAGCCATTATTAATAATTAATAACATACTCGCAGATGGATCCCTGCTAGAGATAAAAAATTCTACTGAAATTGCTATCTCTAGTTGAAAAAGCTATATATACGTAACATCAGAGAGTGGACTGGAATAGCGAGCGTATCCGAATTGTTTCGACTCGCTAAGGACAGACAACAATTCCAGAAGTTGGTAGCCAACCTTCACTAGTTGGAGAGGCACTTGAAGAAGAAGAAGATAGGTTATTAGTATGAACAATAGCTAAGTTTAAACATGTGATTTTTTTCCTATAGTGAATGTGAAATAATTGTGTACAACTAACAGTGAGGTACTTGTAATTGGTGTTGATTAGTAAGGATTATATAGTCAATAGAATTGTGGTTTGTGAGAAATGGAGGTTATTACAGAAAAGAAGAAATTAAAAGAAGGCAAGAAGAGATATTCCATTGTATCCGGAAGTGATATTTGTAAGTTTTTAGTATATTTTTGAATCTGGACATCTTGGTCACACTGATATAATGCACCTTTATTTAGACACATAAGATTGATGAGATGATTAAAGAAACGTAGTTTACTATTAGGTTTTTACGGTTACTTCTAGAAAATTACGTTTATTTAATATACTAACCCCCGGTTTCTGAAAAGATGATTAATTTAATCCGTCGCCGAATCTACTGATCTTGGTGACTGTGATTGGTTGACCAATTGACTAACAATCAGTCACAGCTCTTGACATAAGGTTTGACAGGTGATTATTTTTTTGTGTTGATCAGCCTTTCAGAAAGATTAGCATCTTATCGTTTCTGTAATCGGTAGGCAGAACATAACTGATCTCTGTTTCATCTCCAAACGCCCCTCTTCCCCCATGATGATTAAAATTAGGTACAAAGATGCCTTTAAAGGTATCGATATTCTCCACTAATCGCAAAATACTTCAAGTCTTTGACAGTTCCGCTCTTGTTGGCAATCGCCAAATACTTGGTATGAAGCCATACATGTCTTCAAAAACTCCATAATTGTTCCAGGGTCATCATCAGACGAGGATGAAGGTGTCCAACCCCACGAGAAGGCGATCGCAGCCGGCACACCCAACCCAGCGTACTGTGTCCGCAACGTCGAACAGCATGCCTTCGGGAGAAGAGAGATCGAGATCGCCGAGCAAGAGATGCCGGGGATCATGGCTCTCAGGGCTAGAGCTAAGGAGGATAAGCCGCTGAAGGAGGCGAAGGTAGGATAAAATACCAGATTCCCGTAAGATATAGGACTCTACAGTAAAAAGGGAACGACCGGTTATCATTTTGGCGAAGCCTAATTTTGAGGAAATAGTTATGGTCGGTTTGCTCGTCTTTTTTTTTTGTTTTAACGGCATAAACCTTATACGATGGTACGGAACCCTTCATGCGCGACTTCTCGACTCGCGTTTGTTTATTGTCGCTTTTTTTTTAGAGCCGCAAAGCACGCGACTCAAAAATTTATGACATATTATTATCTACTCTTCTAAGTACTTCCACCTCTCTTTGCTTATTATAATACTCTGTTTTAAGTGTTATATTTGTCCACAGATCGTAGGCTGCACACACATCAACGCCCAAACGGCGGTGCTCATCGAAACACTAGCAGCGCTCGGCGCCACCGTCCGCTGGGCGGCGTGTAACATATACAGCACGCAGAACGAAGTGGCCGCAGCTCTAGCACATGCTGGTAAGAACCTGTTCTTCATGACCTTCCATCCATCCATCAATTTATTACGTTATGGTCTTATTGCCGTCAAAATTTGATTAAGGGCGGATTTTACCAACGCTGAACAGTTTATCTGAGGAATAATTTGTATTTTTGACAGTTCTTTTATACAAAATCTGTCAGACGTCCAATTTATTACATGAATATAAATTACTAGCTGTTCCCCGCGACTTTGTACGCGTGTTTTAGTTTCAACGGTTTTTCATTTTTGCAACATTTTTCATTTATGCTCCGCTCCTATTGGTCGTAGCGTGATGTTATATAGCCTATAGCCTTCCTCAATAAACGGACTATCCAATACAAAAAGAATTTTTCAATTCGAACCAGTAGTTCCTGAGATTAGCGCGTTCAAACAAACAAACAAACAAACAAACTCTTCAGCTTTATAATATTAGTATAGATGTAGCGTGGCCTTAAGAAGAGGAACATGTTAATTGAGCTATCTAGCTCATGAACCGATAAGTGGAAAAAGAAATTACTTCGACAGTATACAGTACAGTATATTCATACTACTCTTAAGTGACAGGCTAGTATATTAAGAATTATAAGATTTTTTAGCTCAACTTAATATTCAAAACAGTTTTGACTGGACTTGGTCCTTGGGCCAAGTTAGATTAAATAGTCTTTTCCAACGGGAATCCTTCTTCTGCCTTCTGTCTACCCTTTTCCCAAGCTATGTTAAGGGTTGGTTTCCAGTCTTACCGGATTCACCTGAATACTGTAGTTTACATGAAACGACTGCCTATCTGTCCTTCGCAGTCTGTTTTATTGGGTAACACAGTATACCAAAGTAAGACTGGTTGTCAAAATTGTAATAACTGAACGAGGGCTTAACGTGTTTTCTGAGGCACGGCCCCTCCGTGCGCGTGCTCTGTTTCGGTATGTTTACAAATGGTCTACCATCCACGAGCAAACCGCGGTGAGCGCGGCTTAACCTGTAATATCGGTCAAACCGTACGGCCTACACTTAGCTACAAGCCCTTCCCTAATATTACTTACTTACTTTTTAAATATTTCTATAATTATTGCCAATGATGGATGGAAAGAAGAAAATAGAAACATTGCATCCCTATCCCCAGGCTACGCGATCTTCGCGTGGCGCGGCGAGAGCGAGGAGGCGTTCTGGTGGTGCATCGACCAGTGCTGCTCGCCCGGCGCGGCGTGGCAACCCAACATGATCCTCGACGACGGCGGGGACGCCACGCACCTCATGCTCAAGAAACACGCCGCCGCCTTCAAGCATATTAAAGGTAACATCGGCCCCATCATATTTTCTACTGAATACCGTAAAAAAATCTTCACTGTGGCCTTTTCTGAGGTTATGTTGAGATCGGCTTCCAATTTCTAGTTTTTGACATGAAGTTCTGACCTCCACATTTTATGTAAAGAAATAAATTAATGTTTACTGGGTAAGTAGGTATCCTTCAGGAAGACTATTTATTACAATAGGGAGTTGACTTGGTATGTAGAGTAAAAATCTATTTAGTCTGTAGTTTTTATTAAAATGAATAATTAAAATTAGTAGCCATTTATAATGCCATCTTGTTAGGGACAGTGCAGTAATTAGTGATTGAGGTTCTTTTTAAAAAAAATTATTAAACCACGTTCTTTTACTTTTCAAAATAACTAAAAATTTAAAAGATACATCGATCGAAGTTCAGGAATGGGGGATAATGTGACGGCACAGTACGCGCTGTATTATTGATAATGCTGAAATTTCCGTTCACAATGACTGACATTATTTTGACGTCAATATGCGCACTGAGAGGCAGAGAAGATGGCGCTTGTTTCAAAAGCTATAATACTTATGTAAGAATTAATGGTTATTTTAACATTGAAAATCACTTTTTTTTATTATGATGTTATCTTTTCTAGTTTTAACACGCTGTAATTGAACAATTAAGCACATAAAAATATTGTGCATATTCCTTACTAGCTATCCCCCGCGACTTTGTTCGCGTGTTTATGTTTCAACAGTTTTTAATTTTTGGAACATTTTTCATATATGCTCCGCGCCTATTGGTCTTAGCGTGATGTTATATAGCCTATAGCCTTCCTCAATAAACGGACTATCCAATACAAAAAGATTTTTTCAATTCGAACCAGTAGTTCCTGAGATTAGCGCGTTCAAACAAACAAACAAACTCTTCAGCTTTATAATAATAGTATAGATTCTTATCTAGTCTCCTTGTTATTTTCAGGTATAGTGGAGGAGAGTGTGACGGGCGTCCACCGCCTCTACCAGCTCAGCAAAGCGGGCAAGCTGTGTGTGCCAGCTATGAACGTCAACGATTCTGTTACTAAGACGAAATTCGATAACCTATATTCTTGTCGGTAAGTACTATTGATATTTATAACGTAAAAATTAACCCCCCCTCCCCCCATTACAAATAATTAATCAAAATGCGAAGGTAGAACGAGCTACATCAACTGTCAAGACGAATACCACCTCAGTCTGCCCGTGACTATGACACCTGCAAAGGCGTCGAAACCTCGGGAAAAATTTAAATACAAATCGCGATAAAATCCGTTAAAAATAGTTTTGTATAATAACTTTCGTGAGGAGTATTCATAATTATTTAAAACAAAACGGTTTACTCACGCATATTCTCGAGATCGCCCGACTAGTTACAGACATGTGTCAGTTCGACTCGCGACACCACCGCCGCCGCGTCAGCTCATGATTAGGGACTCCTATTGAGTCTGAAACTAGTCGGGCGATCTCGAGAATATGCGTGAGTAAACCGTTTTGTTTTAAATAATTATAAAGTAGTTTTATTACTCAAAAAATGTGTTTTTTTTTTTTTTGCAGGGAGAGCATAATCGACGCTTTGAAACGGAGCACGGATTTGATGTTTGGCGGCAAGCAGTCGGTGGTGTGTGGCTACGGGGAGGTGGGGAAGGGATGCTGCCAAGCGCTGAAGGCTCTGGGATGCGTGGTGAGTATATGTATATTATACTTTTACTATAACATGTATGTATTTAGAAATATGTAAGTATAATAACTTTTGTGAGGAGTATTCATAATTACTTATAAAGAAGGAATTCAGAGACAACGAAGGTACCACAAACACCCAGACCCGAGACAATGTAGAAAAGTGGTTTTCTACATTGAACCGGCTGGGGATCGAACCCGGACCTCAGAGCTGGCGACACCTTGAAAACCGGTGTGTACGCTACTCGACCACGGAGGTCGTCAAATAAGACTATTATTTTGGCAGTTAATAAAATTGAACTGTCTATTTTTTAACTATATTTTATTTACTTGTATTGCGAGTTTGTGACGTAATGTGACATTTAAAATCAATGTCTTGTTGTGAGTTTTTGGTTACATAAAATAAGAAAATTAATATAATTAATCCGACAGACGTTTAAAACCCCATTTCTGGTGTAAACTCATAGAATTTCTATCTTTTCAGGTGTATATAACAGAAATAGATCCAATATGCGCGCTGCAAGCCGCTATGGACGGATTCAGAGTCGTCAAACTAAATGAAGTAAGTACTTTAAAAAATCGTTTTTGTTTTACAACTTAACTACCCATAATAATAATTAATACAGTGTTTTAATGTATTACAACATTTTTGTGAAAAGAATAAAAAAAATTTTTCAGCATGAGTTAGTGTATAGTGTACGTATGGTTATATAATTATAGTAAGAATATTCGACGACCATCGTGGTCGAGTGGCGTACACACCGGTTTTCAAGGTGTCGCCAGCTCTGAGGTCCCGGGTTCGATCCCCGGCCGGGTCAATGTAGAAAACCCCTTTTCTACAATGTCTCGGGTCTGGGTGTTTGTGGTGCCTTCGTTGTCTCTGAATTCCATAACACGCGTGCTTTAGCTACTTACTTTGGGTTCAGAGCAATGTATGTGATGTTGTCCACATTTATTTATTTTTTTATTATAATATGAATTCATCGTCCAGGTAATCCGGCAAGTGGACATAGTGATAACGGCGACGGGCAACAAGGGCGTGGTGACCCGCGAGCACATGGAGCGCATGAAGAACGGCTGCGTGGTGTGCAACATGGGCCACAGCAACACCGAGATCGACGTGCACGCGCTCCGCACGCCCGACCTGCTCTGGGAGCGCGTGCGCAGCCAGGTACCGTCCCACCAGGCCCACTGCTGGGGAAAACCTCCGCACATCATTCTTATATATAAAAATGAATTTTTGTTCGTTAGTCTCGCTAAAATTCGAGAACGGCTGGGCCGATTTGAATAATTCTTTTTTTGTTTTGTTCGCTAGAATACAGGGAAGGTTTAAAAACAAACAAAAATAGGTAGGGTAAGATGGGGAAGAGTAGGGTAGGGTAGAGTAGATAGGGTAGTTGACGGGAGCGAAGCCGCGGGCACAGCTAGTCTATAGTAATAATATTTTAGCACAAATTAGTTTTAGCCATTCATGTCTGTTCACCCATGGAGTATTGGTAAATAAGTAGTACATGTGAAACTTGTCGAGCGATCAGTGTTGCCTTTGATCAGTTTTATTTTTATTTAATTATATTCACCGGGGAAAAATATTAATCTCAAATCCATTCAATAGTTACGTATATGTGTACGCAGTACGATGCCGAATAATACTCATAAGGATCGGACAGGGTTTCTGTTGCATGCTGTAGAACGAACTAGTATTCATCACAGACGAATCGTTGATGTAAGGCCCAAATTTTATGAATCCAGGATTTCCTCATGATTTTTTTTCAGTATTTCATCACCGTTTGTAAGGTAACTTTTAACTTTGAAAAAGTTTCATTAGTGCTAGACTAGCTTCATCTTCTGTGTAGCCTTTGCGTAAGCTTCCAGTCTGGATTTAGCTGAATACCGTATTTTACGAAGCGATTTTCTATTTGACCTCCACAACCCATTTTACTGGGTAATGAGGTTAATGACTGGTATGAAAAATCCAAATTTATTATTTTAATTATTTGTTACGCATTAACGCATGCGGAGCGAATATTTGTAATTAAATACAAATAATAGAAGGAAAAACTTAAACCTCAGGCAGGACTCCAACCTGCGACCACTGGCTTCACGCGCTAGTCAAAATTTAATTAGCCCGTTAGTTAGATACTAAAATTATATTAGACACGTAGTTTTCGCTTTTTTCAAAGAACAAAGTTTAGGAGTTCAAGGCTAATGGCGCGATTTACGCAGTTAGCCTGAGCGCAGGCTTTGACTGCTTCACCGGACTTTTGGCGAGAACCTTAAGGGCCTCCAGCCAGAGCAATAGAAGAAACTAACTACGTCAGCAACGTTCACTGAGGACAACCCCTGTGGGGTTCGGACCTCGACTTAGTGCGTTGCTAACAATCTTAATAAGGCAAAAACAGCAAGGGAGGGCTGGATCTAAGTGTTAATTATTTAAGGACATATTTTTATTGCTAGTTTGGCCGGCTCGGGCCAGCTTGATCTAGGGACGGGGACGGGGACGGGGGTGACTAATGGCGTCATGCTTGCGTACAAAACGCACGAAATTGTGACGTCATGCGACATTTTAAATCAATGTATCGTCATCAGTTTTTGGTTATATAAAATAGGAAAAAATACGTGTCTCATATTTTTTGATGAATCTATCGGACGGATATTAAAAAATCCTAGTAGGACTGGTTACTGGAACCTTGGAATATTTATCATGAATCTATATAATATATAAATGACATTTCCCATAACAGGTAGACCACATAATATGGCCGAACGGTAAACGCATAGTGTTACTAGCGGAAGGCCGTCTCGCCAACCTGTGCTGTTCCTCGCTACCGTCGTTCGTGGTCTCCGTGACCGCCGCGACGCAAGCGCTGGCCCTCATCGAGCTGTACAACGCTCCCCACCATCGGTATAAGGTGAGGAGGATGGGGGAAGAGGAGGGTGGAGGAATGAGGAGGGAAAGTTTAAGGAGGGTAGGGCAAAGTTGCGGAAGGGTGTAGGGCTGTTAAGGAAGGTCGGGAATGTTGGGAGGATTAAGGAATGTCGCGGAGAGTGGAGGAATGAGGGGGAGGGGGTGAGAATTTTGAGGTTGGTGGTGAAATGTTGGGAAGGACGGAGGTATGTTGTGAAGGAGGATAGAGGTATGTAGGGGAGGGTAGAGGACTGTTAAGGAAGGTGGGGTAATGTTGGGAGGATTGAGGAATGTTTGGGGGAGTGGATAAAGATGGAGGAATGTTAGGTAGGGTAGAGGAATGTCGGGGAGAGTGGAGGACTGAGGGGATGGGTGAGAATTTTGAGGTTGGTGGTAGAATGTTGGGAAGGACGGAGGTATTTTGTGAAGAAGGATTGAGGTATGTAACGGAGGGTGGCGGACTATTAAGAAAGGTGGGAGGATTGAGGAATGTTGAAAGACTGGAGGAATGAGGGGAGGGATGAGAATTTTGAGGTTGGTGGTGGAATGTTACGAAGGATTGATGTTTGTTAAGGAGGAGGGTGGAGGTTTTGCGGAATAAGCATTTTGAATTATATTTTATTTAAATATCATTTATTTTTCATTACAGGCTGACGTATACTTATTACCGAAGAAAATGGACGAATACGTAGCGAGCCTCCACCTACCCACATTCGACGCTCACCTCACGGAGCTGACGGACGAGCAAGCGAAGTACTTAGGTCTGAACAAAGTGGGCCCCTTCAAGCCCAACTACTATAGGTACTAGCATAGATACGCGCATCGCAACGATAACTGGCGGTGTTGATGTTGCCACGCTGTCGCCACGCAGCTGTCACGCAAACGCCACGCAGTCACGCATTTGTTAAGCAACAGCCACGCAACTGTGACTCTTTTATGACGCAGTTGCCACGCAACCGTCAGGCTGATAACACGCAGTTGCCACGCAATTGCCACGCAGTTACGACGCAGCGTTTAGTTATTAGGTATGTTTGCTTTGTGTAAATTGTTTAGTTTTATGAATTAATGGTGTTTGTATCGCATATTAAACGCAGAGTTAAAGCAGCGTTTGCTCGATTTACCGCAGTGATGTAATGGTCATTTTAACCGATTTTGTAGAAGAGTGTTATGTTCAGATAATCTTGAACCACGTGAAATATTAGTACGATCAATAAAAAAGTACAAAAAATGTATATGTATATCAAATTAAAATTACGCTTTGATTTTGATGTGAAAATGTACGAAATCGCAGAATGTATATGAAAGTATTTAAAGTATATTAATTTATTAAAAAAAATGGTTTAATTTCATTTAGGGGTCACGCTTAGGATTGTTGGGGTCAATAATCACGAAATGTAAAAATGATTTTAAAAACCTCTCAGATAGAAAGAAAAAGCACTTAATTAGATTTTACGTAGTTTGGTGAATTACGTATAAATAAAATATGACGACACCTGTATTTTTTGTAAAGGTATATTAAGATGCATATCACTGATTAGTCAAAATGCACAGAATTCGTCGTTAAGTTTTTTGCTGCCACCTTAAGGTGTAACGTAGCCACAGATAGTCTTTTAAATTGGTTTTTAAGTTGAGTTTTGGTTGAATATCATTCTCAAATTATATGGTGGGGGTCTTGTCTTTTGACCCCCTTAAACATGTAATTATAATATCTATTTGTAAATATGTCACTGTAAAAGATTGAACCCATTATGGGCAAAAATAAATTTATCAACATATTGATTTATGTCTATCTACTCCAAAATTCTTTATTTTATCAAAATATATTTGTTATATTTATACATTTAAATGAAATACGATTACTTTTTAAAACATACAGGTGTCGTATTAATATTGCTTGTACAGTCAGCTACAAAAGTTGATAAACAAAATCAAATTTGCAAAACAGCAAAACAAAAGAAATGTTCATAACTTGACATATTAGGTTATCATAGCGACAACACTTCTTAATATGGCTATTTTGTTTCCTAGCCGCAACAGCAACTTATGGACTTTACGATTATCAACGTCTGTTGCTGACTGTACCTATAAGAACAAAATCATTCCAATGCTAAACCACATCAAAATTGGCCTAAAGTTATGTAAAAAAAGTATGTGTGAGATTTATTTTGTAGAATGGCGGTGAGATTATGAATAAAGTCGTAGGATTCCTATTAAAATAAGTCGCAGTGCCTATTATGCAGATTTATATTTTTTGGTGGAGAACTGTTAATATACGGCACTGTACAGTTTGCCTTAAGCTCTTTCAATTGATACTAAATAAAAAAAGTAACTGTCTGTTAAGCTTTCATGGCTAAACCATAGTACCAATTTTGATAAAATTTGGTATATAGTTACATTGCACTTCAAGCAAAAAGATCAGACTTTAAAGCGGGAAAACTCGCTGGCGAAACCTAGTTTACAATTTAGGGGTCCAATGACATAGACCCCCAAAAAACATCTTTTTTTCAAATAAAATCAACCACGATAGCTACCCCTATTACCCCTTCTTGCTTTTAAATAGAACCCTAAATTTGTATATAATATGTGGCTTAAAATTTTTATTGTGGATATATAACCATTATTTTGTTAATTTATAATAATATTATACTTTGTATATAGCGTATGCTTATAGTTTATACTAGCTGTCCCCCGCGACTTTGTTCGCGTGTTTTAGTTTCAACGGTTTTTATTTTTGTAACATTTTTCATTTATGCTCCGCTCCTATTGGTCGTAGCGTGATGTTATATAGCCTATAGCCTTCCTCAATAAACGGACTATCCAATACAAAAAGATTTTTTCAAATCGGACCTGTAGTTCCTGAGATTAGCGCGTTCAAACAAACAAACAAACAAACAAACTCTTCAGCTTTATAATATTAGTATAGATTTACATGTCCAAAAAATATTTAAGGTCACATTCCCACTTTAAGTGGTACCTCTGGAAACATTATTTGTGATTAAATTATGTGATAGCCGATCAGTATTTGTACAAAAGAAAGAAGCAAAAGTGTTTTAACACGAATTTTGCCCCCGTTAAGTTATTTCAGGTCAGACATCCCCGGGGTGCAAAAACAGCAAAAAAAAATTTATTTTGTGATTTTCTTTACTCGAGATAGTATTACCTGTTCTGCCACATTTAAGACCAAAGACAATCTTGCTTCTATCTATGAAGATTATTTGTATATTTTGATGAAATTACATTCGGTTAATATTTAATTTGAAATTGAGTGTTATGTGTAATTAAGGCATCAGTATTTTGCAATAAACCTTGAACTGACAATTTTTTAATTTTGTGATCCAAATGAATTTATAATTATGAAAACCCTAAGTTACCAATAATTCATTTATTTACAATTAAGTTGTTGTTATTTTTATTTTAATGTTATGTTAGTACAAATATTATTTTACGATGTAATTAATATGTGTAATAAAATAGAAATCATGTTTTAATTTATTTTTTTTATCCTTTTCATTTCTCGTTTTCTGTCTCTTTCTGTCGAAGATATAACTACCTATATTTATATTTTATTCGCAGTCTCTCTATGTAAAATACGGTATTCAGTTTAATCCGTTGAGAGTGAAAGCCGACCCCAACATAGCTTTGGAAATGGCTAGACAGAAGAAGACATTACTGAAATATATCTTCTTTAGCGTAACGTTTCCACCGGATTCAGCTGAATACCGTATTTTACAGAGCGACTGCCTATCTGACCTCCACAACCCATTTTACTGGGTAACACAATATCTTATACCTAGTAAGACTAGTTGTCAGAATTGGAATGACTTAAAGCTAATTTCAGTAAGATATTCGTAGATAGATTTCCATAATTGAGATAGGAATTTGACATTAGATACTTGTATGGCGCTTATGTCAAAATTCTATCTCTAGAAAAACTATCTATGGATATGTTATTAATTTTGTCTGTTAACGACTGTCAAAGATGGCAGCCAGGGCCAATGGCTAAAATTATGTGCTACTACATTATTCCACTCTTATTTAAATCGTAAAGCACTTAATAATTTTAAATAATGGATTCAAGATAAATTTGCATTTTTATTCAGTGATCATCGCTTGGGTTGTCAACTGGAGATGGGAAATAAGCCTAATTTTCTTACCCTGAATAGCAACATGTTTTCAGCATGAAATTATAGCTTTAACCAAATAACAAGATTAGGTATATTTATTTTCTTTGAATTGGTTTAGTATTAACATATCAACATTATTATGGCGTTGTTTAAAATTATTTTTTAGCAAATTTAAAATGGTGTCTGGGATTTATTGTTAAAAGGTCTTCGTGCTAACCCTTAGTGAACTATTCGCCCTTTGTAAATGTTCATAGCTTAGTTATTTCAATGTCCTAGTTAACTTTATGTTTATAATATAAGTTTCCCATCAATGCCTTTGTCAAATAGAAATAAAACAATTAGGTAAATCACGTAAAAATTAGCCCCGATTCTTTTAAACCCACACTAAATTTATTTTAGGCCATCGGTATCTCTTTCACTTGTACACAATTAGAAAAGGACAGACGAAAATTAGAGCTGTCATTTAGTTTTGACTAAAATTCTCATACAAATCTACCGACACGCAGAATAGTGCGCACTAAAACACATTGATGTTCAAGGCGAAAACTGGTTTGACATTTCTAAGTTAGTTGTTATCTGTTGTCGTCCTTTTCTCATCCTGTATGTTAGTAAAGGATAGCAATGGTTTAATTTTGATTTAGTTAGAGAAGGGAATAGGCATGTTTCCTAATTTTTTTTTAATGTCCGCCTGGTAGATTTATGAATTTTATTGGACACGTATTTTTTATTTTTCCTGCGAACAAAAAATTATCAAAATACAGGGAACGGAAATTATGCGTGACGTCACTCCTCGCTACAATTTTTACCAAGGCGTGGCGTCATAAGCCCTCACTCCGAAACTTTAAAACGCTGTATCTTTGTAATGTTTTATTGTTTTGATAAAAGAAAAAATACGTGTCTAATATTTTTTATAATCTAACTGACGGACTAAATAGATTTGAACTTTTCATACCCAGTCAACATCCCTATTGGCGACATTGTTTCTTACAGCGATATGTAGACTAGTTCATCCGGGTTGCACCTATTGCGCCTTATGCACCCGTTGCACCCGACACGGTCTGCACCCTTGCGCCCTGCTTCAGAAGGCTCTGTAGGTGGTCCACCGCCATTTGTAATTACTGTAGAGTTAATAAGGGTATTGTTGCTACGTTTCTAATAAATAAACGTTTAGAAAAATGCTATTTGTGTTTTATTTACTTTACCTAATATATATACATATCTACCTATTAATGAAGTAGATGTTTTAGTTTTATAACTAGCTGGCCCCCGCGACTTTGTTCGCGTGTTTTAGTTTCAACGGTTTTTAATTTTTGCAACATTTTTCATTTATGCTCCGCTCCTTTTGGTCGCAGCGTATTGTTATATAGCTTATAGCCTTCCTCAATGAATAGGCTATCCAACACTGTAAGAATTTTTCAAATCAGACCAATCAGTTCCTGATATTATCGCGTTCAAACAAACTCCAGCTTTATTATATTAATAAGTATAGATATTATATCATAACTATCAATGGAATCAGCATGATCATTAACTCTTGCATTATTGCATTGCATACACACACGAGTTATTGCGATATAACTATATACAAAAATGACATTTTTTAAACTTTGAGATATGCTGCGGCTGCGGATAGCTTACAAATCAAAATTAAAACAGCGATTCAACAACCCTAAAGAAACTATAAAAACACGACTTTGTGAAATATAAAAATTTATTCATGTCGATAAAAAAAAATACAATTTGTTATACCCAGTGTTTTGAGACGAATCTACTTAACGACATTTCTCAAGCCAATTATCGTTAAAGCAGTTTTAAACTAATGAGCTTGCAAAGGAAATACATTGTAAGTATGTTGTTACACTCGAAAACAATCCTTTTTCTGGTGCTGGTAAAAAGGATTCGCCAATGGTAATGAGTTACCAATAAAGCAATGTGCATTCGGTTCGATTTCCTGCAGGCTTACTATCGAAACTGGTTGGTTCTGTTTTTGATTTTGATTCGAACTTGATTCGGTTCTCGTTTTGATCCTGAATTGGTACTCCCGAACCAAAGCGAAACGATAACCGAGATCCAGTTATAATCGAGTGTTATCAGCGTCGTTTGCAGTATACATGTGACTACGTCATCATAAACTTCTTAAAGTCTTCAGTTTATTCAGTTTTAATAATATTTACTGACATATTTTCTCTTAGGTTATTCTCGATCGATCTTAGTTACAACTCGTGCCACTGCACAACCTGGCGCTAGTGAAGGCTTCTAGAGTACCAACTCGATCTCAATTCAATTGAAACAGAATTCGATGCAGTCGGGAATAAAAGGGCTGGAGCAGAGTATTTTTCTTTTTTACAACTCCCGCACTAAGGAATTTAATCCTTGTACCGCAGAGAGTTTTACACATATTCAAATCACATGCACAAAGAACACCCAGACTTAGAACAAGCATTTGTGGATCACACAAATGCTTGTCCCATGCGGGGATCGAACTCGCAGCACGTCGCGCACAGTGGTAGTTAGCGGGGTGACCTATACCACCCGGCTATCCGTGCAGTTCACGAGCTGCCGCTCGCGTGGCTCACGCGGCAAAAACTAGCCTACATCGAAGCTTACCCCATACCAAGTTTCATCCAAATCGGTTTTTAGCCGTGAAAGGAACAGACTGACAGAGTTACTTTCGCATTTATAGGTAATATTACCTAATGTTATTATGGATATATATATTTATGGTTTATTTTCTTCTTAAAAAAACCTCAATAATCATTTGAACTTCTGCCCTTTCACTAACTCTCATTTTTTATTCAGGTGACTGACCCTGGCCCTTGGCTAGTGGTTAGTGATCCTGACTGCTAAACAGGAGGTCGTGGGTTCAATTCCCATCCAGGATAAATCTTTGTGTGATGAGCATGATCATTTGTTTTGTCTGGGTGTAATTTATCTATAATACTTATGTAGGTATGTATTTAGAAATATATAAGTATGTTTATCAGTTGTCTGGTTGCCATAATACAGGCTCTGCCTAGTTTGGGATCAGATAGCCGTGTGTGAGTTGTTCCAAGATATTATTGTATTATTACCTACGTGAGTTCGTACTCGATGACGTCATAGGTAGGTAATACATTTATCGGCATGCGTTAAGCTGATACCGTTTAATTCAATTTCAAGAAATCGTGGCGCTAACGATAGTACTCTTAAGACAGGTGTCCGATCATTTTACAAAAACAAATAACAAATTTTCATTTGAAAAATAACATTTGACAAATTTATACTTGATAAATTTATTATTTTACAAACTATTGTTTAATAAACTACTCATTAGAAAATATATTTACAAAAAAATATATATTATGCTAAATTGATTATTTTTTGTTTGTTGGCAAAACAACGTAAAGCATAAATAACATTTGACAAAATGCATTGCTTGGTAAATATATTATTAACCAAAAAAACAATGGCTGGTTAGGCGGGGGAATCCTCATGGACACCCGCACACTCGGGGGAGCGAACGGGTAGTGTCAGACTCTTACTGACTAAACCTAAACCGCCGTGCTACGTCATCCGCGAGTTGTGTTGGTGCGTGGCAATGCATTGCAATTCATCACGCACCAACCGCGGGTCCGCCGGCCAATAGGGGCCAGCGGAAACTGCGACCCCTGCCAGAACCGACTCGCTATTGTTCTAATTCTAATAAAACGATGCGCTCTGTTTTGACACTAATTTTACATGTCCATACTAGTGCCAACAGACCATACTCGATATGAGCGCTCTATAGTTTACTTATTTATTCCTCTAAGGGTTATCAGTATCCATCCTTAAGTAAATTTTTTATCATCACAAGAATAGTAAGAATGTTTAAAGATTTTTCATACTTCGTAGAGCATTTCAATAAGATGATGAAATTACAGGACGATTTTTTATTTGGGTTTGTTTTTTGTAGTTGTTAATAGGTACAAAAATTATACCTAATTATCATAAATTTATTACGCGAATTACTAATCAAGTCATATTTTTATAAATTTGATCGGAAATAGCATTACAAGTTATGATATTACCTTCACGTGAAAGATTAACGAATAAATTTGTGAAGCAGTGACTAACTTTATTAATGTATAATAATCTAGGTATTATCAGCATTTTTAATACCGTAATAAAAGGGATTAATATAATCGATTTTCTTTCATTTTATAAACAAAAGTTACTTAAAGACAGTCGCTTCTTAGAAATTAAAGGAATTAATTGATTAGTGATCTTTGCAAAGCGTGGTGATTAATGATTATTCCTTGAGCGGGGAATATTTTGTTCACAAAGCCATAAAAGAAAAATATTATGTTGTGAAATAATATGTTTTTATGTGTTTTTAGTGGAATCTATATTGTTTATTTATTTGTGATATTATTTTATTAAAATAGTTTAGTACCAGTGATAATTTGTGATTATAAGAATAAATTGCAGTATATGGTTATTTTTGCGACCGCAACTAAGGTAAGGTTTTGTAACTTTATTTTTCATTTCCGCAATTTGACTTTTTATGTCGTTTTTAATTAAAAAAATAAAAATAAGGTTGTTGTGGTGAAAATTGATAGCAAAAGTTGACCTTAATCCCATAGAAATAAACGTGCTGAGTTGCTGACAAATTAATTAACATTATTCATGCATTTATTTACACAACATTAAATTTTAAAGAGGCTGCGAGCCCTGAGTTTTTTTTTGACATTTCTTCTCAGGGTAGCCACTTAGAAAATATCGACTCCCGCGAGCTCAAAATAAAATTATATATATGACATACACTGAGTCTCTGAGTCTTAGCTTGGAGTACTTTATATATGATAAGTCATCATTATATAAAGTTGATAGTTTTATGTGCGATCAACTAATAGAAAAAAAATAACATGTAATTACTTAAACTCTGAAAATACAGCGATAATATTTATTTTCGTGGTGGCCAAGCAGTTCAATGACCCGATTTGTGTGCACACAAAATGTTCGTTTATTTTCTACATGAGATGTGAAGCTTTTCCCCAGCTGTGGTTTCCCCAATTAACAGATTCACTAATTCAAAGATGTAAAAAAAATATCTCTTTTATCGACACTTTAGGTTCTTATAACTCTCCTTTTTTTTAACCATGGAATAGGTGACGCGCATTTTAAAACGAAATCACTCTATCTCTCTCCAACACCTACAATTAAATAAGGACGAAAGAGCTATCGAATTTGAATTCTAATCTTTAGCGCAAAAATCACCACGATGTATACTATCGTCACCAAGTTCAAGTACTTTGATAGTGAATATGAATATCAATGTTATCATACTTATAAGTCTTAAACGGGTAAGTGAGAAATGAACAAGGTTTTCCCCAAAATTAATAGGCGATAATTAAAGAGTGTTTTCCCATCCCACACTTCCGATCTACCCCAGTAAAGTGCGTAAGGGACAACTGCAAACTGTTGACTAAAAGACGTTTCGTATTCCGCTGTTTTATTCAAAAAAACTGGATTGATAAAAAGAAAATTGCGTCAAAATGTAAAAGAAAGAAATATCTAATCTTCTATCATGTTCTTTTTTCTTAAAATTCTACCAAGTTAGTATGATAGTCGTCGGAACACGGCGATATAAAGGGACATTTTTGGAGAGAAAGAAAACATGGTAAGGAAACCTGGAATCCAATCATTGGAATCTGAAATCGCCAATCCGCAATGAGCAAGCGTGGTGATCAATGCTCGTTCCTTCTCTATATTATGAGGAGAGGCCTGTGCCCATCAGTGGGACATTTATCATCATCATCAGCCGTAAGACGTCCACTGTTGATCAAAGGCCTCCCCCATAAAACGCCATAACGAACGGCAACTTGCCGCTTGCATCCACCGTTTGCCCGCGACCCTGACGATGTCGTTGGTCCTCCTGGTGGGAGGCCTACCTTCGGAAGCTTCGTCTTCTGGTTCGTGGTCGCAACTCGAGAACATTCCTTCCCCATTGGTCATCGGCTATCGGGACACTTATAGGCCGGTATAATCCTTACTAATATTATAAATGCGAAAGTAACTCTGTCTGTCTGTCGCGCTTTCACGCCACTAATAATAAACCGATATAAATGAAATTTGGAACACAGATAGTCTAGAGCCTGAAAAGGGACATAGGCTACTTTTTGTCGCGGTAACCGACATCTACGCGGGTGGAGCTGCGGGAAACAGCTAGTTATAATATAACTTTGAACTTTTGATAATTTTTAAGAAATCAGGCTACTTGCTAGGGTTCGAACCTGCAACCTTGTTTTATGAATCCGGTCATTCCACCTCATTGTTACGCTTTGTGGGTTAATTAAGACACATTTATTTATTTACCTGAAGTGTTGTTTTCTGCCATTTACGTTCATTCTTTTGAAACGAATTTATGACGATGAACACCTGTATTAACAATAATCTGTTATTTTTCTTATAGATAGGTGGTTTCTTTTCAGAACTCTATGTTTATTTTTAAACAAATTGAAGAAAAATATATTAATTATTAGATATAACATTAAAACTGTTTCTTTTTCCATTCTTGCTTTATCCTCGTTTTCTGGTATGAAGGTATATTATAAGGAATACAGTAACTAATTTTCTTTATCTAATTCTCACAACAGGTCTTACCATGGAATACTATGTTACCCAGTAAAATGGGTTTTGGAGGTCAGATAGACAGTCGCTCTAAATAAAATACAGTATTCAGCTGAATACGGTGACACTGGAAGTCGACCCCAACATAGCTTATTAAATGGTTAGGCGTAATAATGAGTAAAATAATTGCTTTAGCACGATCATTTGCGTGTCTTGGCTGATTCCCATTAAAAATCACACACATTTTGTATTCACGGGGCTGAATTTCTTAAGATATAATTTAGATTTAGGTACAGGATGAAGCTAAACAAACAAAGATACATACCAAATTTTAGACTGGGTTTCAATCTACATAAGAACAAATAGAAAATAAAAATTTACATTAAAATGTCTATTTAATGTTTAAAGCGTCTTTTAAAGCGCTTATACTAAGAATATCTCTTAAAACGTACAAGTGTTAAAATAACAGCTTCATCAAATATCACTGAAAATCAATCTCTAATATGTGAAAATCCGTCCCTTAAAAGACAGTAAAAATCATAAAAAAATACATCCCTTCGAAGAAGCTTAAAAACCACACACTTAAAATGTATTTCAAATACATAGAAACATAGATTTGAAGTCCTACAAGCGCCATTACGTTCAAACAATTACAAAATGTTCAAATCAACAATATTTAGCCTAACTAGCAACTCGCCCTAACTTCGTTCGGGAGCAATATGCATGTATTATGTATTTATATATTATTACCTTTCTCTTGAATCGCTCTATATATTGCTTAAAATCCATAAAAAAGATCATCATAATTGACTGAGTTTTTTATTTATTTTTCCTTGATATTTTTTTAAAAACTACACAATTATTTTTGTATTTTGTTTTTGCATGCTGTATCTATCACATCATATTGTACACTATGCTTGTATATTACTTGTATTATAAGGATAAACAGTGTAACAATTTTAGATAGGCCAATAAATAAATAAATATCTAAACATAAAAATTAAACTTGTTTGATGTTTGACGACCTCCGTGGTCGAGTGGCGTACACACCGGTTTTCAAGGTGTCGCCAGCTCTAAGGTCCCGGGTTCGATCCCCGGCCGGGTCAATGTAAAAACCCCTTTTCAACATTGTCTCGGGTCTGGATGTTTGTGGTGCCTTCGTTGTCTCTGAATTCCATAACCAAGTGCTTTAGCTACTTACTTTGGGTTCAGAGTAATGTATGTGATGTTGTCCACATTAAAAAAAAAACTGCATTAAATTCCGTTGCGTAGTTTAAAAGATTTAAGCGCACAGATAGAGCGAGCGACTTTGTCTTATACTTCGTAAAGATACTTGAACAAACGCGACAAAGACATATGACAATCGCAATAAAATTTATGCAAAAACTTTGAGTAATTATACAACCTACTGTACACCGATAATTAAAAACATCGGCTATCATTGAATATGAAATGTAGATTACGGATTAAATAATAACATATGTATCAGACACAATCAGATTAGACTGATTAGTCTCTGCAAACGTGCTTATGAATACCTATTAAATTAATTATGTTTATTATAATTTATTAACTCGAAGAAACATAGTTCTGTGTAGTGATTTTGTTTTTTTAAAACGGTGAGTTCCATTTTCATTTGTTTTTAAATCGTTTGACATTGAAAGAAGGCGAATAAAAAAAGTATTTTTGTTTGGAAATCTGGATGATGGTGATACGTCACAGTAAGTCATTTTCCCAACTGTGGGACAGTGTTATTTAGTTCTAAAGCAGATTATGTGCGCAGTACCAAATAAGAAAATGCAACAAAGATACCTATAGCTTATAGTTGGTTGATAACTATACTTACAATGCTGTTGTACATATAAATTTCAAGTTGATTACGTTACCAGAATTTAAAAAAGAACGGTCGTCAGAAACTGAAATAAAGTCTATTAAAAGTGCAAAGATATAAATTAATTTTAGCCAGTGAAAAACAATCCAGACCCTCCGATTATTATATTTTATCTATATTATAATCCATACTATTTTTCATACAAACCAAGTTATATGGAAGATATATTTATAATAGCGATCTGACCGCCATTGGCTCTGATTCTGTTAAACTCGCACTGAACTTATTTCGGAATATCGGTTTCTTTTTCACTCGTACGTAATTAGAAAAGGACCGACGAAAATTAGAGCTGTCAAATTAAGTTCCAACAAAATTTATATACTTATATTGCCGACACCCAGAAACGCGTGCCCTAAAATCACAGTGACACAAGGCGTACAAGCTTGACATTTCTAAGTTAGTTGTTATCTATTGCCGTCCTTTTCTCACGCTGCATGTTAGTAAAAGATGGCAATTCTTTAACTTTGTTTGCGTACAAGGGAATCAGCGCCATTATACCTTCAAACTACAACAGGATCTCTTTTAATTATACCCCTTGTGAAGTAAAGAATATTTTATATAGAATCTAACTTAATTTTCATGAGTGTATGTTTAAGATATAGATTTAATGTTCCTACACTGTTGTATTAATCACCATTCGCTGCAAATATTTACAAACACTGGTGATTATACAATAACAAGTTTGACATATGGTCAGATTTATAAAAAAAGGTTTTTTGACATTGAAACACTATACTGAAAAGGCCCGAAGATTACATGGTGCCTTTCATCAAGGTCAAGCTGTACATATCGCGGTCACGTTTAAGATTGGTCAATGTTTTTAATCACGTTTTTCAGCCTATACATAAGACTTTATTTTTGTATGTTTTGATATAGAATTTGGCAAAGCAAACATTAATATGAGTTTAGAATTAAATGTCAAAAACGTTTGTTTGTTAGCAAAACAAATGCTAAATATAATGTACCTACAATATAGTTCTAGTTACATATTTTGCAGTAACATTAGTCTATCACTGTCACACTACCGACATAGTACTCGTGTCAGAAAGAGATGGCAATACAAGTAAGGTAAATGTATTATGATTTTGGCTTTAGACTGGGGTCTTAATCACAACGAGGAAGAATTTAAGATATTTTACCGTCTTTATTGTTAGTTTTCCGTACCAAAATGCCAACGGGTCCCTATTTCTGAGCCTCCGCTGTCCGTGCGTCCGTCCATCTGACAGCGGGCTGTATCTCATGAACCGTGAGAGTTAGAGATTAAATTTTTAACATAGTGTACATTAATGTAGCCGTTATAACAACAAATAATAAAAAGTAAATACTGTCATATATTTTATCTTGTACAATGGTATGGAACTTACATTATGTGTGAGTCTGACTCGTACATGACCCGTATTTTTAGATTACCATTATCTATTTCGCCGCCAGGGGCGCTAGACGCACGTAATGTCCGTAAATGTCAAATCCCATAGTTTGTTTGTGGGCTTTGCCAGCTGACGGAACAGTGGCGCCAACTGGTGAGTGCAATAAAGGTTTCATTGCACCCGCGATTAAGGACTGATGGCTAAATACTCGCACAAAAACTTCGGTTTTTCTGAATTTATTATCATTAAGGATTAGCACTTTCTTTGTCATATAAGGGTTTATGACTCATTAGTACCGCAAATTAAAAATCATTTTTAAACCACGCATACACTTATTTAATAAAATAATCCCTGTGTTTTGGGGGTTTTCAAACATTCAGGATCACAATATCTTTCATAATATAAGATCTTTTAAACTGCGCAACGGATTTTAATGCAGTTTTCAGTAATAGATAGAGTGATTCAAGAGAAAGGTTTTTGGATATTACATGCATATTGTACCCGAGCGAAGCAGGGGCGGATGACAGTGCTTGTTTATATATTTATACTAGCTGTCCCCCGCGACTTTGTCCGCTTGTTTTAGTTTCAACGGTTTTTCATTTATGCTTCGCTCCTTTTGGTCGCAGCGTAATGTTATATAGCTTATAGCCTTCCGCAATAAATGGCCTATCCAACACTAATAGTTTTTTTAAATCGGACCAGTAGTTCTTGAGATAGCGAAGCAGCATTCTTAAGAAAGATAGAAGCGCGTTCAAACAAACAAACAAACAAACTCTTCAGCTTTATATATTAGTATAGATATATTTTAATATAAGCGCCATGCAAATTATGTCAATTTTCTTTCTTGTGGGAAAACCATCCAGGAATAGATTGATTATTATTTTCGAGCGTAAATAAAAAGCCTCTATAAAGTACACGAACTGCTCTTCCAGTAAAGGACGGATTGAATTTTTGTGCGGGCGGATAAGTCTATAGATAGTTTACAATGCAGGCGCGGCTTGAAGCATACGATACTGACTGTTTCAATGTGTCTTCAACGTGGTTAAAATCCTCAGCGATCTTTATTTCTAGTTATTTGGATATTTTTAAGAGATCTGTGCCGTGATCTTGCTGGGAAAAAGAAGGCTGTCACGCGTATCGTTAAGAAAATATATAAATATAGCTGTCCCCCGCGACTTTGTTCGCGTGTTTTAGTTTCAACGGTTTTTCATTTTTGCAACATTTTTCATTTATGCTCCGCTCCTATTGGTCGTAGCGTGATGTTATATAGCCTATAGCCTTCCTCAATAAACGGACTATCCAATGCAAAAAGAATTTTTCAATTCGAACCAGTAGTTCCTGAGATTAGCGCGTTCAAACAAACAAACAAATAAAGAAAATAATAGAAATTGGGTATCTAATTTAAAAAAAATAAAATAAACAATTAATGAATTACGTAAAGGGGTGTTAACAAGGGCAATTCTTGGCAAAGTCTACTTACAAAATATTTGTAATTGCCATAAATTGCTAGGTGTATCCGAGATATCATTTATATCCAAAAGAAGTAACTACTTGATTGTATCTTCTGAATATTTTATAATAATAATAGTTTATTTCAGACCAAGATAGTCCATAGAGTGTTAGCAATACACAGGCACTTAAGAACTAAGTTAGTAATACACAAATACTAAAATAAACTAAAGTAACATAAAAATTATCCTGTTTGTAGGCGGATCCAATGCCTCCATATAGTACTCTCTACGTGCTCTGCAACCACCCTCAGGTAGCTGTTGGGACTGTCCTTCACTCCTCGCATCAGCGATGCTGCTCTTTTCCTAATTATTGCATAGTAACCGTCCACTTGTGCTTCTGCAAACATTGCTGACGCACTGTAATAGCGAAACAGTCCCATCAACATCCTGAAGGCATTGCTGTACTGAACTCTCAGAGCGCTCACGGCCCTCTGAGTGCAATTGGCCCACAGGCTGTCGGTATAAAATGATTGGCAGTAGGCCCTAAACAAGGTGGTTTTGACTGCCTTTGAACATCTGGCAAACCTGCGAGCCAGCTTGTTACACCAAATCGTGAGCCCCCTGCGTTCCCGTTCTACATCTAGGTCATCTGTCAGGCATAATAAGAAGATTAAAATATTTACGTGGAGAAAAATTAAAGGCGATTTTGAAAGATTGCAAACTATGATGTTCAATCGATCTCAACGCTGCCTGTGCGCTGACTCTTACGCAGCAATGATTAGGTAAATATCGCGTTACGCATTACCACGAGCTAAATTGCACTTTATTTTGCCGCAACTAGAGTCGTATACAAAATAACAAGCGCGTAATTTCGCTACTTATTCAGTGATCAATCTCTGTACTATACATGATTTTTTCCATGTGACTGTTCACTTTTTTATCACACCTATCAATTAAATAAGCTCCTTATCAATGCTTATCACTGCTAAATAGATGATTTACTATCAAATCTAACATATTTTCTGAGAATATTTTGCCTAAACAATTTGTATGTTGATATTTTTGCTAAAAAACAGTGTCTAACGATAGATAGCTAATAATAATTGAATTCGCAGCTATAATATAACTCTCTGACAATAAACAACCTTATTTGACCTTTTATAACCTTATTAATGACGGGCCTGTTGGTCTAGTGGTTAGTGACCCTGACTGCTAAACCGGAGGTCGTGGGTTCGATTACCACCCAGGACGAATCTTTGTGTGATGAGCACGATCATTTGTTCTGTGTCTGGGTGTAATTTATCTATAATATGTATGTATTTAGAAATATATAAGTATGTTTATCAGTTGTCTGGTTGCCATAGCACAGGCTCTGCCTAGTTTGGGATCAGATGACCGTGTGTGAGATTTCCCAAGATATTATTATTATTATTATTATTTAGTGTTTACTTTTCCAAGCTATGTTGGGGTCGGCTTCCAGTCTTACCGGGTTCAGCTAAATACATACTGTATTTTACATGGAGCGACTATCAATCTCACCTCCGCAATCTACTTATATTGATGAACTGTTTTTATACTGTAGGTACCAATATAAAAACCTGAAGAAGTAGGAAAAGATAAAGAATTTTAATAGATATTTCACTACATTACAAGCTTTGCATTACATTAGGACCGCTTGAAGCAGTTGCTATCGACTGCTTCAAGCGGTCAACAAGCTACGATTGCGTGGTGAATTATAGATGCTAAACAGATATATACGGGCGGCCTAAACTGTTATTAGTTCTAAGTATATATCTTTCATTTTTTTCTTTCTTTTTACAAAATACGACTCGCGCACTAAGGAATTTAATCCTTGTGTCGCCGGGGATTTCAACAACATTCAAATCACATGCACATAGAACACCCAGACTTAGAACAAGAATTTCTGGTTCACACAAATGCTTGTTCATGCGGGGATGAAACCGCAGCACGTCGCGCACTGTGGTAATTGGCGTGGTGACCTATACCACTCGACTATCCGTACAGTCAAATATATTTACAGGCCTTTGCGGTGCTAGGGTAAGCCCTTACAAAACGGATTATCTATCGTTATTACTAACCATATCAAGTCTGCACGCCTTGACGTTTAAGTTCTATGAAATACTAAAATGACAATCGAAAGGTTTGATTTATGTAACCTTAGGGTAAGCTTTTAAAAGTTATCGAATATCGCTATTGTTATGGCTATCCATGTCGGGACTGCTCGGGTTCCATGCCCAGGGTTCCGAATGTGGAAGGCTCCGAAGCCTGGAATCACCTGCCTTCCGTGATGGATACCCTCACGCAAATCGTTTGAGTCGGTCCTGGACCACTATACAGATAATTATTATACACCCAATAAAACACGCCTAAAAATTTACATTATCTATACTAATATTATAAAGCTGAAGAGTTTGTTTGTTTGTTTGTTTGTTTGAACGCGCTAATCTCAAGAACTACTGGTTCGAATTGAAAAAATATTTTTGTATTGGATAGTCCGTTTATTGAGGAAGGCTATAGGCTATATAACAGCACGCTACGACCAATAGGAGCGGAGCATAAATGAAAAATGTTGCAAAAATTAAAAACCCTTGAAACTAAAACACGCGAACAAAGTCGCGGGGGATAGCTAGTTATTAATATGTACAATTACTACTTAGCCCTCTTCCTCTCTCCTAATTGTTTGCTGTGCCCGACAGGGTCCATATTGATCTTTTATGTTAAACCACCTATTTAACACATAATGGAATATAATAATATTAGGTTTTGAGATAGTTTTAATAAAACGGCGGCCCCTGTTTTGACACAAATTTTACGATTTTACTTGTTCATACTAGTGCCTACAGTTCATACTCGATATGCGCACTCTATAGTCTACTTATTTTTTTCTCTTTGTTTAATACTTTTTTATCTTATGCAAAACAAAAAAGACCTTACTTTTGCTAAATCTATCTATGAAATTACTAAGGCCAGATTTTAATAATGTTACAACTTTTAAAATTATGATGACATGTCGAGATAGTGCTGTTACGCATATACTTCGATAAGGTTCACAATAAAATCGATCGTTATCAAAATTATAGGGTAATCGAGATATCTATGTTTAAAATCTAGATATTTTTATAAAGAGTGCTATATTTTTAACTTAGGAGTTATTACACTAACTAAGACATGACACCGACTAAATAAGTAATAGCCGTATAATAATAATATCTTGGGACAACTCACACTCGGCCATCTGATCCCAAACTAGGCAGAGCCTGTATTATGGTAACCAGACCACTGATAAACTTACTTATATATTTTAAATGAATACATATTATAGATAAATTACACCAGACACAGAATAAATGTTCGTGCTCATCACACAAAGATTTGTCCTGCGTGGTAGTCGAAACCACGACCTCCGGTTTAGCATTTAGGGTCACTAACCACTAGATCAACAGGCCCGAATGGCACTGAGCAGTCGATGCACAATTTGTTCGCCGGATAAAGATACTGCGCTTGAATTTTATTTGCCGTGGCCAAGATGAGCGCGACAACCCACATAGCGTTCTACGTGTTCGCAGCAACCAATAGTCAAATTTTATAAGTTTGAAAGCATTTTAATTTTGTAAAAAAAACATATGACAATTAATATGTCTTAAATAACAATATGTCAATTAAAGTATAATCCGTTTGAAAAATCCCGCTTAAGTATAATGCGTCGCGCACATACATTTAATTCAATATTCTAAGAAAGAAAGATTATAATATTGATCGTTGATTAGATTATGTATATAAAACAATTATTTAATTACTGCATACAGTCGTAGTCAGTCGGTTTTGAGACGGTAAAATATACACTCTTTTTTCTTTATTTTTGTTTAGACATATTAATGTGGACAACACCACATACCTACATAGCTCTGAACCCAAAGTAAGTAGCTAAAGCATTTGTACTACAAAATCAGAGATAACGAAGGTACCACAAACACCCACATCAAAAACTGACTTTCTACATTGATCTGTCCGGGGTTGCAAACCCGGAGCACACGGTTCATGCCACTCGACCACGGACGGCGACAACTAACTTAATAAATCTATTTATTAGTTTTGTAATTTACTAATTTAGTACATCAAATATTTTTCTTAAAGTACTTGTGTAGCACTCAGGAAGAATCTTAACTTGCCCAAGTTGAGGCGCGGAAATCACTTTGACTGCAACGTCAAAGCTATTGGTTGTCGCGCTAACTTGCCCACGGCAACCAACGGTCAAGTGTGATCACTATATTCCGGCAGACAATATTTACATCGTCTGATCAGTGCTCAAATATTTATAGTTTTAAATGAATAACCTATGTATTTGAGTGTACATGGTGTAATCACTGCAAACAACTCGCGTATTACTGAATCATATCAACGTAAGCGGTGATACGGCCAGACTTACTGACTACTCGTTTATACAGGCTGTTGTAAAAAAAATACTGCACTGATAGCCGATTGGTATAGGTCACCATGACAAATACCACTGTGCGCGAAATGCTGCGGGTTCGATCCTTACATATAACAAACATTTGTGTTATCCACTAATGCTTGTTCAAAGTCTATGTGTTCTTTATGCATGTGATTTTAATGTTTGTAAGAAAAATTGTAATTTAGAATCCGCTAAGCAGTGACCGTCGAGATTTTTATTAACAAGGCCAATAGAGTATATGTAAGTGTTGAAAGATAGAACAATTTTTTAGTAATTGTTTAGTATGACGATATTAACTCTTCATTGGACATTAAAAACATCTGACTAAGCTAAGCAAACATTTGTGTGATTTTCTTTGTGGAAATGATATGAATGTTTGCAAAATCCCCGCGATACAGGGATTTTTTTTTTATTAAAAGTTATCTGGCTTTGGAAAAATCTGCTATAATTGAGACTATATTTTTGATTTTATTATTATATATTTTGATAGTAGTACCCACAACCAAACCGTGAAAACGGTTTTGTGGGGCAAATATAGTATATTCAAATAACTATGTAAAGGTAATTAAATAAATAAATATCGTCTTCAAACTCTTGTTTATTTGGCGCGGTCCCTAAAAATCCCCTAAAAGTGCTACTTAGTAGCCTAATTAGAAATAAATGAATTTTGATTTCGATTCGGAATTTTTTGAAATGCACTTGCAAAACTATGTACCTATATGCTACTGTACAGATATACATATTGGCTTAGAAAATGATGTAAAGCTATTAAAAAAATTAAGAAACCCGCGATAAATAGAAAATTACTGATAACTTTTGAAATGCCAAACAGATCTTCATCAATTATAGCTAAGTACCATCCCATACATTTCAGCTTTTAGCAAACAAAAAAATATCTTCATAATCAATCCATTCGTTTAGAGTGTACAGAAAGACACACAGATACACAGACAGACATGGCAAATACCCCTCGTTTTGCATAGGGGTTAAAAAGGTACCTTACTCCGCCCTCGACGAGGTGGCGGGTTGTGACGTACTCTAGACTAACTTACTAACACACCCGGGCCACACGTCGGCGCCGACGCTCGTACCAACGTTGGTCCGATAAATTCGTGAGGTGCCAACACGTTGGCCACTGTAATAGTTATGCCCCGTCCAAAGTAAAGAATTCCGATACAGATTACATATTATTTGAGGAGCTATACGGTACGGTATACTTCATTATGTATGTATGTGTCTGGGTGTAATTTATCTATAATATGTAATATGTATGTATTTAGAAATATATAAGTATGTTTATCAGTTATCTGGTTGCCATAGCACAGGCTCTGCCTAGTTTGGGATCAGATGACCGTGTGTGAGATGTCCCAAGATATTATTATTATTATTATTTTGTATCTCTCTTTTTTTTACGGGCTATCCTCAGTATTGAGAATACCCGGTCCTTTGAAAGGCTTACGTGGGGACACAGGTCCAACACGCAGTGGCCTTGTTGAGAATTTTACTCTAAACTGGGATGGGACATCTACTAGGGCCCATCCACCTCTGCTCTATGGAAGAACAGACATGAATGGTCCAAAGTAGATACAGAGCTATTGTAAATTATGAATGGAAAGTAAAAATTTAGGCTATGTGTAGGTAAATGTTATTATTATTATTATTTTTTTCATTTGGCCATGCGGACGGCAATTTTGTGGATAAGGATATCATTTTCGTTCAACCATACTAGAAGTGTTATTAAATCAGCAAGAAGATTGACGTTGGCGCCAACGTGTGAACAGATCGCGAGTGTTGGCTCAGATTCCCTTGACATAATCAACTCTCGTCAGCCAACTTCCAACGTTCTCAATGCACTCGTTGGACAAGGGGCATTGGGGCCAATGCGTAGAGTCGGCCTTACCAAGAACCAGTCAGAGGTTGCTACCTCGCTTAGCTTGTTACATATCACTCGGGGAAGTTCTACACAATATTGCCGATATTTTGTCATAAAGAAGCTTACGGATGCTTCGGACAGTAAAACTCGTCACTACTTTTAGCTATCTTCTTAATTCCTTGACAATATTTAAGGAAAATTGATAGACTCAGATTGCGATTTGATAAGATATGAATTTTAAATGACGTTTTGATTCTTCGAAAGGTTTAAGCTGATGTAGGCAATTTTTATAACCATAGGTACTTATATTATGTGTCTGTCTGTCTGTTACGCTTTCACGGCTAAACCACACAACTGACTTTAGTGAAATTTGTGTGAAGTTAGCTTAAAACCCAAGATAAGATATAGGCTACTTTTGCCGCGATAACCAATATCTACGCAGGCGTAGCCAAGGGTGGAGGCAAGCGCTGGGCTGCCTTCGGGCCGCAGGCGAACAGGGCGTCGAAACAGGGTGCTTCATGACCTTAGACCATTTTGAGGTTGGGCCTGTGGGTGACGAGGAGAACACCTCGTCACCCGATCAGCTGACAGGCCCTGGAGAATACGGAAACAAAGTCCCACGTGTCCGTCTTCGGAAGGAGTGAGGGGTAGACACTATATACCTACCCCTCTAGTAGGGGACCTACAAGGACTCAGGCCCACCGGAGCCCCGCCGAGTATGCGTGAGCGAACCTGGGACTCCGGCAAAGGCAAGGATGGGACCGGGGTGTTTTTAGTCGGTGCAAGTCCGACATATCCCCACGTCGTGCCCTCGGCGTGGGTTGAAGTCATTAGATTTTCACCCCGTAACAAAAAAAAAAAGGCGTAGCCAAGGGCGAAATCTTGTTACATATATATATAGGTTTCAATTTCATGCTACGTGGTCATTAAAACTAATTTAGGATCGGCTTCCAGTTTTACCGGATTCTGCTTAATACCATTATGTTACATGGAGCAATTGGATTTAATAATAATATTGTTCTAACCGAGTTTGGATCACAGCGGTTTCTCTCAATAGAGATTAGCCATCTGCAGTGTTATTCTGTGAGACCTCGTTCTAAACTTGGAATCTGTATCCACTGTGAGTTTCTTGATTGGCATTCTACAAACTCGGTTGATAACTAGCGCTACCCTTGCGAGCGTGACAGTAAGTTGAACTAAATTAACCGTGATATTTTGACTGATAAAGTATGAGATGACGTAAGAAGTGGGATTTAGTAAGGTAATTCCCCCGTCACTTCGACGCTCACTTTGCACTCGAACCCGATTAAAAGTGTCAAATAATACGCGTGAGAGTGAACGTGAGATGCGAGTTGTTGTTTGAATTATACAGGCTGCGCAGGACATATTTTCGAGCATCAGTATGTGCGCGAACACAGTTGCAATCCTTCACTGTCATATGCCGATGGGACGGCAATCCACCACGACCGGAGAGAATGCAGGGCCAACTTTACGTGCTCTCCGAGACACGGGGATGTAAAGACAGCCTAACTTCCTGACTTCGATCTGTACTGAGTATTTCAAAACAGAAATATTCAGTAACTATTTTAGGCAAGACCTGGGATTCGAACCTGAGACCTCCTGTATCACAGCCACAACGACCACTACACCAAGGACACAGTCAGAAAGAGAGTTTTAATCTGTAGTCAAATATCATGTCAACTAATGATTGGTTAACTAAAATACTTACAACCATTTAGTTTTTTAACAGACTTAAAAAAAAAACCGGTCTGTTGCGAGTCGGACTCGCACACTAAAGGTTCCGTACAAGATAATATATATACATATAATACATATACATAAAGTATGTAAAGTACTTCTCTATCATTTGGTGTCATAGCAGCAACAGAAATGCACACTCTGAGAAAATTTCAACTCTACGTATTTCGGTTCATGGGATACAACCCACTGACCGACGGATGCACGGACAATGACCACTTAGTAGGGCCCCATTGACACTCTTCGGGTACAGAAACCTAAAAAGGAGGAGTTTGTCAATTCGTCGGAATCTTATTTTCATTATGTATGTTCCCGATTCCGATGGTCGAAGATGCCTGGACCGATTCGGAAAATTCTTTTATTGGTTTGAAAGGCTTACTTCTTTGGTGGTCCCATGGTCACGAGGATAGGAAGTAATAATAATATCCTGGAAAAATCAAGAGAACTGTATATAAAGTCGGATTAATTTAAAAAAAAAATCTTGTAAGTTATTCGGCCTTCCAGAAACTTGAAGTAAAGAAATTTTAAATCATCCGTTTTACCCACGTAACCCGGGACATTTGATAAGTCTATAAATGCGAATGTAACTCTCGTCTGTTACGCTTTTACGGTTAAACTGCTAAACCGATTTTGATTTAACTTGGTATAGTAAAGTAATCTTGGATCCTATGAAAGGAGATTACTTTTTGCCGCAAAATCAAAAGGTTTTTTTATTTCTTATAAACCTCAAAAAGGCGCTTAAGAAACGTTAAAGTTACAGAACTAAATGACTCTAGGTGCGCAGTTGCAAAGTGTCCTTCCTAAGGAGAAGAACCGGCAAGAAACTCCATAGGTTACTCTTTTAAAAACAAGTTTAATACATTCAATGTAGGTACATTATTAGATAAAGATAATGCGTCAACAATGCAGCCCGCGGTAATGGTAATGAATAAATTAAGTAGAACCGCGATAACCGACATCAACGAAGGCGGAGCCGCGGGAAACAGCTAGTTTAAAATAATTATTATCAGGATAATAAATTGTGTCAGATTTTACGTCAATACTTTAAGAATTAATACAGTCAAAACTACAGTAAAATTCGATGAAGCATTTTTATATGAAACTGATATAAATCTATAATTAAGTATATCAGATTATTATCAATATATTTATTCAGACTCACAATTTATGTTTTTAACTTTGCTTTGATAATGTCTTTGATAAGAGTTGATGAGACAGATATGAATTAATGTAAAACTATATAAAAAAGCCGACTGTTTTATCATTGTGTTCTATTAATGTATTTTTATTGATTTTTATGTTATTAAAATTGGTTTAGTGTTGGGAATAATCAGTTAACTTTAAGAATTTTAGTCGATATAAAAATTATTATCTATAAAACTACTAAATAATTGTTTGTGTTTTTATATTGTACACGTGCATCAGCTCGAGCAGTCCGTGTATAATGATCACTGACTAACTGCAAAAAACATAAAAAAATAAATAAAAAAAACCTGTGGGAGAACTTCCTCATTTTCAAGTCGGTAAAAACATTTATGTTTAGCAACACAAAAAATTAACAATTGGGCAAAAGAGATTACAATGTCGACTCCACAAAACATTAAGAGACATCGTGGCCGGCCAGAAAGATATATGAGCTATAGAGAGTAATTTAGGAGGTAGGTTTTATGTATAATACATGTCATGATACATGCATATTGCGTGTGACGCCGGGAGGGTCGCTAGTAATAAATTAAGTAATAATAATAAAAATATAGGGCAGCACAACGGACACAACGGATCTGAGTGCTCCAGGGAGTCACTCCTTAGGAGGGCTCCCAGCTCTTTCTTGCCTTAACTGGCTGGCTAGAGAGGGGTCGCTAGAGCTACATGCTCGGGGGTGGAAGTGTCTAATGGCGTAATAGCGAGGAAACCCGCTCCGGGTCCGCTACTGTGACCCGCGATGGCGAAATCGGGGCCGCACCGCTCGACACCCCTAGCCGCTCGCACTGGTGTTGCCTCCTGCTGCCTATCGTGGCGGTTATGTTGGGGGGCCCATTTGGTGAGCTGGCGAGTCACCACCTGCCTATTTGATTGCATTTATATGTGTTAGAAGGCAGGTGCCATAGTTTTCCGATTTAGTTCTAATAACCAATCCACTAACATTTACCTACACATAGCCTAAATTTTTACTTTCCATTCATAATTTACAATAGCTCTGTATCTACTTTGGACCATTCATGTCTGTTCTTCCATAGAGCAGAGGTGAATGGGCCCTAGTAGATGCCCCATCCCAGTTTAGAGTAAAGTTCTCAACAAGGCCACTGCGTGTTGGACCTGTGTCCCCACGTAAGCCTTTCAAAGGACCGGGTATCCTCAATACTGAGGATAACCCGTGAAAAAAGAGAGATAAAAATATTATTTTTGTGTCCATTTCACTGCGAAATTACGCAAACAGCTTTAAAAGTTTACACATGTTAAGACTGGTCTGCAGTTTATCAAAGAAAGGACATTGCAATATCTAAAAGTCATCGACTTTTAGTTAAACAAAGAATCAAATCAACTATCATAACATTATTGTATTCACATCTCTACTGATATAAATGATATCGACAACAAAATTCTTCCCAGAATTAAATCAATATACAATGATTAAAATCAAAAGTGATTGTGACAAATTAATTTTGGTATTTTTCTTTTATCTTTTTAATCAACTGTTTAAAAGTAATTGGATTAAAAGATCTTAATCAGCTGTTGGTACAGTAATTTTCAATTATTTTTTAATTTTTCAATATGAAAGATAGGATCGGATTCTACCCTTCAATTTCAGCCTTGTTCGTAACAGTGAAATAAAATATAAATGGCGCCGATTCCCTTGTACGCTAACTAAATCAAAATTAAACCATTGCTGTTTTTTACTAACATACAGCGTGAGAAAAGGACGGCAATAGATAACAACTAACTTAGAAATGTCAAAACAGTTGTCGCCTCTGAACATCACTGTGTTTTAGTGCACACGATTCTGCGTGCCAGTAGATTCGTATGAGAATTTTAGTTGAACCTAAATTTGACAGCTCTAATTTTCGTCTGTCCTTTTCTAATTGTGTACAAGTGACAAAGATACCAATGTCCTAAAATAAATTTATTGTACTTTTAACAGAATTGGAGCAATAGGTGCGCATATCAAGTATGAACAGTATGAACAAGTAAAATTCGAGATAAAACTGAGCGCGCCGTTTTATTAAAACAATCTCAAAACCTAATATTACCCTAATAATATCGGAACCTTCGATATTTTCGCATAAACGTCTGTCGTCGCACGGAAAATAACTTAAATCAGTAAACGGGCGTAGTACTTACATCTAAATTTGCTTACGCTCGGCACAACGGGTTACTAGCGATGCGAGCACTTTATGCTTGTCCACGTATACTCTCAGGAATAAATCGCATCTATATATATCTATACTTACTAATATATAAAACTGAAGAGTTTGTTTGTTTGTTAGTTTGTTTGAACGCGCTAATCTCAGGAACTACTGGTCCGATTTAAAAAAATCTTTTAGTGTTGGATAGTCTATGTATTGAGGAAGGCTATAAGCTATATAACATTACGCTGCGACCAAAAGGAGCGGAGCATAAATGAAAAATGTTGCAAAAATGAAAAACCGTTGCAACTAAAACACGCGGACAAAGTCGGGGGGGACAGCTAGTATTATATAAAAATGAAACTCCAAAATGTATGTACGCGCATAACTTCCGAACGACTGCAACAAATCGGTTAATTATTTTTTTGTTATGTTCCTTAGTGTAAGGACAAATTATGTAGAAAAACATTTTTTAAAAGTCATGTTATGCAAAGTGACTAAGCTGATAAGAAACTAAGTAGGGTAGGGTAGGTAGGGTATGTAGGTAGGGTAGGGTAGGGTAGGTAGGTACGTAGGTAGCTGTGGTGCGTGATGAATTGCAATGCATTGCCACGCACCAACACAACACGCGGATGACGTAGCACGGCGGTTCAGGTTTAGTCAGTAAGAGTCTGACACTACCCGTTCGCTCCCCCGAGTGAGCGTGTCCATGAGGATACCTCCGCCCAAACAAAAAAAAAAAAAAAAAGTACGTAGGTAGCTAGATAGGTTAGGTATGTAGGTATGTAGGTAGGTATGTAGGTAGGTAGGTAGCAGGGTAGGTAGGTAGGTAGCAGGGTAGGTAGGTAGGTAAGTAGGTAGCTAAATAGGTTAGGTATGTAGGTAGGTAGGTAGGCAGGGTAGAGTAGGGTAGGTAGGTAGGGTAAGGTAAGTAGTCAGTTGACGGGAGCGAAGCCGCAAGTTCAGCTAGTAGGTATATAATTATAGAGCCTCCCCGATTGGTATCTTAGTATTATACATGCCTCTGTTGTATCGTGACGTAATTAATATAAAATTCTCAGGTCTGCGAATTCTTGATGCAATAAATGATATTAAAGCTTCTACGACAACGCAATTAAATGTACAGCCATTTATGTCTTACATTTTTCATGATCATGCTCATCACACAAAGATTTTTCCTGGGCGGGAATCGAATCGACGACCTCCGGTTTAGCAATCAGGGTCACTAACCACTAGACCAACAGGGCCTGTCAAATTTATAATTAGCTTTTAAACCCGAAAAAAACACAGATACATAATTTTAGGTACCTAGCAGGAACGGAGGTTCATTAATTGCACTTGTTTTTAATTGTATTGACATTATTTTGATGACTCAGTGGTTCATTGAACTTTTATTTTTTAAGTTAGAGGTCAATCTTTGATATCTAAGTGACTCGATGTGTCATGTTAATTACTTTCTTATAAAAAATATATACTAAATAAATAATAAATAAACGTGGATAACATCGCATACATTGCTCTGAACGAAAGTAAGAAGCTAAAGCACTTGTGTTATGGTATTCAGAGACAACGACCCACAAACACCCAGACCCGAGACAATGTAGAAAAGTGGTTTTCTACATTGTCCCGGCCGGAAGGATTTATACTTATTTTAAAGTGAAGCAGACCACAGGATGTACTTAGGTAGCACTCTGGGAGGATCTCTACTTACGCCCCTAATGCCATAGATTTAATATGATGACGAATCCATTAGATATTGTTTACTGACTAAATTCTAATTTCACGTTAACAGTTAATCTAATCGTCAATATATTAAGATATGACAGGAAATCAAATTTACGTACTTTGCATATGACTAAGATAGTCCATTTGGAACCGGAGGTAAAACACCTTTATCGTGAAAATTTAAGCTTAAAAAGCAACGTCATGATTACGGATCTAAATTAAATGATTATATCCGTAATAATTATTAAGAACAAAAATATTCCGCTGTTGTAATGGTTTCTTCTCATACAAGGAAAAACCAGTATTAATGACTAAACTTATAGTTGAAGTACTTAAGTATATGCAGTCGCTTTGTTAAATACGGTATTCAACTGAATAAAGTAAGACTGGAAGCCGACTCCAACATAGCTTAGGAAACGGTTAGACAGAACATTACAAAGCTTAAATTTAACAATGTTTTAAAAGCAAAACTTTCTACACTATATTTTTCTTAACAGTTAAGTAGTCAGTGGAGTCTTGAAAAACTCAAGCCGACAATGTATATAATTTTAAAAGGATTTACATACTTTTGAATATGGTTCGTCTAGATGGCTAAAAGTTCTTTCTTTCTATCTTAAGCCGTTTGTTCCGACTACCATAAAAATAAATGTGTGCTAATAAAGGTTACCGATTTAAAAAAAGCTGCTATGGTCGCTGTTCTGACATCTATCAATTTAAACCAATCACAGAATACTAGCTTATAGAATATATATATAGACGTGATGTGACAATAGCTACTCTACCGGATTTTTTAAATCAGTAGTTCCCATTAAAATAATAAACAAATGCATAGTATGCTTATAGTGGGTACCTGACTTAAAAACTCATTAAAATAGACAAACCCTGCTCACCCCAGCGTGGTTTAAGTATAACTAGCGACCCGCCCCGGCTTCGCACGAGTGCAATGCTGATACTAAATACACTACAGAAAAACTGTGAACGTTGTATATAAAAACATAGCGGCCCGCTCCGGCTTCGCACGGGTAAAAAATATATAGCCTATGTGATTAAAATCGATCCAGTAGTTTTGATTTATTCATTACTGCCCGTGGCCCGCACGCATTAAATTTGGAGTAAAACAATCCCCCTTTCCCTATACCATGAAGATTTCCTGCTATCTTTGGAATATCTAAATTCATACACTACATTTTTACTTATTTACTTTTTACATTTTTAACTATTTATTTTATTTTTACAACATATTACAGAATGTCTTTATAAACAACGTTCACAGCTTTCTTGTCATTAGACAATACAAACATGTTTTCTCTGGAGGTCACTCTTAAAAGAGCGACATACAGTTGTCCATGTGAAAAACAGTCAACGCTCAAATCTAAGCCTGCAACGTTGAAGGTTTGACCCTGCGATTTATTAATGGTCATTGCAAAAGATGTCTTTACCGGGAACTGTATACGTTTAAATTGGAAGGGTAAATCCGATGGTATCAGAGGGATTCGGGGAATCAATACATCTTCTCCGGTACCACATCCTGTGAGTATTGTGATGATGAAAGTTTTCAATGATTTTACCAGCAAACGCGTGTCATTGCAAAGTTTAGGTGGATTCAGGTTTCTTAATAAAATAACAGGACAACCTACTTTCAACACCATTTTGTGAGGAGGGAGTCCAGACGGGTTCAAAGAATTTAGAAATTCTGTAGGAAAATGAACAGCTTCTTCAAAAGAATATAGAATCAATATAAAGAATCAAGTTATTTACTTTATCTACTTGTTCGTTAGCTGGTGACAGAATCGCTCTTTCTTTAAACCAAGATATTGTCTTATAACTTATGTTATCAATGTCAGGATAGACATTGTTGACTAACTCTTGGATGTTGTCTATCAAAACGCAAAGGTTTTCTTGGTCAATCCTTCCCTCACTTTGTGTTAACTCTCCATTGCCAACTTTTAGCAGCATCTCTGGAAATAGCCCGTTCTCACGTGAAGATGACGAAATCCTCATATCAGTTTTAAGCTCTAATTTATTGACATGTGGCCAAAGGTTGGATCTTTTTAGGAAAGCATTTATTTCGTCAGCACATGTTCCTCGAGTCACAATTGGTAGGATTTGACAGAAATCTCCTGAGAACAGAATTATACATCCACCCCTACGTCCCGCAATTTTTAAATCTGTAATATCTTCGAAAATATTCACATAAATCATACGGTGTAAAGGGCCATATAGATCAATATTAAATGAACAATGTATTCAAGGTATTTAATTGGTTAAGGATTAATGCTGTATTGGTTAAAATCGCTTCGAAAATTAGCCATTATTTGTCGTAAAAAGTAAATGACAAAAAAAAGTTATTGTGGGTTATCCATAAGAGATAGACATATACCATCACGGACTTTTCTGTAGACCTTTTCAATGTGTACAATACTTAGTACATTATTTTGATAAAACTCGTAGGGTTCAGCCTGCGTTTGCAATGTAAGCGGAAAAAATGTAATTATTTACGACATCACATTAGAAACCTCAAAAATAACAGTACTTCTCCACTATTTAATGGATGTTATTATACATATAAACCTTCCTCTTGAATCACTCTATCTATTAAAAAAAACCGCATCAAAATCCGTTGCGTAGTTTCAAAGATTTAAGCATACAAAGGGACATAGGGACAGAGAAAGCGACTTTGTTTTATACTATGTAGTGATGATACAAAAACTATTAGAAATACTGACGCAATTCGGTTAATTTAATTATTCAATTAATGTATTTATAAATAAATGTACAATAATCTTACATCTAATCTGTTTATTTGATCTGATTATAAGACTACATTAAAATATTTAATAGCTGTTGCTGTCGCATCGCTTAACCTAAAAAAATCTACAATTCGATCTATGGTTTAAAAGAAAATCACTGCCACTAGCGCCACCTATCCGGCACTTACGTAACTATGTTCATCGGAGTGGTCATGTCGCCCTGTATATGTGCGCAAAGTTTCATTTCTATTAGGCTAACGGTTGGGCTAAAAGTTTTAGGTGAATATACGTACACACATGTTTTCTCTTTTATATATTATATTTATCACTAACTGTTTCCCGCGGCTCCGCCCGCGTGGATGTCGGTTATCATGGCAAAAAGCCTATGTCCTTTCTCATATTTCTATCCAGTCCACTTGACTCCGCCTACTCGCAAACGAAATAATTATTCGTGTAGCGCCTTAAGACAGTTGCACTTTTAATAAAAACATGATACTTATCTATAATACCTAAGAGTATTTTATTCATTGATTGTATCGCGGATATTTTACATTTAAATAATGATAGTTTGGCCACGCCTCCTGTAAGGGAAATTTTATAATAGGGATGTTTACAAAATTTTGTTTTGTTGACTTACATACTGAAGAAATATTAGACACGTATTTTGTCTTATATCTCGTAAACAAAAAAACGAAGATACAGTGAATGGAAACTTTGCGTGACGTCACTTTTATACAAATTTAGTGAAATATTGACCTCACAAGCCTCATGAACTGTTATTTATTTATATAAATGAATAAACAAAAGTTTTATTACATGAATAATCTAATACAATTTATAGTAGGCGTCCACCGTGGTCGAGTGGCGTAAACATCGGTATTGAAAGTGTCGCGAGTTCTGGGGCCCCGGGTTCGATCCCCGGACGGGTCAATGTAGACAACCACTTATCTACATTGTCCCGGGTCTGGGTGTTCGTGGTACCTTCTTTGTCTCTGATTCTATAACACAAGTGCTTTAGCTACGTACTTTGGGTTCAGAGCAATGTAACTATGTGATGTTGTCCTCATACATTGCTCTAATCCCAAAGTTGTGATTTTGAGCTATCACAATTTATAGTATAATACACATTTATCGATAATTCTATTTACATACTACTATTCTGACTATAAGATATTATACGATATGCCGTTCGCGTGAAGTCATTCGATAATTTTTCATTGATTTGACAAGGGATAATGACTCTCTAAGTTCATTCAATCCCATTGAATGATTTTTCATTACAAAACATTAATTGGATTTTAATGTACCTAGAGGGTTGTAGATATTAATGATTTTAATGATTATAACTCAGTACAACCTGACACTTGCTGCAAATTGCAAAAAATGTAAGAAAAATTGAAAGTGGGCTAGCCTTCTTTTTTTTTGACGGGGTGAAAATCTAATGACTTCAACCCACGACGTGGGGATATGTCGGACTTGCACCGACTAAAAACACCCCGGGCCCGTCCTTGCCTTTGCCGGAGTCCCGGGTTCGCTAAAGCATGCTCGGCGGGGCTCCGGTGGGGTTCGCGGGCTACCCTGACGCTTTCACCTTAAACCGATTAATCTAAGATTTTGTAGAGCTATTGAATACAAAGTTTTAACACTTTTTCGTCCAATATTACGTCTATTGCATCGCCATTATCCATGAACCTAAAATCAATGCTAAACATAAAGAGTTTTTGACAATATATACATTTTTTTTTCACCTTTAAAAGGGTTCAACCTACGCCGCGGGCACGGCGTGGGATATACCGGACTTTCATCGAAAAATAAACACCCTGGTCCCGTCTCTGCCCTTGGCCGGAGTCATGGGACCGTAGGCGCGTTCTCTGGCCGACAATAACACTTCAATACCAAGGGCCTCTTATCAAATGTTAAAAAAATCACGGTTATCACAACCTTTATCTAACATTAAAATTACTTGAGAATAATATTGTGGAATATTATCTGATTACTAGCTGTCCCCCGCGACTTTGTCCGCGTGTTTTAGTTTCAACGGTTTTTCATTTTTGATTTTTTATTAATGCTCCACTTTTTTTGGTCGCAGCGTAATGTTATGTAGCTTAAAGCCTTCCTCAATAAATGGGCTATCCAACATTGAAAGAATTTTTCAAATCGGACCAGTAGTTCCTGAGATTAGCGCGTTCAAACAAATAAACAAACAAACTCTTCAGCTTTATAATATTAGTATAGATAAAAATTACTTGAGGACAATATTGTGGAATATTATCTGATTATAGCACGTTCCTAGAAGCTTATAAGCATATGACGGTATAAAAATACTTTTAAATACTTATCAGGGTTTAAGAAAATAATTTTCTTTGATTATTTGTTTAATTCTAACAATTAATTATACGTTTTATTAACTGCTATTTTATCTTATTAACAACTATTTTTAGACACATGTGGGAAGGGTACTTTTGTGATGAAACCTGCCTTCACAACTGAACTGAAATATGCGAAGCGGCTGATTTTACAAACCTTCAAAATAAGCAACACATGAATAATAGTAATAATATCTTGGTACAACTCACACACGGCCATCTGATCCCAAACTAGACAGAGCCTGTATTATGGCAACCAGACAACTGATAAACATACTTATATATTTCTAAATACATACATATCTATACTATAATATTAATTTTAATATTATAAAGCTGAAGAGTTTGTTTGTTTGTTTGTTTGAACGCGCTAATCTCAGGAACTACTGGTTCGAATTGAAAAAATATTTTTGTATTGGATAGTCCGTTTATTGAGGAAGGCTATAGGCTCTATAACATCACGCTACGAACAATAGGAGCGGAGCATAAATGAAAAATGTTGCAAAAATGAAAAACCGTTGAAACTAAAACACGCGAACAAAGTCGCGGGGGACAGCTAGTTAAAGATAAATTACACACCAGGCACAGAACAAACGGTCGTGCTCATCACACAAAGATTTGTCCAGGGTAGGAATCGATCCCTAGCAGCCAGGGTCACTAACTACTAGACCAACAGGCCAGTCATACATACATAAAGACATATAAAAGTCTACTATCCTTACTAATATTATAAATGCGAAAGTAACTCTGTCTGTCTGTCTGTTATGCTTTCACGGCCAAACCGCTGAACCGATTTGTATGAAATTCGGTATAGGGCAAGCTTGCAAAAAAAATTAGGAAACATGCCTATTACTTAAAATTGTCTCGTAGCTATAGTATATAGTTTTTTTTTTCAACGACTCCCGCACTAAGTAATTTAATCCTTGTGTCGCGGGGGGTTTTACAAACATTCAGACCACATGCACAAAGAACACCCAGACTTGGAACAAGCATTTGTGGATCACACAAATGCTTGTCCCATGCGGGGATCGGACCCGCGGCACGTCGCGCACAGAGGTAATTGGCGTGGTGACCTATACCACTCGGCTATCCGTGCAGTCGTGCAGTATTGAAAGAGTTAAACAAAAATAATCGCGCTAGGGGTACGGAGATTGATTGAGTCTTGTTTCTAGGATTTAAGGTTAATAAGCTGATACCATTGTTTTTAATTTCCAGGAAGCAAGCATATAACACACGGAGCGAGGAGAGGTCTCCGTGTTTAGTGCTTTCCCAATAGGGAACCGGCGTTAAGGAAATTAAGTAAGTATATACAAATATTATATATCTTAGGACAACTCACACACGGCCATCTGATCCCAAACTAGGCAGAGCCTGATTATGGCTACCAGACAACTAATAAATCTATACTATAATATTATAAAGCTGAAGAGTTTGTTTGTTTGTTTGTTTGTTTGAACGCGCTAATCTCAGGAACTACTGGTTCGAATTGAAATAATCTTTTTGTATTGGATAGTCCGTTTATTGAGAAAGGCTATAGGCTATATAACATCACGCTACGACCAATAGGAGCGGAGCATAAATGAAACATGTTGCAAAAATTAAAAACCGTTGAAACTAAAACACGCGAACAAAGTCGCAGGGGACAGCTAGTATACTTATAAATTTCTAAATACATACTATACTAATACATAAAGCTGAAGAGTTTGTTTGTTTGTTTGAACGCGCTAATCTCAGGAACTACTGGTCCGATTTAAAAAATACTTTCAGTGTTGGATAGCCCATTTATTGAGGAAGGCTATAAGCTATAAAACATTACGCTGCTACCAAAGGTGGCGGAGCATAACTGAAAAATGTTGCAAAAATGAAAAACCGTTGAAACTAAAACACGCGGACAAAGTCGCGGGGGACAGCTACTTATAGATAAATAACACCCAGACACAAAACAAATGATCGTGCTCATCACACAAAGATTTGTCCTGGGTGGGAATCGAACTCACGAACTCCGGTTTAACAAGGAAATGATTTAATGATATTGTGATTGTTTGCACGCAAAAATAGTACCTACCTAGTTATCATAGTATTTCGATGACGGAATAATTTTGTAAATTTTCTGAATAAAAATAGTTAATGATGAGGCTATTATCGGTTGATAGTAGAAGTAATGGTAGGGTCAATGCTAGGGTCATTGCTGATCATTGAACTAAAGAAAAGAAAATGTAAGTAAAATTTGCAGTCTTTTATTGCGTGTCGTAGATAAAATACTACTTTTAATTTTTAGTAGGTAAATGTGAATAATATGTGTGTAAAATAAGTGGTAAATGTGAATAATATGTGCTAAAAATAAGAAAAATAACGTTTTGACAGAATAAAGGATGGAATTTAAATACGTGGCAAGTACTTATGTAGTTTTTTAATATTAATAAATAAATAAATAAATGTGGACAACATCACATACATTGCTCTGAACCCAAAGTAGCTAAAGCACTTGTGTTATGGAATTCAGAGACAACGAAGGTACCACAAACACCTCGACTCGAGACAATGTAGAAAAGTGGTTTTCTACATTGACCCGTCCGGGGATCGAACGCGGGACCACAGAGCTGGCGACACCTTGAAAACCGGTGTGTGCGCCACTCGACCACGGAGGTCGTCACTCAGTAATTCATAGGGTATTTTACAGGTTTTTAAAAACTGTTCTACGTTTATAACTAGCTGTCTCCCGCGACTTTGTTCGCGTGTTTTAGTTCAACGGTTTTTCATTTTTGCAACATTTTTCACTTATGCTCCGCTCCTATTGGTCGTAGCGTGATGTTATATAGCCTATAGCCTTCCTCAATAAACGGACTAGCCAATACAAAAAGCATTTTTCAATTCGAACCAGTAGTTCCTGAGATTAGCGCGTTCAAACAAACAAACAAACAAACAAACAAACAAACTCTTCAGCTTTATAATATTAGTATAGATAAGTATAGATGTGTAAGGACTCTATAGAAAATCTATATTTTACGGTCCATTACTTATAGCGCAAGAAAAAACCAAAAACGAAAAATATTATCTCGATATCCCGCGAAAACGCTTTTCATAACTCATGTCATCGTGACTTCACCGGCTTGTTAACTTTGGTTGTTGACTACAGTTGAGACGCAACTGATTACAAGTAGGTGACGACATCCATTCGGCCAATCGCAGCCGTTTACGATCACGATACTAAAGTAGAAAATAATTGAGAGAAATAATTTTCTTTTTCGATATTCTCTTTAAATATCTCGTAATTTTCTTAACTGATAAATATCCTATTGGTTCGCCCGTCAGAAATTATCGCCTATGATACTGGTTGCCATGGGCTAGAAAACCCTTTTTTTTTTTGATGATATTTAGGTACGCAGTTAGCCTGAGCGCAGGCTTTGACTGCTTCACCGGACTTTGGGCTAGAAAACCCACCAAAGGTCAAAGCACCAGTCATTCAAATCAGTAAACGAGCGTTGTACCTACAGCAGAGAATTTGCTCACGCTCGGCACAACGAACTACTATCGATGCGCGTTCTATTCTTGTCTATGTATGCTCTATGCTTTTAGTGGGAGAGGCTTATGACCAGCAGTGGACAGCGATAGGCTGAATTTTTTGATTGATAGATAGTGGCGTCGTATCAATGTTCGCTTTTTTATGCCTTGCTTATCTTTTCTTCATAGATTGATTTTAAGGCATAAACATGTCCCTTAAAATCGGGTCACTTTAGCCCGGGGGGGGGTAACTTTCTCCAAAACTGAGACAAGGTACGTCCTGAGTAAATGACACAATCGTAATTGTGTACATTTTAAGTCATACTTAAAAAATAACTTATTGCTTGTGACAGGACAGGAAGTTCCCGATTTCGCACGATATAACCCCCGAGTGCTAAAGTTACCCTAATTTTAAGGTTCGTAGGCTACCTGGTTCCCTAAATGGTTTGTGACTTTGACAATGAAACGGTGTGACTTCCGAAAACGCTTATCGCTATCTCTTCCTTATATTTAAAATTCAATTTGTAATCAATCTAATGTGTTTTAAGTGAAGCATTATATATGATGGTCTAAAAATAAAAGAAAATTTATACGTATGTATAATACATGCAATTGCACCCGTGCAACGTTGGGGCGGGTAGCTTGTTAGTAATAAATGTATGTATTTGTCATTGGCAACATAAAATTGTTGAAACATTATATACGACGAAGAACTTTCTCCATTTTTAAGTCGGTTGTATGCGAGAAAAAAAATAGTAGGCAAAATTCTCCTAGGCAGTGACCTCGATAGCTTAGTTGGTAAAGCGACTGGCGCGTCAAGCCAGTGGTCGCAGGTTCGAGTCCTGCCTGAGGTTTAAGTGTTTCCCTCTATTTTATTTGTATTAAATTACAATCTGGAGGATCGCATAAATGTTTATTTTATTATTATCACTTGTACACGTTTGGGTGACCATCTCCGAATATACTGTCTTTTTTGCCTCGAAAAGCGATTACAATACTTACAACCAGTGCCAAGAGATACTAAATTATCCAGTAAAATGGGCTGTGGAGGTCAGATAGCCAGTCGCTCTGTAAAATACGGTATTCAGCTGAATCCGTTGAGACTGAAAACCTACACATAACTTGGAAAAATACACATGTGCAGTGTGTTTTAAAATTCGACACACCCTGTATAAAGCTGATATTTTTGCGATACAATTTGATTTAATGATAACGAACTAGTAGCTATACTTGATATAATACCGCTACTAAGCGAATTATTTTAATTGAGTTGTTGTTCATTTACTTATTGGATATCAAATATTTCCCGTGACATTTCGTGTACCTATTTGATAAAAGTGCAAGAATTTTAGAGACTATTGTGATGTTAATTATAATTAAGGATTTGAATGAATGAGGTGAGAAGTATAATAAAACTAATTATAGTTTTATTTTGTATTCATTGTTACACACAAATGCGGAGTGATTATTTGTAATTAAATACTAATATAAAAAGATACATTTAAACATCAGTCAGTGAGTTGTAGCTAAGTTGGTTCGTTGAACCAGTAGTCAAGTTCGAGTCCTGCCTGAGGTTTAAATTTTCCTTTGTACAATTAGTATTTAATTACGAATTATTGTATTTTTTAGAGGTAGAAAGGTTGGTAATTACTACAGCATAGAAAGAAAACAAAAGTAATTCTTAAATGCTACAAAATGAATTGAATAAGTAGGTTTTATTAATTGAAACGCGTTTAATTCTTTTTTATTAAGTGTACGGACATTTTGATAATATTACATATATACGTGTTTAATTGGGAAACTCCTTTGTATGAAGTCGCTTAAAAATATAAATAATTGTGACACTTGAATTTTGTTTTAATTCGGCGAGATAGAAAAAAAAGTAATAATTTTTACGAAACACCAATTAATACTTTTTTTATAAGATCTTAATTATAATGACCTCCGTGGTCGAGTGGCGTACACACTGGTTTTCAAGTCGCCAGCTTTGAGGTACCAGGACGGGTCAATGTGAAATCCACTTTTCTACATTGTGTTAGGTCTGGTTGTTTGTGGTACCTTCGTTGTCTCTGGTTCCATAACACAAGTGCTTTAGCTACTTACTTTGGGTTCAGAGCAATGTATGTGATGTTGTCCACATTTATTTATTTATTTAGTTTAAATAAGTAAGTAGCTTTTGTTTACTGATAGTTTCGAATGACGTAATATTTTTTAATATTACGTAATGATTTTAATGACGAGAATCTGTGACGTCACACAAACTATAGGGGTTGTTTTGTTTTTAAATTGAAGTAGGCATCTTATTATTTGGTAAAGTATACATTTATTTGAGAGTCGATGTAGGTATTATCTATTAAATAAATACATTTGAATTAGTTTAATTTATACACAACTTGTATTTTACGTAATGCACTTATTTTTATTAACAATTATATTAATTTAAGTATTTTATTCAAAATATTAATTTATTTAAAGTGATTATTAAATTAATTGAATAAAAAGTTTAAATATGGCCCTATGTATTTCACATTTGTTTATTTAAACCAATGTCTTACGACTTACCAGTAGAACTCTATTAGTTGTTTAAAAAAATACTCAATAATAAATCGTTATCTAGAAATATACAGTTATTTAATTAAACGCTGTCTAATTTCTAAAACAACGTCCTTTTTAGTCAAGCATCGTTAATAATTAAAGGTAATAATTGTTTTTGTAATAATACTCAATTAATTTTGATTAGTGTGCAGTACTGTACAAAATTATTCGATTTTTTTTTGTGAATGTCGCCGTTTTAAAATTGTGTGAAATAAATACTTTTTTTAAAGTATTTTTTAATGACAAATGTGTTTTCTAAGGATCCTTTTGTGCAAGGATCTTACCCTTAATATGTATGTATACTTTATAATCAGAAACCTAATAACATAAGTAATCCTGGCTATAAAATAACTTAACACGTAGACTCATAATAGGGATGTTTCCTGGGTATGAAAAGTTAAAATCTATTTAGTCCGTCAGTTAGATAATAAAAAAATATTAGACACGTATTTTTTCTTTTATCAAAACAATAAAAAAATACAAAGATACACCGCTTTAAATTTTCGGAGTGGGGCTTATGACGCCACGCCTCGCTAAAAATCGTAGCGAGTAGTGACGTCACGCGTAATTTCCGTTCTCTGTATTTTGATCATTTTTTGTTTGCAGGAAAAAAGAAAAAATACGTGTCCAATAAAATTCATTAATCTACAAGACGGACATTAAAAAAAAATAGGAAACATGCCTATTGCCTATGCATCTTCCATTTTTTCACCCCCGACGCGGAAATGGGTGTTATAAGTTTGACTAGTTGGTCTATCTGTGGCATCGTAGTTTCTAAACGAATGGACCGATTAAGATGAGTTGAATGAGTTTTTGTCTTTTATTCGTAAAACGTATATAACTACTATTCTTTATTGACTGCTTTTTTATTCAGACCCATGCAAAGCCGGGGCAGACAACTAGTAAACAATGAAACTAAAGCTCACAGTTATATTAAATAGAATAAGGTTTTCTTTAAAAAAATATTTATAATCACAAGCTTTTAAATCAGCTAGGATCACAGTACTAGTGAAGACAAATCAAACAAGCCTAGACACGATGAGATTGCGTCGTTTCATTACGGAGTTTCTATGGCCACCTTCCGGACGCAGACCAGCTTGAAAGTACCATAATATTGTATTGTCACCGAACTTCTAGAAGTACGCAAAATTTCATCTCAATTCTTCTTCTTAGCGAGTCGATCAATAGCAGTCAGATTTTCCCAGACCAGTACTCAGCCACGCAAACAGCGTTGTCCGTGGCCTTGTACAGGTCCTCGCGAGTGCAGGTGGTAGGGCATGCTGGGCAGCTCATTAAATGGGCCATTGTTTGGGGGAAGATGCCACACTCACATGGCTCAGGTGTACTGTAACCCCACCGGCACATATTGGATGTCTAGAAGTGGTTCCAATTTAGCTTGCAAGATTTGACCCGAACAAATATACATTGCAAGTTAAAAAAGCTTGTAAAAAGAAAAGAGGATCATTTCTTTTTCATAGCCTTTTCTGTTTCACTACCGGACAAAAGCCGTTTTTTGAGGTGACCTCTTGGGGTCCCGCGGTAGGGAAGGCGGAGGGGCGCGCGGGACTCTCACCAGCTAACACCAGGGGAGTTCTCCCTTCCCTGTATCAGGGGCCAGGTGGGAAGATATTTACAAACTACTGCGATAGACTCTAGACTCTTTTAAGTCTTCATATCTCTTCATACTTCCTTATTTTTTTTTGACGGGCTTGTTGGTCTTGTGTTTAGTGACCCTGACTGCTAAACCGGAGGTCGTGGGTTCGATTCCCACGCAGGACAAATCTTTGTGTGATGAGCACGATCATTTGTTCTGTGTCTGGGTGTAATTTATCTATAATATGTATTTATTTAGAAATATATAAGTAAGTTTATCAGTTGTCTGGTTGCCATAATACAGGCTCTGCCTAGTTTGGGATCAGATGGCCGCGTGTGAGTTGTCCCAAGATATTATTATTATTATAATGTATCTCTTTAATTTACTTCTATAGCTTAAATCTACATAAAAATGAATCCCGACGTCGTAAAGACATGGTTTTTCTAAAAAAAATCGTATGGATATGTTTTGAAAATCTCACACCACCCGTGCCAACGGGGGCAGGCGGTTACACATTTTTTTTTTTTTTTTTTTTTAATGTTGCTACTAGCAATGTGGGTGGAATTCACATTACTAGCAATCTTGTTAACCCCTCCAACTAAGCTAAATATGCTTGTATCTGGAGTGGGTTCACGTCAATAGTGCAATGGGTGGGGATCGAACCTGCGACCACTCAATCACAAGGCCGTCCCTAAGGCCGACCCTAGCCATTAGGCTATTGCTATTAATTAAATGTTGTTTGAAGGTCTGTCGTTTGACCTGTTAGGCTAGTGGTTAGTGACTCTTACTGCTAAACCGGAGGTCGTGGTTTCGACTCCCACCTAATTCAAATCTGCGTGATGAGCATGATCGATTCTTCTGTATCTCGGTTTTTCTTAATCCGACTGGTAGATCCTTAGATTAGCGCGTTTAAACAAACAAAAAATCTTTCATCTTTATTGTATTGGGATAGCTATATATGATATTAAATCTATGTTTTTCTTTACAGATATGTTCAAAGCTATCATATTTGCGACACTGATAGCCGCCTCGTCTGCCCAGTTCTTGCCAAATGGCTGTCCCACGAACCCTCACATCCATCTCCTGCTGCCACACGAGACAGACTGTTCGAAGTACTACCAGTGCAGCAATGGACGCAAAATTGAGATGAGTTGCGGGCAGGGGACACTGTTTGATGCACAATTACAGGTATAATAATATATGTGACGTAGTTTAGACTTCACGGATAGCCGATTAGTATAAGACACCACTATCACTGTGTGCGACGTGTTGCGGGTTCGATCCCCGGATGGGATAAGAATTTGTGTGATCCACAAATGCTTGTTCCAAGGCTAGGTGTTTTGTGCATGAGGCTTGATTTTTTGTGAACAATGGATTAAATTCGACACAAGAATTAAATTCCATATCGCGGGAGTTTAAAAAAAAACCGAGTTAGGGGTATATTAGACAATGATGAAGCCACATAATTTAAAAAAAAAATGAATATATTTAGTAGTATAGAAATACTACTAAATATATTCATTTAGTAAGTGGTGTTTTTTTAATTGTATTTGTAATTGTTTTTAATTTACCATTTAAATTAAATACAAAACATTGTGATATTCACCACATTAGTTTCAGCACACCTCAAACTACGCGTATTAGATCAAGTTTGCTAATAATACGTCATGAAATCTAAAACAAAAATGTAAATAACCACAATTATTATGAAATATCGGTAAAAAATTAACTCATAATAAACAAAGAAAGCAAAAATTTATTGTGAATTCAAGAAACAGTAAACAAACAGTAATTAAAAATCTTTTCCAATTTATACAAAAAAAATATGTATTTTAATTAAAAATCAAATTCTCCGTTTAGGTGTGCAATTGGCCGTTTGCAGTGCAATGTTCAACAACACAAGCAGCAGCAACAACAACAACAGTTGCACCAACAACAACAACTCAGCCAACAACTGCCCCACCGATAAACTTCTTGCCAAACGGATGTCCAGTGAACTTTGGCATACATTACCTGTTAGCTCATGAGACTGATTGCGCGAAGTACTACAGCTGCAGCAATGGACGGAAAATAGAAATGCCGTGTGCGCGTGGCACCTTGTTCGACTTTGATTTGCAGGTACAAACTTTGATAAAGTTATTTTTTGTAAATAAATACAAATAGTAGAAAGAAAAAAAAATTACCTCAGGCAGGACTCAAACCTGCGACCACTGGTTCAACGCACCAGTCACCTTACCAATAAACTTTTCCTTTCTATATTTGTTCCGCATGCATTAAAGCGTCACAAATAAAAAAAAATAAAGTAAACTTTTATTTTTATTTGACGATGCCAAAATATATTATATAATTAAAAACATTTTTCTTTCATTTTATAATAATGAATAATATCTTGGGATAGCTCACACACGGTCATCTGATCCCAAACTTGGCAGAGCCTGTATTATGGCAACCAGACAACTGATAAACATACTATATATTCCAATAAAACTTTAATTCATAGAGCACTGCTATTACTTTTGCCCAAATTGTTACGTTGTCACCATAAACACTCAATGCCTATTATTTCTAGCGTTGCGATTGGCCACACGCAGTCACCTGCTTCAAAGGTGTTTCAACTACATCAACAGCTGCACCCACAACAACAACACAACCAGCAACAACAACAACAACAACTACAACTCGACCAACAACTACAACTCGACCAACCACAACAACTCAGCCTACAACTTCCCCACCGATAAACTTACTACCAAACGGTTGTCCAGCAAATTTCGGTATACATTACTTGTTACCTCATGAGACTGATTGCGCGAAGTACTATAGCTGCAGCAATGGACAAAAAATTGAAATGCCCTGTGCACCTGGAACACACTTTGACTTTGATTTACAGGTAAAAAAAAAACACTACCGCACTATAGATTTGGAATTTGAACTGTGACGCGGGGGTTTCATATATTCAAATCATAATACACATTAGAATCTAAATCTAATCTACTCTTAAAAACTATTAACACTCAGAATTACGATAAGTAAACATCTTTTCTGTACTGTTTAGATAATTACAATGGAATAGTAGTTGTCGATATTATATGCAAAGTTTTGTGGTTAACTAATCGAACTAAAAGTGACAACTTCCAATCAAAAGTTTGCACAGAAGATAATTTTGCCATGCTGACATCTTAAAATCTTAAAATCACAAAATATGTATGTCGTATTAACGTGTCCTTTATTCCTGATGTTAACCTTCTTCAAATATATTATGATCAAGATTTTAATTTAAATTTTAGGGTTGTAACTGGCCTAATCGAGTCACCTGCTTCAATGGCCCAACAACTACTACCACGACAAGTGCACCAACAATAACAACTTCAACTGCACCAACAACAGAAGCAACCACAACAACAGAAGCACCGACAACAACGCGGGAACCAAGTACAACAGAAGCATCCACAACTACTGAAGCATCGACTACAACACAGGAAACAACTATAACAACAGAAGCTTCGACAACAACACAGGAACCAAGTACAACAGAAGCACTGACTACAACAGAGGAACCATCTACAACATCTGAAGTGCCGACAACAACAGAAGATTCAACAACACCCGATTACTTGCCAAATGGTTGCCCAGCGGATGGAGGACATTATCTACTTCCCCATGAGACTGATTGTTCCAAGTACTACACTTGTGTAAACGGCCAACCAGTGGAAAGGGATTGTGCTCCTGGCACTTGGTTCGACTTTGATTTGCAAGTAAGTGTAAATTTTATGTATTTTATTTTGTATAATATGTTCAACCCGACTTATTTCGGGATCTAACGGACCCCTTAAGAGGGGACGCGACTGTGCCTTTCTCCATAGAAACGTTTCCTAGATGTTTTCTAGCAATGGTTTTTTTCCCAAAAGATCTAGGTTTACATTATGCGTGCCCTTTTAAAATTTAGTTTTTTTCCAAAACATAATCATTAAGAAATATAATCCTCCAAAAATGCCCGTTTTTACCGCCGTGTTCCGACGACTACCAGAAAAAATTGATAAGGTTTTAACAAAACAGAAGTGATATAAGCATAGATATACCATATCTCTAAATTTTGATACAAAAATTATTTGGATCAGTCCAGTTTAAGAGAATAAAACAGCGGAATACGAAACGTCTTTTCAACGATTTTGTAGGTATAATCAGCCTGAGCTGCAGTAGTCGCTTACGCACTTTACGGGGGTCGAAGGCGTGCGGCGGCAATATATTATATAATACTTATACCTTTTTTGACATTCCTCGGGAGTAGTGTACCTTCTTAATCGTGACCTCAAAACGTTGGTGTCGCGCGATGAAATCTGTGTTAAGTAATTGTAAGTAGTGTTTGTTAAAATTCAAGGATTACAAACAAATTAATGTTTTTTTTTTATTTCACACGTAGCGATTTATTATTCCGGTCAAGACAGGTTCAATACAGGTGGTACATTTTGAATTGTTGTTACCTTAAATCTTCCTTCATTGAGGTGTACGAAAAGTTTTTTGCAGGTCTACTTACATTGAATATGTTGAAGTGTTTATTTTAATTAGTTTCATTCATCATTTATATTTAGGCATAAGGTATACATAGGTATATGTTGTTGTCTATTTCAATTAGTTATTGTGAGTGGTTAACATAAACAATATAAATAATTAAGCTTGTTTCTTCTGAATATACATTCAATATTGTCGCGAAAAGTGACGGTTCTCTCGATTTGGACACAAAAAATGGACACTTCTAGTTTGGTGTTTAAGATAACGATTGGTTATAATGGATATTATTATGTGACGACGATTAATTTAAAATTATCGGGTAAAAGGTTTACTTCAAAATTCAGAAAATGTTAATTTTAAGCATGGACGGCAAGATTCAGAAGAGGAGGTTTGGTATTAAAATACAATGTTCTTTCAGGGATGCAATTGGCCATTTATGGTGCGATGTGACAAAACTACACAAAACCCGACCACATCAGATTCACACACAACAACAGTGTTACCGACCACACTAAATACGGATGTGCCAACAACTGATATTCCTTCAACAACGGAAGAAATAACAACGACACAAGCACCTACAACTGAGACTTTTACAACAACAACAGTCGAACCACTTACAACACAGCCTTCAACGACAACTGAGATTCCAACTACAAGTACACAAATGCCGTCTACAACAACAGAGATTGAGACGACACCTACGACAACTGAGGAACCAAACACCACTGAGGCACCTACAACCAGTCAGGGATCTACAATAACTCAAGCACCTGTAACCACTGAGCAGTGGACAACTCCAACCACACAGGAACCTACAACCAGTGAGGATTGGACGACACCATCAACAGAGTTTCCGACAACCACTGAGGCACCTATAACCACTCAGGCACCAGTAACCAATGAGCAGTGGACAACTCCAACTACACAGAAAGCTACAACCAGTGAAGAATGGACAACGCCCACAACAGAGTTACCCACTACCACTCAGGCACCTGTAACAACTGAGCAGTGGACAACACCAACTACAGGGGAACCTACAACCAGTGAAGATTGGACGACACCCACAACAGACTTGCCTACAACCACTCATGGTCCCATTACCACTCAGGAACCTGTAACCACTGAGAAGGGGACAACACCAACCACTCTGGAACCTACAACCAGTGAGGATTGGACGACACCCTCAACAGAGTTGCCGACAGCCACTCAGGCATCTACAACCACTCAGGGACCTGAAACCACTGAGCAGGGGACAACACCAACTACACAGGAACCTACCACCACTCAGGCACCTGTTACCACTGAGCAGGGGACAACACCAACCACACAAGAACCAACTACCAGTGAGGATTGGTCGACACCCTCAACACAGTTGCCGACAACCACTCAGGCATCAACAACCACTCAGGCACCTGCAACCATTGAGCAGGGGACAACACCAACTACACAGGAACCTACCACCACTCAGGCACCTGTTACCACTGAGCAGGGGACAACACCAACCACACAAGAACCAACTACCAGTGAGGATTGGTCGACACCCTCAACACAGTTGCCGACAACCACTCAGGCATCAACAACCACTCAGGCACCTGCAACCACTGAGCAGTGGACAACACCAACTACACAGGAATCTACCACAACTCAGTCACCTGTAACCACTGAGCACTGGACTACACCAACCACACTGGAACCAATAACCAGTGAACATTGGACGACACCCTCAACAGAGTTGCCGACAACCACTCAGGCCTCTTCAACCACCCAGGCACCGGTTACCACTGAGCAGTGGACAACACCATCCACACTGGAACCAACAACCAGTGAGGATTGGACGACAACAAACACAGACGAACATACAACCACTCAGGCACCTGAAACCACTGACCAGTGGACTACACCAACCACACTGCAACCAACAACCAGTGAGGATTGGACGACACCCTCAACAGAGTTGCCGACCACCAGTCAGGCATCTACAACCGCTCAGGGACCTGTAACCACTGAGCAGTGGACTACACCAAGCACACTGGAACCAACAACCAGTGAGGATAGGACGACATCCTCAACACAGTTGCCGATAACCACTCAGGCATCAACAACCACTCAGGCACCTGCAACCACTGAGCAGTGGACAACACCAACTACACAGGAATCTACCACAACTCAGACACCTGTAACCACTGAGAACTGGACTACACCAACCACACTGGAACCAATAACCAGTGAGGATTGGACGACACCCTCAACAGAGTTGCCGACAACCACTCAGGCCTCTTCAACCACCCAGGCACCGGTTACCACTGAGCAGTGGACAACACCATCCACACTGGAACCAACAACCAGTGAGCATTGGACGACAGCAAACACAGACGAACATACAACCACTCAGGCACCTGAAACCACTGAGCAGTGGACTACACCAACCACACTGGAACCAATAACCAGTGAGGATTGGACGACACCCTCAACAGAGTTGCCGACAACCATTCAGGCCTCTTCAACCACCCAGGCACCGGTTACCACTGAGCAGTGGACAACACCATCCACACTAGAACCAACAACCAGTGAGGATTGGACGACACCCTCAACAGAGTTGCCGACAACCACTCAGGCCCCTACAACCAGTCAGGCATCTACGATCTCTGAAACACCTGTAACCACTGAACAGTCAACAACACCTACAACAAAGGAACCTACAACCATTGAGGACTGGATAACATCCACAACGGAGTGGCTTTCAACCACTCTGGCTCCTACAACCACTCAGACCTCTACAACCAATCAGGCATCAACAACCACTCAGGGACCTGTAACCACTGAGCAGTGGACAACATCAACTACACAGGATCCTACCACCACTCAGGCACCTGCAACCACAGAGCAGTGGACTACACCAACCACACTAGAACCAACAACCAGTGAGGATTGGACGACACCCTCAACAGAGATGCCGACCACCACTCAGGCATCTCCAACCACTCAGGGACCTGTAACCACTGAGCAGTGGACCACACCAACCACACTGGGACCAACAACCAGTGAGGATTGGACGACACCCTCAACAGAGTTGCCGACAACCACTCAGGCATCTACTACCACTCAGGCTCCCGAAACCACTGAGCAGTGGACAACATCAACCACACAAGAACCAGCAACCAGTGAGGGCTGGACGACACCCTCAACAGAGTTGCCGACCACCACTCAGGCATCTACAACCACTCAGGGACCTGTAACCACTGAGCAGTGGACTACACCAAGCACACTGGAACCAACAACTAGTGAGGATAGGACGACATCCTCAACACAGTTGCCGATAACCACTCAGGCATCAACAACCACTCAGGCACCTGCAACCACTGAGCAGTGGACAACACCAACTACACAGGAATCTACCACAACTCAGACACCTGTAACCACTGAGAACTGGACTACACCAACCACACTGGAACCAATAACCAGTGAGGATTGGACGACACCCTCAACAGAGTTGCCGACAACCACTCAGGCCTCTTCAACCACCCAGGCACCGGTTACCACTGAGCAGTGGACAACACCATCCACACTGGAACCAACAACCAGTGAGGATTGGACGACAGCAAACACAGACGAACATACAACCACTCAGGCACCTGAAACCACTGAGCAGTGGACTACACCAACCACACTGGAACCAATAACCAGTGAGGATTGGACGACACCCTCAACAGAGTTGCCGACAACCATTCAGGCCTCTTCAACCACCCAGGCACCGGTTACCACTGAGCAGTGGACAACACCATCCACACTAGAACCAACAACCAGTGAGGATTGGACGACACCCTCAATAGAGTTGCCGACAACCACTCAGGCCCCTACAACCAGTCAGGCATCTACGATCTCTGAAACACCTGTAACCACTGAACAGTCAACAACACCTACAACAAAGGAACCTACAACCATTGAGGACTGGATAACATCCACAACGGAGTGGCTTTCAACCACTCTGGCTCCTACAACTACTCAGACCTCTACAACCAATCAGGCATCAACAACCACTCAGGGACCTGTAACCACTGAGCAGTGGACAACATCAACTACACAGGATCCTACCACCACTCAGGCACCTGCAACCACACAGCAGTGGACTACACCAACCACACTAGAACCAACAACCAGTGAGGATTGGACGACACCCTCAACAGAGATGCCGACCACCACTCAGGCATCTCCAACCACTCAGGGACCTGTAACCACTGAGCAGTGGACAACACCAACCACACTGGGACCAACAACCAGTGAGGATTGGACGACACCCTCAACAGAGTTGCCGACAACCACTCAGGCATCTACTACCACTCAGGCTCCCGAAACCACTGAGCAGTGGACAACATCAACCACACAAGAACCAGCAACCAGTGAGGGCTGGACGACACCCTCAACAGAGTTGCCGACAACCACTCAGGCCTCTTCAACCACCCAGGCACCGGTTACCACTGAGCAGTGGACAACACCATCCACACTGGAACCAACAACCAGTGAGGATTGGTCGACAGCAAACACAGACGAACATACAACCACTCAGGCACCTGAAACCAATGAGCAGTGGACTACACCAACCACACTGGAACCAATAACCAGTGAGGATTGGACGACACCCTCAACAGAGTTGCCGACAAGCACTCAGGCCTCTTCAACCACCCAGGCACCGGTTACCACTGAGCAGTGGACAACACCATCCACACTGGAACCAACAACCAGTGAGGATTGGACGACAGCAAACACAGACGAACATACAACCACTCAGGCACCTGAAACCACTGAGCAGTGGACTACACCAACCACACTGGAACCAATAACCAGTGAGGATTGGACGACACCCTCAACAGAGTTGCCGACAACCATTCAGGCCTCTTCAACCACCCAGGCACCGGTTACCACTGAGCAGTGGACAACACCATCCACACTAGAACCAACAACCAGTGAGGATTGGACGACACCCTCAACAGAGTTGCCGACAACCACTCAGGCCCCTACAACCAGTCAGGCATCTACGATCTCTGAAACACCTGTAATCACTGAACAGTCAACAACACCTACAACAAAGGAACCTACAACCATTGAGGACTGGATAACATCCACAACGGAGTGGCTTTCAACCACTCTGGCTCCTACAACTACTCAGACCTCTACAACCAATCAGGCATCAACAACCACTCAGGGACCTGTAACCACTGAGCAGTGGACAACATCAACTACACAGGATCCTACCACCACTCAGGCACCTGCAACCACAGAGCAGTGGACTACACCAACCACACTAGAACCAACAACCAGTGAGGATTTGACGACACCCTCAACAGAGATGCCGACCACCACTCAGGCATCTCCAACCACTCAGGGACCTGTAACCACTGAGCAGTGGACCACACCAACCACACTGGGACCAACAACCAGTGAGGATTGGACGACACCCTCAACAGAGTTGCCGACAACCACTCAGGCATCTACTACCACCCAGGCACCGGTTACCACTGAGCAGTGGACAACACCATCCACACTGGAACCAACAACCAGTGAGGATTGGACGACAGCAAACACAGACGAACATACAACCACTCAGGCACCTGAAACCACTGAGCAGTGGACTACACCAACCACACTGGAACCAATAACCAGTGAGGATTGGACGACACCCTCAACAGAGTTGCCGACAACCATTCAGGCCTCTTCAACCACCCAGGCACCGGTTACCACTGAGCAGTGGACAACACCATCCACACTAGAACCAACAACCAGTGAGGATTGGACGACACCCTCAACAGAGTTGCCGACAACCACTCAGGCCCCTACAACCAGTCAGGCATCTACGATCTCTGAAACACCTGTAACCACTGAACAGTCAACAACACCTACAACAAAGGAACCTACAACCATTGAGGACTGGATAACATCCACAACGGAGTGGCTTTCAACCACTCTGGCTCCTACAACTACTCAGACCTCTACAACCAATCAGGCATCAACAACCACTCAGGGACCTGTTACCACTGAGCAGTGGACAACATCAACTACACAGGATCCTACCACCACTCAGGCACCTGCAACCACAGAGCAGTGGACTACACCAACCACACCAGAACCAACAACCAGTGAGGATTGGACGACACCCTCAACAGAGATGCCGACCACCACTCAGGCATCTCCAACCACTCAGGGACCTGTAACCACTGAGCAGTGGACCACACCAACCACACTGGGACCAACAACCAGTGAGGGCTGGACGACACCCTCAACAGAGTTGCCGACCACCACTCAGGCATCTACAACCACTCAGGGACCTGTAACCACTGAGCAGTGGACAACACCATCCACATTGGAACCAACAACCAGTGTGGATTGGACGACAACGAACACAGAGGAACATACAACCACTCAGGCACCTGTAACCACTGAGCAGTGGACAACACCAACCACACTGGAACCAACAACCAGTGAGGATTGGACGACACCAACTACAGAGGAACATACAACCACTCGGGTACCTATAACCACTGAGCAGTGGACAACACCAACCATACAGGAACCTACTACCACTCAGGCACCTGTAACCACTGAGCAGTGGACAACACCAACCACACTAGAACCAACAACCGGTGAGGATTGGTCGACACCCTCAACAGAGTTGCCGACAGCCACTCAGGCATCAACAACCACTCAGGGAGCTGTAACCACTGAACAGTGGACTACACCAACCACACTGGGACCAACAACCAGCGAGGATTGGACGACACCCCCAACAGAGTTGCCGACAACCACTCAGGCATCTACCACCACTCAGGCACTGGTTACCACTGAGCAGTGGACAACACCAACTACACAGGAACCTACCACCACTCAGGCACCTGTAACCACTGAGCAGTGGACAACACTAACCACACTGGAACCAACAACCAATGAGGATTGGACGACACCCTCAACAGAGTTGCCGACAACCACTCAGGACTCTTCAACCACTCAGGCACCGGTTACCACTGAGCAGTGGACAACACCAACTACACAGGAACCTACCACCACTCAGGCACCTGTAACCACTGAGCAGTGGACAACACCAACCACACTGGAACCAACAACCAATGAGGATTGGACGACACCCTCAACAGAGTTACCGACAACCACTCAGGCATCTACCACCACTCAGGCACCGGTTACCACTGAGCAGTGGACTACACCAACCACACTGAAACCAACAACCAGTGAGGATTGGACGAAACCAACCACAGAGGAACATACAACCACTAAGGAACCTGTAACTCCTGAGGAGTGGACAACACCAACAATTCAGGAACCTACTACCACGCAGGCACCAATTACCACTGAACAGTGGTCAACACCACCTACACAGGAACCTACAACCACTCAGGCACCTGTAACCACTGAGCAGTGGACTACACAAACTACTTTGGAACCTACAAGCAGTGAGGATTTGACGACACCCTCTACAGAGTTGCCGACAACCACTCAGGCACCTGTTACCACTGAGCAGTTGACTACACCAACTACACAGGAACCTACAACCATTCAGGCACCTGTTACCACTGAGCAGTGGACTACACCAACTACACAGGAAACTACAACCACTCAGGCATCAGTAACCACTGAGCAGTGGACTACGCCAACCACTCTGGAACCTACAAGCAGTGAGGATTTGACGACACCCTCTACAGAGTTGCCGATAACCACTCAATCCTATACATCCAGTCAGGCTCCTACAACATCTCAGGTGCCTGTTACTACTGAGCAGTGGACAACACCAACCACACTGGAACCTTCAACCACTAAGGAACCTGTAACTAATGAGGAGTGGACAACACCAACCACACTGGAACCTACAACCACTCAGGCACCTGTAACTACTGAGCAGTGGACTACATCAACCACTCTGGAACCTACAACCAGTAAGGATTTGACGACACCCTCAACAGAGTTGCCGACAACCACTCAGGCCTCTTCAACCACCCAGGCACCGGTTACTAATGAGCAGTGGACAACACCATCCACACTGGAACCAACAACCAGTGAGGATTGGACGACACCAACCACAGAAAAACATATAACCACTCAGGCACCTGTAACCACTGAGCAGTGGACTACACCAACTACACAGGAACAGACAACCACTCAAATATCTGTAACCACTGAACAATCGACAACACTTACAACCAGTGAGGATTGGACGACACCCTCAACAGAGTTGCCGACAACCACTCAGGCATCTATAACCACTCAAGCACCTGTAACCACTGAGCACTGGACAACACCAACTACTCTGGAACCTACAACCAGTGAGGATTTGACGACACCCTCTTCAGAGTTGCCGACAACCACTCAGGCACCTGTTACCGTTGAGCAGTCGACTACACCAACTACACAGGAACCTACAACCACTCAGGCACCTGTAACCACTGAGCTGTGGACTACGCCAACCACTTTGGAACCTACGAGCAGTGAGGATTTGACGACACCCTCTACAGAGTTACCGACAACCACTCAGTCCTATACATCCAGTCAGGCTCCTACAACATCTCAGGTGCCTGTTACTACTGAGCAGTGGACAACACCAACCACACTGGAACCTTCAACCACTAAGGAACCTGTAACTACTGAGGAGTGGACAACACCAACCATTCAGGAACCTACAACCACTCAGGCACCTGTAACTACTGAGCAGTGGACTACATCAACCACTCTGGAACCTACAACCAGTAAGGATTTGACGACACCTTCAACAGAGTTGCCGACAACCATTCAGGCCTCTTTAACCACCCAGGCACCGGTTACTAATGAGCAGTGGACAACACCATCCACACTGGAACCAACAACCAGTGAGGAGTGGACGACACCAACCACAGAAAAACATATAACCACTCAGGCACCTGTAACCACTGAGCAGTGGACTACACCAACTACACAGGAACAGACAACCACTCAAATATCTGTAACCACTGAACAATCGACAACACCTACAACCAGTGAGGATTGGACGACACCCTCAACAGAGTTGCCGACAACCACTCAGGCATCTATAACCACTCAAGCACCTGTAACCACTGAGCACTGGACAACACCAACTACTCTGGAACCTACAACCAGTGCGGATTTGACGACACCCTCTTCAGAGTTGCCGACAACCACTCAGGCACCTGTTACCGTTGAGCAGTCGACTACACCAACTACACAGGAACCTACAACCACTCAGGCACCTGTAACCACTGAGCTGTGGACTACGCCAACCACTTTGGAACCTACGAGCAGTGAGGATTTGACGACACCCTCTACAGAGTTACCGACAACCACTCAGTCCTATACATCCAGTCAGGCTCCTACAACATCTCAGGTGCCTGTTACTACTGAGCAGTGGACAACACCAACCACACTGGAACCTTCAACCACTAAGGAACCTGTAACTACTGAGGAGTGGACAACACCAACCATTCAGGAACCTACAACCACTCAGGCACCTGTAACTACTGAGCAGTGGACTACATCAACCACTCTGGAACCTACAACCAGTAAGGATTTGACGACACCCTCAACAGAGTTGCCGACAACCATTCAGGCCTCTTTAACCACCCAGGCACCGGTTACTAATGAGCAGTGGACAACACCATCCACACTGGAACCAACAACCAGTGTGGATTGGACGACAACGAACACAGAGGAACATACAACCACTCAGGCACCTGTAACCACTGAGCAGTGGACTACACCAACTACACAGGAACAGACAACCACTCAAGCATCTGTAACCACTGAACAATCGACAACACCTACAACCAGTGAGGATTGGACGACACCCTCAACAGAGTTGCCGACAACCACTCAGGCATCTATAACCACTCAGGCACCTGTAACCACTGAGCAGTGGACAACACCAACCACACTGGAACCAACAACTAGTGATGATTGGACGACACCAACCACAGTGGAACATACAACCACTCAGGCACCTGTAACCACTGAGCAGGGGACAACACCAACCATACAGGAACCTACCACCACTCAGGCACCTGCAACCACAGAGCAGTGGACTACACCAACCACACAAAAACCAACAACCAGTGAGGATTGGACGACACCCTCAACAGAGTTTCCGACAACCACTCAGGCATCAATAACCACCCATGCACCGGTTACCACTGAGCAGTGGACAACACTAACTGCACAGGAACCTACCACCACTCAGGCACCTGTAATCACTGAGCAGTGGACTACACTAACCACACTGGAACCAACAACAAGTGAGGATTGGACGACACCAACCACAGAGGAACATACAACCACTAAGGAACCTGTAACTACTGAGGAGTGGACAACACCAACAATACAGGAACCTACTACCACTCAGACACCTGCAACCACTGAACAGTTGACAACACCAACTACACAGGAACCTACAACCACTCAGGCACCTGTAACCACTGAGCAGTGGACTACACCAACTACTCTGGAACCTACAACCAGTGAGGATTTGACGACACCCTCTACAGAGTTGCCGACAACCACTCAGGCACCTGTTACCGTTGAGCAGTCGACTACACCAACTACACAGGAACCTACAACCACTCAGGCACCTGTAACCACTGAGCTGTGGAGTACGCCAACCACTCTGGAACCTACGAGCAGTGAGGATTTGACGACACCCTCTACAGAGTTCCCGACAACCACTCAGTCCTATACATCCAGTCAGGCTCCTACAACATCACAGGTGCCTGTTACTACTGAGCAGTGGACAACACCAACCACACTGGAACCTTCAACCACTAAGGAACCTGTAACTACTGAGGAGTGGACAACACCAACCATTCAGGAACCTACAACCACTCAGGCACCTGTAACCACTGAGCAGTGGACTACACCAACTACTCTGGAACCTACAACCAGTGAGGATTTGACGACACCCTCTACAGAGTTGCCGACAACCACTCAGGCACCTGTTACCGTTGAGCAGTCGACTACACCAACTACACAGGAACCTACAACCACTCAGGCACCTGTAACCACTGAGCTGTGGACTACGCCAACCACTCTGGAACCTACGAGCAGTGAGGATTTGACGACACCCTCTACAGAGTTCCCGACAACCACTCAGTCCTATACATCCAGTCAGGCTCCTACAACATCTCAGGTGCCTGTTACTACTGAGCAGTGGATAACACCAACTACACTGGAACCTACGACCACTAAGGAACCTGTTACTACTGAGGAGTGGACAACACAAACCATACAGGAACCTACAACCACTCAGGCACCTGTAACTACTGAGCCGTGGACTACATCAACCACTCTGGAACCTACAACCAGTGAGGATTTGACGACTCCCTCAACAGAGTTGCCGACAACCACTCAGGCCTCTTCAACCACCCAGGCACCGGTTACTAATGAGCAGTGGACAACACCATCCACACTGGAACCAACAACCAGTGAGGATTGGACGACACCAACCACAGAGGAACATCCAACCACTCAGGCATCTGTAACTACTGAGCAGTGGACTACATTAACCACTCTGGAACCAACAACCAGTGAGGATTGGACGACACCAACCACAGAGGAACATACAACCACTAAGGAACCTCTAACTACTGAGGAGTGGACAACACAAACCATACAGGAACCTACAACCAGTGAGGGTTGGACGACATCCACAACAGAGTGGTCTACAGCCACTCACGGTCCTACAACTACTCAGGCACCTGCAACCACTGAGCAGTGGACAACTCCGACCTCTGAGGACTTTTCAACCAGTGAGGTTTTGACAACACCTACTACTGAGTTGCCTACGTCCTCTCAGTCTCCTACAACCTCGGAGATTGCAACAACTACACAAGAATCTACAACTACTGAGAAACCTATAACCACTGAGAGTTGGACAACACCGTCGAAAGAAGAACCTACTACAACGGAGATTGTGACAACAACTGAAGTTATTACAAAACCTGAAGATCTAATTACACCAACAACCCCTCAGGCACCTACTTCATCTGAAATTTGGTCATCTCCAACAACAAACTTGCCAATCACAACTGAAGTTCCAACAACTCCAGAGGTAGATATAACACCAACAACTTCTCAGGTTCCTACTACCACACAGGCATCTTTCACAACAGATGTTCCTACAATTACTGAAGTGTGGACTTCATCCTCAACAGAGTGGCCTACAACTGCGGAAGATAAAACAACAACTGACGTTTTGACGACTCCTGTGGATTTAATAACTCCAACAACCTCACAGGTACCTACAACTACCGAGGCTCCTACAATTTCAGAACTTCCTACAACCCCTGAATTCGCTACGACTCCTGGAGCATCTACTACATTTGAGGAGCCTACGAAAACACCAACAACAGAGGCCCTTACAACAACGGAGGTTCCCACAACCTCCGAGGTACTAACAACACCTGAGGCACCCACGACAACAGAAGAGCCTACAACTTCCGACGTTTTGACAACACCAGCAACGGAAGTTCCTACGACCACTGAAGTTCCCACTACCCCTGAGAGTGTTACAACTATAACTTCTTCTCAAGCGCCTACAACCACCAACGAACCTACTACCATTGAGGTTTGGACTACACCAAACACCACTCAGACACCTATAACAACGGATGTTCCCACAACCACAAAGGTACCCATAACCTCCGATATTCCTACAACCGCTGATGCACTAACGACGACTGATGAGCTTTTAACGACGGTAGTTATGACAACAGAGGCTGCTACAACCCCTCAGGTTTCTACAAGACCTGAGGCACCCACAACAACTAAGGATCCTACAATGCCTGAGATGCCCACAACGCCAACGACAGAAGAACCTACTTCATCGGAGGTTCCTACTACCCCAGAGCTTTCTTCAACACCAGATGGATTATCGACAACAGACGAGCCTACAACTTCCGACGTTTTGACAACACCTACGATAGCAGTTCCTACGACCACTGACGTCCCTACATCGCCAGAGGTTTTCACAACGCCAACAACCACTCAATTACCATTAACCACTCAGGCTTCTACCACTCTAGAGGATATCACAACACCCACTACCACTCAGGTACCTACAACAACGGGAGTTCCTACATCATCCGAGGCACTAACAACTCCTGAGGCATCTACATCAACAGAGGTTCCAACTACTCCTGAGGTATCTCCAACATCAGAGGAACCTACAACCACTGAGATTTTTACAACACCAACAACCTCTGACGTCACTACAACGCCTGAGACTTCTAACACTTCGCAGGCGCCTACGACAACAGAAGAATCTACAACTAATGATGTTTTGACAACACCAACTCCGGAGATTCCTATGACCACTGACATTTCCACAACGCCAGAGGTACTCACAACTCCTACAACTACTCGAGCACCCACAACCACTGAGATTTGGACGACCACCCAGGCTTCTATATCTCCAGAGGATCTCACTACAACTACAAACTCTCAGGCTCCTACAACGTCAGAGGTTCCTACAACACCAACAACAGAGGCTGCTTCAACCACTGAAGTTCCCATTACCCCTGAAGCTGAAGCTTCTACAACTTCTGACGTGCCTACGACGTCAGTGGAACCTGCAACCACTGAGAGTCTTACTACACCAACAGACACATCTACTAGCACTGATGAATCTGTAACAGATGAGGTTTGGACCACACCAACAACCACTCAGGCACCTACGACAACAGAAGAAGCTGCAACGTCTGAGAACCCCACAACACTAACAACACAGGCACCTGTAACCACTGAGATTCTCACAACACCTACAACAGAGTCCGCCACAACTCCTAAGGTTTCTACTATCCCTGAAACACTTACGACAACAGAGGTTTCTACCACCCCAGAGGTTCTTACAACACCAACTATAGGGGCACCTACAACCTCTGAGGTTCCTGCCACTCCTGAGGTTTCTACAACACCGGAGGCACTAACAACGACTGAGGCACCTTTTACAACAGAAGAGTCTGTAACCACTGAGGTTTTCACAACACCCACAACCCCCGAGACATCTACAACCACGAAGAAACCTACAACAGTAAATATTTCTACAAACCCTGGTTTGTCTACAATCCCTAGTCTACCTACAATCCCTGGTCTACCTACAATCCCTGGTGTACCTACAACGACAAAGGAGGCTACAACCCCTGAAATTTCTACAACGCCTGAGGTTTCTACTACTCCTCAGGTGTCTATAACCACTGACGTACCTACAACAACAGAGGAGCCCAAAAGCACTGATATTCTCACAACACCAACAACAAACGCACCTACAACCATTGAGGTTTCCTCAACTCCTGAGGCACTGACAACGCCTAATGCACCTACTACAACGGAGGTTCCTACAACCTCTGGGGCACCTTCGACAACAGTGGAACCCACGACCACTGAGATATCCACAACACCAACTACCGGGGCACCTACAACAACGGAGCTTCCTTCAAGTCCAGAAATTGCTAGCACCTCTGGAGAACCTTCGACAACAGAGGTGCCTGCTACCACTGAGATTCTAACAACACCAACATCGGAGGAACCTATAACTCCTCAGGTTTCTACAACCCTAGAGGTTTCTACAACACCTGATGCACCTACAACAAAGGAGGACTCTACAACCACTGAGGTTTTAACAACACCTCCAACAACCGTAATTCCAACCACCCCTGATTCACCTACAACAGTTGATGGTACTACAACTCCTGTAGAATCTTCGTCATCAGAGGAGCCTACAACCATTGAGATTCTCACTAAACCAACAACAGAGGCCACAACCACCTCTGAGGTTTCTACAAAACCTGAGGCATCATCGACAACAGAAGAGCCTACAACTATTGAGATTATCACAGTACCTACAACGGAGGCACCTACAACACATGACGTTCCTACTACCCCAGTGGCATCGACAACAACTGATGACTTTACAACGACTGAGATTCTTACCACACCAACAACATCACACACTTATCCAGTCACACAGGTTTCTACAACCCCTGAAGATCTGACTATACCAACCACAACACAGTTACCTATAACAGTCGAGGAACCAACAACAACAGAGGAAGTTACGACTGAAGTGCAAACAACTTCTAATGCACCCACGACGACAGAAGCATCCTCTTCAACGGATGAAGATACAACACCGGCTGGATCAACAAGTGAGGTACCGATAACTTCTACAGAACCTAGCATGACCGAGTATCCAACCACAGATTACTCTACAACATTAGATTATTCAACAACCTATAAAAGTACAACTGATATTGAGTCGACTACATATCCCGATTCTTCAACTACTGATTACACAACCGGAGATTATAGTACTACTGACTATTCGTCAACCGTCAAACCTACTACAGACTATTCTTCTACTACGGATTATACAACATATGGACCAACTGAAGATTATTCAACTACTGAATATTCAACAACAGGAGAATATACCACTGATGATCCTACAACAACAGATTATACATATGCGGACACAACACTCGAAACAACTCAAACTGAGGATACAACCACAAATGAACAACCGACGACAGAGGTGTACAACCCATGCCCACCGGGCAGTTTTGGTAATGTGCCCCACCCGAGTTTGTGCCATTCATTTTACGTTTGCCTCAATGGGCAAGCTGTGCAACTGTACTGCGCAGATGGATATGAATTTGATAAAGAAATCAGGGTGAGTTAGATATTCTGTTCTAAACCCGTAGCGTCCCAATGCAGGGCGAGGATTTACTATAAAAATGTGATTGAGTTATTGGACAACTGTCAATCTTTTCGGTGAAAAAACTGCTTATTTGTTTATTTAAAGATCACAGGTTTACATTATAAGACGATTGAGTGAGTAATTTGTTCAAATTAGTTGTACATCTTTTCTCGTTGCCGATTTTATTTTATTTCTTTGTTATTCTTGTATTATACTTCCTTTCAAGTCTTTACATACTAACTATTTACTTACGTAATACTGTAATGTCTTACAGTACTTAGATCATAAGGTTCAAAAACTAAAATTTTGTTACTATCTCTTTTTCTCTTCCGTATTCTGTAACCTTTTTGGTCGCTCGTACACTGTCTGTTTTTCATTTAGCCAGTGATCAACGTACATGGAATGCGCGAACTGTCGACCGCAGTCATGCGTCACGTGCGCTTACCGCCTGATGTTTATGTTTCGTTGACCGCTCGACACAGTCGTAGTGCTTGAAGCAGACCGTGTGCGCGTGGCCTTTGTCTGTCTACTATATAATTTACAGTGTAAATAACAGCTTAAAACTGTTCCGATTCAGAGCAGGTGCCTCTTGTCTTAACAAGCATGATTGTATACAATCTTCTTTGTAACTCAACATAAAACTCTTTTCGAGACTAATAATCTTTTTCCTTTTTACAGAACTGCGTACCCATTGCAGAGGGTGGTTGTACATTAGGCCCGACTACAGTTGCACCTTCAACCACAGAATCCTACCAATCGAGCACAGGGTCTCAAGATCACACCACGGATGTGACCCTGGTTCCTGGTCTTTCGACCACAGAATCCGTCACCACACCTGATGTCTGTCCTATTGGCGTATGGGGAAATATTCCTCACCCCACGTTATGTAATTCGTTCTACATGTGTGCGGCTGGCGCTGCTTTGCAACTATTCTGCAGTGAAGGGTTCGAGTTTGATCCTGAATTGAGGGTACGTAGATTTTTATCTACAATTAAATAGCACTAATTTAATTGGTAGATTTATTTAACTTACATCTTTAATATATTTTATATATATCGCTTTTTTGTCCTACCACTTCGATCCTTAGCCAATGAGGTAACTTTAAACCAAAACAATTTGTATAACCAGCAAAATCTTTCCAGGAATGTGTACGAATAGCTGAAGGTGGCTGCACATATAACTCTTCCACCACTCCGAGCCCCGGCAGTGACATCTGTCCACCAGGCACATGGGGAGAAGTGCCCGACCCTGAAGCTTGTGACTCGTTCTACCTGTGCGCTGGAGGCCAAGCCATTCACTTGCATTGTAGTGACGGGTTTGAGTATGATCCTGATAGTAAGGTAGGAAACGAATAGAACATGCTTTAAACTTAAATAACAGTTAATTACCATCAGTGATTATAAATGGATAAGGGTATCATTATATTAGATGTTAGCGGGCCGTCTCGACTTCGCGTGGGTGAACATTTAGTTTTTAATCATTTTGGGGTAAAAAAATATAGGTTATGTTACTCAAGGATAATTTTAAATATATACCAATGAACCATCATAAAGCTGTACCGTTTTTTTCCCCGGGGAAATCCTCATGGACTTCCTCCGCCCTGGGGAAGGCGGAGGGGTATGCCGGACTCTTCCCGGCTAAAACCACTGGAGTGCTTCTCCCTTCCCTTATACTGGGGATAAAGGAAAAGCGATGCAAACTACCGCGATCTTCAAAAAGCTTTACTTACTGCAGCCTAAGCAAGACATAATATTTCTAAAATCAATTTTAAAATTCCATTTTAGGAGTGCGTCATCATATCTGATGGTGGTTGTACTCTAAGCGGAGGCACAACAGCATTCGAACCAACCACATCAGGAGATCTCCAATCGACTACACCAGTGCAGACGACTACGGAGAGCGAAACACCGATAACAGAACCAACAACTGTTGCAACCACAGAGTCTGATGTTGACCCCTGTCCCCCTGGTGTATGGGGTATAAGGCCTCACCCAAGTCAGTGTAATGCGTTCTATATGTGTACTGGAGGAAACTCGCAATTGCTGTACTGTGGCGAAGGATTAGAGTTTAATCCTGGTTCGAATGTAAGTATCTAAATAATAATGTTTAAAATTCCAGTCACTTCCTGAAACCTAATTCTGTGGATGATAATGTCGATGGTTATCATCGTTCTTAAAGGTATAATTGAAAGAAATTAGATTAAAATTAAAGAGTCTGAATGAATTTGCACGGCAACTCAAAAATGAGTTACGTTTAAGTATTCGGTTGAAAGATATTTAATATTTAATCAGGACTTAGGTTCATATTTTAAGAAAAAAAATAAGCAACTTTAGATGACGTCACTCCCGGGCTACTAAATCAAGGTCTTATTTTTTAGAACTATTTCCTTTATTATCAATATAAAAATATTTAAATTTACATGTCATTTCAGACTTGCGTTGAAATAGCTGAGGGTGGTTGTACACTTGGAGAAGCCACAACAACACCAGCTGTTACAACTCTCACAACTGAAGCATCAACTCCTGATGATTCTACAACAGTTACACAATCAACAACAGATGTTTCATCAACAACAGAGGGGTCGGAGCTTTGTCCTTTAGGTCTATTTGGCAATATACCTCACCCTGAACTATGCAGTTCGTATTATACGTGCATAAATGGAGTGCCTCTACAACTCTTCTGCGGCAGCGGATTTGAATTCGATCCTGAGCAAAAGGTAAATTTAATTATATTTTATTAAACATTACGTTTGCGAACGAAATATTAAATTATTATTTTTAATTGTTAGTATTTTGTGAAAGCTGCATATTTATTAAGTGTTACAGATTTTACTTAACGCTTTATATTAATTTAAACTAAACTGCTTAAACCAAACTACTCAAAATGAATTGGAATATTAATTGTGCTCGAGAACTACAAAGTCATAATAAAAAAGCAAGTGATATTATCATTAATTAATCGAATATTTTGTTAAATTATATAAAGAAAGAAAGATTATACCATTATCCCCGTTTCTCCTTCTATTTATCTTTGGATCTTAATGAACATATCTCTTCCAGACTTGCGTGCCAATAGCTGAAGGTGGTTGCACCCTCGGCACTATTACAACAAGTCCAATAACTATCATCAACACTACACCAGCAAATGATGACGGATCAACTGTGTCAACAACTCCAACAGCTTCGTCAACAACTGTCGCTCCTAAGTATTGCCTTCCGGGGTCCATCGGAACTATACCACATCCGGAATTCTGTGATTCGTTCATTGTCTGTACTGGTAACAATGAATTGCACTTGACTTGTAGTGATGGATTTGAATTTGATCCGGATACGACGGTAAGAATTATTGTTTTTTGTATTTTTTTATGTCAAAAATAATTTTATTTATGTTGCTTATTACATGAAACTTAACTCTGCGTATTAAATGTGATAGGCATAGAAAATAATTGAAAACTAGAAATGTATAATATTTAGTATACCCCGGTTTAATACAAAGATGTTTGGTAGCATTAGTCTAGAGGCTACCTACTCGTAATTTCGGGTACACCACTTTTCGTTAACAAATAGTACATGTATTTCGTCGTTTAAAAGGTTTATTTTGGACACTTATGGTAAATGCTTCTCATAAATAAAAAATCCTTTACTGTGACATTATTCAGTAGTTAAGTCATAAGTATCACTATACAAATCCTTGATTTTCCACCAGGATTGCGTTCTAATCGCTGAAGGAGGCTGCACACTATCCTCAACTACAACAGAGTTAGTAACCACTGAGGCTGCGACGACAGTGCCTCCTCCGATATGCCCTGCTCACATATGGGGTAACGTCCCCCACCCCACAGAGTGTAATCTGTTCTACATGTGCATTGGTGGCAATGAGTTCCTTCTGTCCTGTAGTGAAGGGTTCGAATACGATCCGCCATCAACGGTAAGTTTCTTCAAAATTCATTTTTTCCGGTAAAAACCCGTACTTCATAAGAACGCGTTCTCTCTAGTTAAAAATAGTTTTACTGACTAACTCATGTTCAAAAATGAACGCGAAATGATTCAGTTAAAAAAAAAAGAGATTCATTGTGCTTTGTTCTGATGGGTCGAGAGTAATCACCTGATTCGATGCGAGCGGAATCGCCTCGTTGGCGCTTCAAAAATGGTCAAGGCTTGGCGGTTATAGGAGCCCCGCTCCCTGGGAATCCATTTTATGATGTCGAATGGGATAATGTCGGCTGTACTTGCTCGCTTCGCTTAACATCAGCTCATCAGCCCCTTCAAACTTAACGTACCTGTGTTGGAGTCCCCAAATAGCTTAAATATTAATCTATATATTAATTGTAACTGAAACATTTTCGAGAAAACGCGTGTTTCCTCGGTTAAAACTAGTTTTTACATATATTCAATTTTTGGACATCATTTATTACTTGACAAAGGCAGTAAGTTAAAACGCCTTCTAATTAAGAATGGGATTTAACTGTACTTAACATTTTACTTGGCTCCTAAATTCGTGTATAAAACTGGCATCTCTTAAAGTATCCTAAAAGCCATAAGGTCTACAAAACACTATTAATTAAAGCTTTGATCATGAATTTTGTATAATCGAGTGAAATTAATTGCCCGTAATTATCGTGCGTTGTGCGTTAATCGACTTAGATTAGAAAAATATGTGAAAAAAGAGTTAAAATAAACCATTCTTGTTGCAGCAATGTATTTTGATTGCTGAAGGAGGCTGTACTGACCGCCAAAATCCAACAACAGAGGTCTCTGAAATATCGTCTGAAAGTTCGGAAATAATTGATATATATCCACCAGCTGACGATTATGTACCACCAACAACAGGAGCTTCTTCTACTACAGAAGAAAACGCATCGACAACGGGAGATTACACAACAGATATTTCATCAACAACCGATTATTCAGATACCACAGATTCTTTAGAATCCACAACAGGATATACAACTGAGGATAATACTCAATCATCGACAGACTATCCTGATGCGTCATCAACAACTGACAATCTGGATTCAACCGAGTCTACGGATTATACATCAAGCGCATCTGGGGAAGAAAATTCTTCTCAATCATCTACGGATGCCAGTTCATCGGCAGAAACTGAATCAGGTTCTGGAGAAAATGGGTCTGCAGAATCATCGGAGGAATTTGAGTGTCCCGAAGGTGTGTTTGGAAATGTTGCTCACCCAAGCAAGTGTGATGCTTTCTACTTATGTACTGGCTCCAATCCAATGCTGGTTACTTGTAGCGAAGGATATGAGTTCGATCCCGAGACCAGGGTAAGTGATCTTTTATGTATTAAATTTTTAAACACGTAAACATAAGATTTTGTCATTTTTAGGGTTCCGTACCTCAAAAGGTAAAAACGGAACCCTTATAGGATCACTTTGTTGTCCGTCTGTCTGTCTGTCTGTCTGTCTGTCTGTCTGTCAAGACCTTTTTTCTCAGGAACGCGTGGAGGTATCAAGCTGAAATTCATATCAAATACTCAAGTCTATGGTCTCTTGGAGCTGTGAAAAAATCAAACTTCTAAGTCAACGCGATCAAAAGATACTCCCGTTTATGCCGCAAAATTCCGCAAATTTTCGAAACTCGCACGGGAATCAAAACCTACAGGGTACTTCCCGTGAACTCAGAATCTTGAAATTTGGTACGAAGTAACGTCTTATAGTACAGATAAAGGAAAAATTGCGAAAACCGTAAATTTTTAGTTACATCATATAAAAAAAAATATTTCTGATTTTTTTTTTTTTTCATTTTGCAATTATCATACCATAACTATGACTCGATCGTAGTGATGGGTGAACTTTTACTTATATACCTACAGGTGTGTACGGAACCCTCGGTGCGCGAGTCCGACTCGCACTTGGCCGGTTTTTTTAATATTGGTATCGTTTATAAATTTTCGTGTTTGTGTGATAAATTAATGGCACAAACGAAGCGACAATTTCTTTACTTTGAATATTTTTTTGTCACAAAAGTCTGTGAATGTTTACAATATTTTATAACTCCTCAATGCATTATTTTAGAATAAGACATCAGTGTATAACCACTCTTTAATTTCAGGGCTGCATTGAAATAGAGACCGGTGGATGCACCCTTGGTCCTGGATCCGCAGAAACTACATCGGAAGCCAGCACGGAATCTTCAACAGCTTCCTACGAAACAACTGAACCTGAATCTACCACTGAAGCTGCGACTACGGTGCCAACAACACCAGCACCTCTTTGTCCTCCAGGCGTCTTTGGGCATGTACCGCACCCAGAATTATGCGATTCATTCTACATGTGCGCTGGTGGTAATGTTTTGCCATTGGTCTGCCCCGATGGAATGGAATTTGATATTGATTTAAGGGTAAGTAGATTTTTATGAAGTACTTAGTGGTTTTATACTTTGTTACTTAGTGTAATAACTCCTACCGAAATAAATAGCCCAACATAGCCTAGGATAGTAGAAGTAGGTAGGTTTAGGAAGAGGAGTAGGGAAGCCTTTGCCCTGCAGTGGGACATTTATAAGATTAAATTAGGGTAACAATAAATCTTGGAGCTTAATAAGATTCTGTATTTTAATAGTATTGCAACTAATGGCTTTTCAACTTTGTGGAATAAAATGAACGTCTGATAGATTTTTTATGGAAGAATAGTCAACAATTTAAAATTATTTTTGTATGAAATGATCTTGCGTTGGTAAAATCAGCCCTTAGAAGGGACTTGTTAACTCAGAGGATTATAATAATAAGACCCTTAAAACAAACCATGATTTCTTTCTTTATTCTAACAAAGTTAGAAAGCAGTTTTACTTCACTGACCCACCTCCGTTAATATTAACTTGTAACATTTTCTTTTAGGCTTGCGTAAAAATTGCTGAAGGTGGATGCACATACAATAAATTAACAACTACTGCCATCCCAACTACGGTAATCACATCAACGGAACCAGGAGCTTCTGACGAATCAGGAACGACAGAAGCCAATTCTGGTGCAACAGAAGAATCTTCTGAGACATCTTCTGAAGCAACTTCTGGATCAACAGAAAGCTCTTCTGAACAAGGATCTACTGACGAATCTTACGAGACATCTTCCGAAGCTACTTCTGGGTCAACGGAATCCTCTTCTGATACATCTTTCGGATCCACAGAAACATCTTCTGAAGGTTCAACAGAAGCTTCTTCTGAGACATCTTCTGAACAAGGATCTACGGAAGAAACTGAGACATCGTCTGAAGCGTCTTCAGGTTCAACCGAAAGCTCTTCCGAAGCAGGTTCTGGATCGACAGAATCGTCTTCTGAGGCTTCCTCTGAAGCTTCTTCTGAGACATCCTCTGAAGCTTCTTCTGAGACATCCTCTGAAGCCTCCTCGTTGTCAACAGAAAGCTCTTCTGAGGCAGCATCCGGATCCACAGAAGAATCTACTGAGCCATCCTCTGAAGCATCTTCGGGTTCAACGGAAGCTGGGTCAACTGAAGAATCTAGTGAGCCTTCTTCCGAAGCTTCTTCCGGATCCTCTTCTGAACAAGGATCAACGGAAGAATCTACTAAGCCATCAACGTCCGGTTCAACAGAAACTGAAGAATCTACTGAGCCACCTACCGGATCAACTGCTTCCGGTTCTACAGAAGAATCTACTGAGCAATCAACAGAAGGCTCTTCTGAAGCAGCTTCCGGATCAACTGAGCCATCTACCGATACATCTTTTGAACCCACAGAAGAATCTACTGAGCCATCTTCTGTAGCTTCCTCCGGATCGACTGAAGAATCTACAGAGCCATCCACAGAAGGGTCTTCTGAGGCAGCTTCCGGATCCACAGAAGAATCAACGGAGCCAACTACCGACGCACCTTCCGGATCAACAGAAAACTCTTCTGAAGCTGCTTCTGGTTCCACAGAAGACGGATCAACTGAAGAATCTACTGAACCATCTTCTCAAGCAACTTCAGGATCAACAGAAGCATCTTCTGAAACTACAGAAGAAGCCACGGAAACATCTTCTGACGCAACGGACTCTTCCGGAGTAACCGAGTCTACTACAGATGCTTCTAAAACGACAGAAGTTTCTGGATCGACTGAAGCATCTTCTGAGACATCTACTTTAGAGTCCGGATCAACAGAAACTACTAGTGAAGGATCTAGTTCAACAGAATCATCTACTCAAACGACAGAGAATTCAGAATCGAGTTTAACAACTGTTACGTCGATTTCAAGTTCCGAACCAACGGAATCAACTACACCAGAAGTGACCACTTTGCCAACACTCGCGACAACGTTAGCCCCTGTAGAGACTACAACAGCGGGACCAGTATGTCCTATGGGCATGTTTGGACATGTCCCCCACCCTGACAGGTGTGATGCCTTCTACATGTGCGCGGGTGGAAATGCTTTCCTTCTGACATGTGGAGATGGATTAGAATTTGATCCTAATGTAGAGGTAAGTAAATTATTACACAACATTAAAAACACTTCTGCATATTCTTTTTGAGGACTGTATTACTTATTGTTAAGCAGTTAAAGGTCATTGTATATTTTATTATATTAACTTAGGGGCTTTACTTCCACAAAAAGGCAAATAATAAAACTGTGGAGAAGTGTTGACCCAGCTTTGGAACATAGAAATTAATAATAAAAAATAAAGCCTTCATCGCTGAACTGAAAATACTTAAGTATTACAAAATATCCCAAAACTATAGTGTACTAATATTCTAATATGCCTTGACTTCCTTAGAGCTTACCAGAATACTGTTACGCCATAAACACTAAAATTCAACATATTAAATATTGTTCTTTGTTCAACAGAGATGTGTACTAATTACTGAAGGTGGTTGTACACTCCCCACTACTACTGGTGCTCCAGTAACTACAATCACACCACCACCACAGGATACTACTGAACAATCGTCTTCTGAACCAACAACATCAGAAAAAACAACTACATCAGAAACAATTTCGTCTGAGGAAACATCAAGTTCATATGAAACAACGGAATCGTCAGGAGAATCAGGAACTGAAAACATTTGTTCAATGGATATGTTTGGTAATGTGCCTCATCCAGACAGATGTGATGCTTTCTATTCGTGCATTGCTGGTGATGCCATGTTGGTGATCTGTGAAGATGGAAAGGAATTTGACCAGAATTCACGAGTTAGTATAAAGATTTCTTGAATAAGTGTGAGGTTGTTAATTGGTTATGTTGGCCCAAATAATTAACTTTGCAGTGTACCGGAATTAATTAAACATATTTTTAACTAGTTTTTGATGTAAACTCTGTCAATCTGTGTTATTGAAATAATTAATTAGATTTTTAAGAACTAAATCATTTTTAATTGAACAGGTAATAGTTATTAGTATTGAAAGCTACTGTGAAATCGACTTTACACTCACAATCAATATGCTCTTATAAAGTTCTTCCTTTTCCGAGTAAATGTTTATAATTTCAACATTTTACAGGGTTGCGTACTAATATCTGATGGAGGATGCACTTTCCCCGATGGAATACCTCCAGACAATCCGAGCTATTCGAGCTCAACGGTACCTCCAAGTACTCCAGAAGTTACTACCATAGGATCAGTAACCACTGAATCATCAGATTCAACCGTGACCACTCAAGGAGGTGAAGAAATTACAACACCATTACCTACCACTTTATCGCCAACGACTTTGGAACCATCAGCAACTGAACCATCTACAACTGACTCTTCAACAACACCAGCTGTTGAAGAAACAACAACACCTGATCCTATTACCACGCCTACAGTTTCCTCAACACCTGATACTGTTACCACGCCAGCAGCTCCAACAACACCTGAACCTGTTACTACGCCTGCAGTTTCCTCAACACCTGAACCTGTTACCTTGCCAGCAGCTCCTACAACATCAGCACCATTTAGTTGCCCTATAGGAGCCATAGGCCAGTTTCCTAACCCAGATAGATGTGACGCGTTCTACGTGTGTACGGGCGGTATAGCATTACCACTAACTTGCAGCCCTGGTTTCGAATATGATGATAATGTTAAAGTAAGTACTAATACACATACGTATTTATTTAACTGTAAATTTATAATTTTATTTGAAACAGAAGTTTTAGAAATAGAGTGTACCCGAGTGCCTTAAAAATTAGCATTTTTGAACATATTTATATGTTCAGTTTCTTATTTGTTAGAACGATTTACGCATTTTAAAATAAAACGTCACCTAATAAATTATATTTTTAGGGTTGCGTTGCAATAGCAGAAGGTGGTTGTACAAGTAGAACAACAGAAGCAGCAACCACGGAAGCGGCTACAACAGAAGCAGCTACCACGGAAGCGGTTACTACAGAAGCCGCAGCCACAGAAGTGGTTACTACAGAAGCCGCAGCCACAGAAGCCGCTACAACAGAAGCAGCTACCACGGAAGCCGTTACTACAGAAGCCGCAGCCACAGAAGCGGTTAGTACAGAAGCTGCAGCCACAGAAGCCACTACAACAGAAGCAGCTATCACGGAAGCGGTTACTACAGAAGCCGTAGCCACAGAAGCTGCTACAACAGAAGCAGCTACCACGGAAGCTGTTACTACAGAAGCCGCAGCCACAGAAGCGGTTAGTACAGAAGCCGCAGCCACAGAAGCCGCTACAACAGAAGCAGCTATCACGGAAGCGGTCACTACAGAAGCCGCAGCCACAGAAGCCGCTACCACGGAAGCGGTTACTACAGAAACCGCAGCCACAGAAGCGGTTACTGTTACTACAGAAGCCGCAGCCACAGAAGCCGCTACAACAGAAGCAGCTATCACGGAAGCGGGTACTACGGAAGCCGCATCCTCGGAAGCTGCTACAACAGATGCAGCAACCACGGAAGCGGTTACTACAGAAGCCGGAGCCACGGAAGCTGCTACAACTGAAGCAGCTATTACGGAAGCTGCTACAACAGATGCAGCAGCCACGGAAGTGGTTACTACAGAAGCCGGAGCCACGGAAGCTGCTACAACAGAAGCAGCTATCACGGAAGCGGTTACTACAGAAGCCGCAGCCACGGAAGCTGCTACAACAGATGCAGCAGCCACGGAAGCCGCTACAACAGAAGCAGCAGCTACGGAAGCCAGTACAACAGAAGCCGCAGCCACAGAAGCCGCTACAACAGAAGCAGCTATCACGGAAGCGGTTACTACAGAAGCCGCAGCCACAGAAGCCGCTTCAACAGAAGCAGCTACCACGGAGGTGGTTACTACAGAAGCCGCAGCCACAGAAGCCGCTACAACAGATGCAGCAGCCACAGAAGCCGCTACAACAGAAGCAGTAGCTACGGAAGCCAGTACAACAGAAGCAGTAGCCACGGAAGCCGCTTCAACAGAAGCAGCAACCACGGAAGCGGCTACAACCGACGCCGCTACATCTGATGCGGCTACAACTGAAGCCGCTACATCTGATGCGGCTACAACCGAAGACGCTACATCTGACGCGGCTACAACTGAAGCCGGTACATCTGATGCGGCTACAACTGAAGCCGCTACATCTGATGCGGCTACAACTGAAGACACTACATCTGATGCGGCTACAACTGAAGCCGGTACATCTGATGCGGCTACAACTGAAGCCGCTACATCTGATGCGGCTACAACCGAAGACACTACATCTGATGCGGCTACAACTGAAGCCGCTACATCTGATGCGGCTACAACTGAAGCCGCTACATCTGATGCGGCTACAACCGAAGACGCTACATCTGACGCGGCTACAACTGAAGCCGGTACATCTGATGCGGCTACAACCGGAGCTGCTACATCTGAGGTGGCTACAACCGATGCAGCAACCACAATAGGACCAGAAGCTTCTACTCTTTCATCAGAAGAAACTTCTGGTGAAGACACAGTTGAAAGTTCAACAACAGAGTCACATACAACACTAGCAGGTGATTCATCAGAAGATTCAGAAAGTGATGAACAATCAGATAATCCCGGAAAGCCGCCGATCTGCTGGCCGGGACAGACGGGTTATGTGAAAGATCCGGAACGTTGTAATGCCTACTACCAATGCCATGGAGACTTTGCTTTGCAGTTTTACTGTAAAGACGGGTATGAGTTCGATCCTGTTGCTAAGGTAATTTTCTTGATAGTATATTTTTTTGCTACAAAACAAGTCATTTTCTTGCCGTTGATTAGATAAATTTCATGAACTTTTATATTATTGGAGCTAGTCTAATAATAAAGATTAAATGATTTCGAAAATTCTTTATATACCCTAATATTGTCTGGCATTCACCGTTATGACATTTAAATGCACTGCTGTTTGTACTCTTGCTAAAACAAATGACACTAAAATTAAGCAGAAAAAAAAAAAAAAAAATCATCTTCCTATAAAAGCTTCCAAGACCAACACAACCAAGTACAATTAAATGTAACAATAATCTTTTTTCAGGTCTGTGTCGTCATAGCTGAAGGTGGCTGCACTCTCGGCGATAATCCCCCGACAATTGAACCTACTACGGAGGAGATAGAAACCATCACTCCATCAGTTTGCCCTCCTGATGTATTCGGCAATGTAGCGGATCCGGAGAGATGTGACGCGTACTACAGTTGCTCAGATGGGGTAGCCTTAAGGCTGTACTGTGCTGATGAACATGAATTTGATCCTGAGAAGAAGGTAAGTCCAAATTTAAAATGCATATTCAGTCTGATCTTTTTATTTTGTTTGAGAAAAATTAATAGTCTCGTCAACTTAGACCGATGAATCGAATGGCTTCATAAAATAGTCAATTAAATATCTGCACTGCCTTTAAACTATAACTTAAGAGAATATTGATTTTACTTGATCGCTTATTTGTTGACGAACAATATTCTTACTTATTGCTCAGAAAACTCACATAAAATTTCGGCGGTTCCATCTGTAAAATCCAAATTAAACAATTGCATTTCTTGCAGACTTGCGTAGAAATCGCTGAAGGTGGCTGCACGCTTACTGGTATCCAAACCACAGCTAACACAGATCCAAATCTATCTGTCACCACAACATCACCACCAACGTCTACCACCACAGCTGAACCGACCACTCTAGGAGCGATGACCACAACCACCATCACTTGTGATGATGATGCGCTACAGGATATACCAGATCCGGATAAATGTGACGTGTTCTATAGATGCATCGATGGGGTCCCAATACAGTTGTATTGTCCGAATGATTATGAATTTGATCCTAAGACTAATGTAAGTAAAAATATTTAACATACAAGCACATTATTTTTATGTCATACCTGTATACAGCTCTCTTGTTTATTATATTGCATCCTTGATTTTCGGCTGCGTATTAACTGGTTATCCTTGACAATTAAATTAAGATTAATATAATAATAATTAAACTTTCCAATTTTGGTAATAATACAAAAGGGACTTTCTACCCTTGGTAAAAAAAAACAGTATGCACATATTTAACACGACTTGTTTTTATAGGTATGCGTCAAAATAGCCGAAGGTGGTTGCACATTAGGTGGCGTACCATCCATCACTCCCGAGCAATCTGTCACAACACCTACTGCAATCCCATCGATTACTCCTGAAGAAACCACGCCTGCAGAAGAATTAACAACTGACGCTGCAACTACACCCGCTGAGGAAATAACTACTGAGGCACCAACTACAACTGAGGCTCCAACGACAACTGAGGCACCAACGACCACTGAGGCACCAACAACGACAGAGGCACCGACAACAACAGAGGCACCGACAACAACAGAGGCACCGACAACAACGGAGGCACCGACAACAACAGGAATACCAGAACCGACAACACCAAGACAAATCTGTCCGCCTGGTATGACTGGATATGTGCCTGATGTAGATAAATGTGACGTTTTCTACTTATGTATCGGAACAGGCCAGTCTATCACAATGGTGTGCGACAATGGCTTCGAGTACGATCCCAATATACAGGTAATTTGATATTTGTCTAGATTTAAAGAAATTAAGGCCACAATTTAAGGCTTAAAATCTTTTTTACTTAAGTTGGTGTCCCTATGTTAAACCAACGAGTAAAACATATTATAGATTGGGTACAATAGGAAGCCCATTCGTTTATAAATTATGGAAAATTCGCATATTCTTTCTCTTCCAAAAACAACGAACTGTCACCGGTTTTACATTAAAAAAACAAGTTTTTGCGGTATCTTTGTCTACTTGTTTTTTTAGATTATAAGTTAAATAACGAAAATTCTCATTTATGACTGATTAGCCTTAAAAAACTTTCTAAAAAAAATTCTAAAAATAACTTTCAAATATTTTTATTTTCCAGCGATGTGTTTTAATATCTGAGGACGGATGCACTAATAGCAAATTACATAATCTATTTATACCCACCTACATCGAAAGTACTACTGATTCAGAAATTACCACCGACTCAGATAGGATTTACGATGGAATTAATATGGATGTGTCATTTGAAGCTTCAGTGGAAGAGAATAGCTTAGATCCTATCTGTCCTCCGGGGCTATATGGCAATGTGCCAGATCCAGAAGATTGTGAGTCATATTACTTCTGCGCGTCAGGATCTGCTACTAAGGTGGTCTGTGCAGAAGGATCGGAGTTTGACATTAAATTGAGGGTAAGATGATTATTTATCTACGGATTTTTTAATTCTTGATGAAGATTAGTTAGTTCTTTGACACTTCTGCATTTAGCTGTCTCAAACATTTTTAGTTTTTTTTTTTTTATATTGCTCGATTTTAAATGAAAACTTAATCCAGATAAACCTTACTCATAACGTTCTTCAATGACTGGTCTTTTGGTCTAGTGGTTAGTGTCCCTGGCTGCTAAACCAGCGGTCGTGGGTTCGATTACCACTCAGGACAAACCTTTGTGTGATAAGCATGATCATTTGTTCTGTGTCTGGGTGTAACGTATCTATAATATGTATGTATTTAGAAATATATAAGTATGTTTATTAGTTGTCTGGTTGCCATAATACAGGCTCTGCCTAGTTTGGGATCAGATAGCCGTGTTTGAAATGTCCCAAGATATATTATATTATATTAATGACATAATTATTTATCTTTTACAGATATGCGCTCCGAAATCAGAAAACGGTTGCACAGCAAACTTGATTACAGTATAATTTGAGCGCCTGACACTACAACGACTGAACAAAACGACATCGGCTCCAGTGATCATTAAATAATCTTATTCCTCGAACATTTTGTACTTTCATCGACGTAGAAATGGTTCAAGTTGTACCAAAAGTACCAATTAATCAGATATTATTGTAATTATATAATTTAATAAGATTATTTAATGATTACGTTGTATATAATAATACTTTAGTAATGAAACTTTGAGAATTACATTTAAAAAAAGATAAAAGGTTGTTTGAAAATTGATTGTTGAGTGAAAAAGAAGTGAGAAGTCTGCTAAAAGAATCTATCTTTTAGTAGGGCTGTCCATGTCACGGGATTATAAACTTTATTCTGTTAAAGATAAGAGTGAATTCAGCGTGAATGGCCTTAAGTCCTTAGATATCTCGACGATTTCTCACCAATCAATCAATTTAGAATTATTGTCAAACAACAAATAATTCAAATATATTCATTTATTAAAAAAAAAATGTTAATGTATAAACGAAATATTTGAAAATTCGCACAAGTATTAGTATTATTAATATTATTTATTATATTTGTGATATAAATTATGTAAATATATTATGTATTATATATTTATATTTAAATTAAGCATAGCTAGTCCGTCTACATGGTTATAATGTAAATAAAAAAGTGCGAAAAAAATGTAAATAAAAAGTTTCATGTTTTAAATTTGGTGATTTATTTTATTTCAATTAAAGCACTCACAACCTTTATTTTTTAAGTAGGTATTACTTTTAGGCGAATTAAGATAGAATTAGGTAAAATTATCAATAAGTATATATAAAATGCTTTGTCCTGAATGACTGACGGATCAACGCACAGCCTAAACCATTGATTGTAGAGACCTGAGACTTGGAGTGCGAGTTCTTTGTATGACGTAGGGTTGCGATAAGAAAGAATCTTCCGAAATTCTACCCCTAAGGGGTGAAAAACGGGGCCAAAGTTTGTATGGGAAAGCGTGATTCCTTGTTCCAATCTACTTCAAATTTTGCAAATAAAATAATAAATAATTTCGCATTTTATTGCAACTCATCGCCTAATGGGTTAAAAAGGGTGAGAAAGATATTTTGAGGGCGATTTGCATCGAAGTTGATATCAAATTACATTCTATTTTGACACATGTCTGAAAACTCAATTCGATTTTATTAAAAAAACGGTGAACTCATATCAAACCTTGGTGCAATGCAATACTCTTTAAAATTGGAATGTCAAAAACCATTTTCGACTTCTACGCGGACGAAGTTGCGGGCAAAAGCTAGTCTAAATATATTTATAAGTAAAATTTTATATGAAATAATATATATTATTATGAAATTTCTGCCGGCAGACCTGCGACATGATATTTTTAAAAAGAGACGTTTACACAATTTGTGCTTAAGTATAAGTACATTTTTATAATATATATCTATACATCATATAATAAAACTGTAATCAATAACATTCTTATTTCTTTAGCTGTTAAATTGCAGTAAAATATTGAGAGAATATTGTCGAAAAACCGTAGTGTTTAAACACTTTATCTGTTACATCCTGTTGATAAAAAAATGTATCTGCAAACCTAAATTGGTACTTTTGACGTATAAACAAAGCCAGCTAATATTTGTTTATTATCCAATTTACGGACTAAATAGATATTAAATTTTCATAACCAGACATCACCCCTATCTATATCTTGATTAAAAATCATTGGCATAGTATTGAGTTGACATACAACAATATCTCTTTAATCATTTCAGTTGGATCACCCTGTAGCAACTGCAATCTTATTTTTATTGGGAACGGTAAATTAATTATCTCCTGAGTAGCCAAATTTATAATTTTGTCTTTATCTTCCATTAAATAACTCAAGTACGGCAAAAGAATATTCAAAACAATATTATCTGAGTTTGATAATTTGTCGTATAGTTGTTTTAAAGATAGCTTAAAAAATATTGAGAGTGGGCAACCGACATCGTCTGTAGAATTATTAAATTTTAACTTTTCAATAAGTCTTGCGATTTCCAATGATCTCTTCATTCCTGAAGATATTTCATTCAGCCCACTTTCGTGTAATTTTTGGAAATCCTTACATTTTTTACAATCTAAATGGTTACATTTCTCTTTCGATGTTTCATTATCATCTTTGTGATTTCTGTACTTTCTTCTTTTTTTATTTGAACTGCGTTTAAAACGATTTAATATGTCTATAGCTCCGTTAAGAACATTCAAGTTAGATAAATCAAATTCTGTATTTATCGGTTCTATTCCAAAAAGTGCTTGTCCGATACCAAAGTTGTAATTATTATTCAAATCACTGTCTGTATTACCTTGAATTTGATCTCCATATATTTCGTTACTTGGATTCGTTACCTCAGTAACGGTCGATGTATTTAAAGAGTCATTCTCAAGAGCATTCTGTTCTTCATCATTATTAGATTTTTCATTGTTACCTTCATCTAGGTTTCCGTTTCTTCTGAACTTAGTATCTACAATCCGATTGTTTTTATCTATTGAAAAATTTCCTTTACCTTCATTTTTATTGAATCGTCGAGATTCTAAATTTTCTTTTTTCAAAAAGTTTTGATCATCGGAATTCTGAGAATTGTATTGAAAATTGGAAATTATACCAGAATTTATAATCATAAATACATTTTTGGATTTGATTTCCTTAAATTTTTGGTTAAGTATGTTTCCAGCAAGATTATTTAAGGATGTATTTATAAGGCTACTTAATAACTTAGAGTCAGCTTTGTCTGTTGTTATATTAGAATTGAATTTATTGTAATGATCTTTTCCAGACATATTGGCTTGGAATCCGCTAATGTTTCCTGAATTTATTATCACGAAAACACTGTCGACATTGCTATTAGAATTATTGGCATGTAGGCTTCTTTCTTTAGAATTTATATCTTTTGTAACATAATGGTTTGCTTGATTTTTGTCTTTGGCAATATGTCTATCTACGTAGTGTTTTAGTCTTGAAAGATCTGATCGAAAGGAAATTTCTGAACCTTCTATAGTATCGTTTAAACTTGGGGGTTTTTCTTGAGAAGTATCGTTTATGAGAGCAACAACATCAATTGCCTCATCTAATATTTCAGCTGATATTGTATCATTATTGTGAATTAGCATAGTATTATTATTTTGTGGATTTACAACGGTTCCATTATTAATGTCTTTGATATTTCCATCTTCACGTGCAATGGTTTTCTTAGTAGGAACATCTGATCTCCATACAATACTAGCATTGACTGAATTTGAACCTGAATCACTAGTATTATTTATAACATAATTACTGCCAACGTTAGGGTTAGTAAATGTAACGTTAGTTACATCAGAATTATCACCAATACGGCGGCCAATAAATGAATTCAAACCATTATTTTGTAAATCGTCGCTACTTCTATCATTTTGCACGACATTTATGCTTGAGAGATCCTTCTTAGTAGTGGTCACATTTTGTTGAGTGGTGCTTTGAGTATAGCTAGCCTTTTGACTGGAAGCCTAAAACAGGAATAATTAATTCTATTATTTGAAAAACTACAGAAATAATCGTTATGGATTACGTGAAGAAAGCAGTAAAAGGGACAAATAACTAAAAATGGATTACGATGACCTCTGGCCTCAAATTACTGAATAAAACAAGCTAGTTGACTCACAATGTATAGCAAAAACTGATATGCTAGAAAAGTAATTTGATAATGACCCAAATAATTATACTGTCCTAATTTTAAATTCCAGTAGTAAGAGACAAACGCCTGTTAAATGGGACTTAACAAATGACGAGGTGTGAAAGGATTGAAAGGTATTATGAAAATTTTATAACATACTTACCGATATATTGCTAGCATTCGAATTAGTACCATTCTGTTGAGCATCCAGTGTTATTGGCACATGTACTGTACCATTAGCTTCTAATGGAATATCTTTAGTTTCTTCTTGGATTACATTAATAAGTTCGGAATCATTATGTGTATTACTTATTTCTTGGGATATTACCAAGTCATGTAAATTAGTTATAACTTGATGATCATCATCTTTTACATCTATTATTTGTATTATATTCGATGGAATTATTTCTTCGAACTCTGTTTCTGCATTATCTTGAAGTACCTATTTATGAATATTTATTATAATTTTGGTTCAATGTAGCAAGATATTACACATTGTCTTATTTAAGATTTCTAGTAAAGGAAATTTGGTCTGCTATTGTGAAGCATTGTGGAACAACTTGGGAGCCTATGTCCAGCTGTAGACCGCGACGGGATGAGTTGATTAATTGTATAGCAAACCAATGCAAGATTAGCACGCGTTGATATACTTTTTGTTAAAAAACTAGGCGTATCTATGTATTCCATACTTAATATTATAAATTCGAAAGTAACTCGGTCTTTCTGTCTGTCTGTCTGTCACACTTTCATGGCTAAACCGCTTAACCGATTTGGATGAAACTTGGTATAGGATGAGCTTGGATCCTAAAAAAGGACATAGGCTACTTTTTGTTGCGATTACCGATACCCACGCGAGCGGAGCTGCGGGCAACAGCTAGTAATGTATATTTGGTGAGTGTTTTGATTCTCATTTATTTAATATTCTATTTTTTTATTGCATTTTTAACTATTCTGTATACTGTTTACAACTATTAACCACTTTCCTGTGTCGTGTACATATAAACATTTCCATTGTTTAACTATTATGTCTACTGGCGGGACAGCTAACTTGTTAAAGTTACTGTTTTGGTTCATCATCATCATCATCATCATTTAGCCTTTCGTAGTCCACTGCTGGACATAGGCCTCTCCCAATTTTTTGTTAACTCATTAACTGTTTTGGTTAATGAGTTACAACTCTAAAGCATTGTTCCAAAATTGGAGGCGAACAATCGAACTAAAAAAAAACTACACAAACCTCATAAGCATTTGGAGCTGCTTCAACATTTTGTTCTATTAACTGTTGTATAGATGATGGTATATTCAATATCAAAAGAAATGTAACTGAAATGGAAACATTACACTTAAAAATAACTTTGATTGTTTCGATAGTGGAGTGGTACAAATTATGACTGAATGGGTATACATGCAGAAGAAAACCGAAAAAGAGATGGATGGTGTGAAAGATGGTATGAGAAAGAAAAGAGTGAATGCTGAGATGACGAGTAGAAGAGATGAATGGAAGCAAAATACGCATTACGTTGATCCCAACTAATTGGGAATAGGGCAGAAGATGATGATGATAAGAGGTGACCACGCTAACTACAACTGCGCGACATTAATACGTTTGATTCCCACCCAGGACAAATTTCTATGTGATGAGCGTGATCATTTGTTCTGTGTCTGGGTGTAATTAATCTATAATATGTATGTATTTTGAACATATAAGTATGTTTATCAGTTGTTAGTTGCCACAATACGGGCTCTGCCTAATTTGGGATCAGATGGCCGTGTGTGAGTAGTCCCAAGATATTATCAATAAGCATGTTTTCTATTTTTTTTTAAAGTCCGTCTTGTAGATTAATGAATTTTATTGGACACGTATTTTTTCTTTTTTCCTGCAAACAAAAAATGATCAAAATACAGAGAACGGAAATTACGCGTGACGTCACTCCTCGCTACGATTTTTAGCGAGGCGTGGCGTCATAAGCCCCCACTCCGAAACTTTAAAGCGGTGTATCGATGTATTTTTTTATTGTTTTGATAAAAGAAGAAATACATGTCTAATATTTTTTATTATCTAACTGACGGACTAAATAGATTTTAACTTTTCATACCCAGGAAACATCCCTATTGATTATTAAAATTACAAGAACAAATGGTTTAAAATACTTACATAATTTTATTTTTCCAATCATAGTGGGGCCGATCGTGGTCGTAATTACAAAACTATTACATTTTTAATTTGCTTCAATGGAAAAGTTTGGTTCATTATCTCAAAACGAATTCATTTAGTGTGAAAATTAGGACGGCTAATTAGTGGTATTAAATTTATACTTAATGATTCTTTTGTATTGTAAACTCGCTTTTTTCTCAGACTGTGTTCGTCTTTCATTGTTTTTTTTTTTATATTAGAAAAGCTACAGAAGCTTCACGCTCTCAAAATGAATCCGAAAATTAGCCAGACCAAATTATTGCGGGAGAAACGTGTTTCTTTTTGCCATGTTCTTGGGACTACTCATACACGGCCATCTGATCCCAAACTAGACAGAGTCTGTATGGCAACCAGGCAACTGATAAGCATACTTTTTTATCCAAACTTTGTTAGTGGTTTATTAGTTTAAATTTGAAAATTATCATTCTTATAACGTACTTAACTATACAGTGTGCAACAAAAACCCTGTCCGATCCTTATGAGTATTATTCGGCTACATACTGCGTACACATACGTAACTATGAATGGATTTCAGATTATTATTTTTCTGCGGTGAATATAATTAAATTAAAATAAAACTAATCAAAGGCAACACTGATCGCTCGACAAAGTTCACGTATACTACCTACAATTTTGTATCACAGAAGCCGCCTGAGCGAGACTTTTTTTTTCTATTACATATGTTGAACCAGGAGTACGCCGTTATTGCATCGGACAGGACATTTTTGTTATAAACTGTCTTACTTTGGGATACTGTGTTTCCCAGTAAAATGTGTTGTGGAGGTCAGATAGGCAGTCGCTCCATGTAAAATACGGTATTCAGCAGAATCCGGTAAGACTGCGAAAGCTTGAGAAAATGCTAGGCAGAAGACTTACCATCAGGAGTTTATCGGCTATGCAAAATTTTAAGATGAAAAATTACACCACAGTAGCTAAATGTGTATGCAGTAGCCTAAATATCTTCCAGCCGGATTCAAAACACAATTTTCCTTGTAAAAAATGCGGATGATTTTTTATCTAAAAACAATCACTTTAAAAAACATGGATGATTATATCAATTTTATTTATTTATTATCATTATCAAACATAAAAAATAAATGGGATTAAATATTGATTAACATCAAAAGTACTTTTATCTATTTAAAATCAATAAATAATTTTGTATTTTGATTATAAAGATATTATTAATTTTTGATTGATATTTTTTTAATTATTTTTAAATTTAATAATTGCCTCGTATTTAAAAATGATCTTACCTTCTAATAATCTGCTCCTTACCTAATTTTGATTTTAAAATTCTTTGAAAACATTAATAAAGCACAAAGAATTCTCTGTTTGAGAGGCCAGCCCTTAGAGGAACCACAGACAAGTATTGAGCGCACGCATCGCTAGCAGCCTCTTGTACCGAGCGTAAGGGGATTTTTAGCTAAATGTACTACGCTCGTTTACTGATTTTAGTGATTTTCCGTGCGACGACAGACGTTTATGCGGAAAAAGGTAATATTAGGTTTTGAGATAGTTTTAATAAAACGGCGCGCTGTGTATTTTCATACTCGATACGCGCGTTCTATAGAGGCATGCATTGGTACAGTTACATGCTCGTATTTCATTTTCTCTACAACGTGTCGTTTTGCATTCTCGTCAAATTTCAGGAGGTTACTATGAAAGACATAATTAATCTAATACAGTTACGATATCTGCTCAATAATTAATACATATTTTATTTGTATTTATTAACTATTATTTACAATTTTAAATATATACAAACTTAACTATATATACACTCAAATATACATACTTGTTTTTTTTTTACTTATTTAATTTTGACAGTATTTCAGAATACACCACTTTCAAAGAACAGAATCGCCCCGTTGCCTATGCGGTAGGCAGTGTCTTTATGTATGTGTGTAAGAGCAGTTTCAGTGCGGTTCCACACATGCCAATCTCCGAAAGTACCTTCTAATTTTATTATTGACTAGCTGTTCCCCGCGACTTTGTTCGCGTGTTTTAGTTTCAACGGTTATTCATTTTTGCAACATTTTTCATTTATGCTCCGCTCCTATTGGTCGTAGCGTGATGTTATATAGCCTATAGCCTTCCTCAATAAACGGACTATCCAATACAAAAAGAATTTTTCAATTCGAACCAGTAGTTCCTGAGATTAGCGCGTTCAAACAAACAAACAAACAAACTCTTCAGCTTTATAATATTAGTATAGATTCGTGTCCAGAATCATTTAAATTAGCAGAGTTACCTTCTTAAATCTCCTGACGAGAATGCGAAACGACACGTTGTATATGAGAAAAGGCCTGTGCTCAGCAGTGAGATATTTATTGGCTGTTATATATCATTTAATTTGAAAAAAAATACTTGTATTATATTTGTACGATTTCATTCTGGTCTATAAACTTTAGATGAAGAAATAAATAGTCAACTCTTGTGGTATTGTTTATTAAACCTGAAACTTAATCCCAGCCCCCCTAGACAAGTGGCATTTCGAAAAGCGTTTACGATAATAGAAATCGCTTAAATGACATTAAATGTATTGAAATGACATTTTGTTTCGATAAGTCACGTCACTCGAACTTGTCACTTTCATACATTTGAGCGATTCGATCAGCGTTATCGCTTGTCGCATTGTCACTTGTCTAGAGGCCCTGATTTGTTTATAACCCATTGAAATGAAATAGTTGTAACATTTTATATCTGTGATACATAATTTTAATGAAAGAGGGATAGAGAATCACCATCTTTAGTCATTACAGAACTATGACGTCATTCTGTCAGACTGTAATTTTATTTTTTAATTATAGGACTAATACTCTACCAGTAACCCGAAAAATAAAATAAAAATGGTTTTTTAAAGTATTGTTGCATAAAATTCCCAAATATTTTAATTAATATAACAAAGTTAATTAAATTTTAATTATTTTTTGCCTTCTGTGCAGTCCTTGTCAGTTTTTGTTGATGGTATCGATTTCTGGATAAGTTTTTCATATTTTTTTTCTCCAAAATTGCTTCTTCCGATCAGTTTTTCTCTTAATTTGCAGATCTAGAAAGTTTTTTTTTAATGAGTGTTACAAATTAAATAAAAATATGTTATGGTGATGTATGTTGTTGGACGTGTTTTAGTTTTTTTTGGACTATTTCGAGGGATAAGGTCATAATTAAAAGCTTTTGGTACTTTTTAACTTACACCAAGCCTGATCGTTCAAGAGGTAATGCAAATCTTCGATACCAGACGACTTAGCTTTCCAAAGTCGCGTGCCATGAATATACGAGCTCGTTCGGGGATCGAACCCGGGGCCTTAGAGCTAGTTACACCTTGAAACCGGTGTGTACGCCACTCGACCAAGGAGGTCGTAAAAACTTTTGCAACGGTAATTCAAATTACATAATATACACTGACAATACCCAGACTTGGAACAAATATTTGTCACTAACACAAATGTTTGTTCCATGCGGGGATCAAACCCGCACTGAGCGTAGTGGTAGTTGTCGTGAAGACCTATACCACTGGCCTATCCGTGTAGTAACCAATAAACTTAACTTTAAGATGCTCTTAAAAGTCTATTTGTCTCTATATTCACCTTAAAGTATCATATACTTAACAGCGTCTTAAAATCGTTTGAGAATAAGTATCCGTTACAAATAGTGAAAACAAAAAACTTACTGTTATAGAATCGTATTGGTAGTTTTCGGGACATTTCTGTGGGTTTGGTATCCCTTTGAAGCAGATATAGAACCGACTGTAGTCGTTGTCATCGGGAACTATTTCGAAACTATCCGATTTACAGATCATCTTGCATTTAACTTGATTTGCTGGTTGACATGACTGAAATAATAAAAATAAATAAATGTGGACAACATCACATACAATGCTCTGAACCCAAAGTAAGTAGCAGAAGCACTTGTGTTATGGAATTCAGAGACAACGAAGTTACCACAAACACCCAGACCCGAGACAATGTAGAAAAGGGGTTTTCTACATTGACCCGTCCGAGGATTGAAAAAGAAAGTGGCATATATCATCATTTACTTTCAGCATTATATCCTAAAACCACGGAGTCACTTCAATATTTATTTCCTGTTCGTAACTTTTCTGTTGCGTAGCTTTTTCCCAAACTATGTTGGGCTCGGCTTCCAGTCTTACCGGATTCAGCTGAATACTGTATTTTATATAGAGCGATTGCCTACCTGATCTCCACAATCCATTTTACTGGGTAACACAGTATCACATAGTAAGACTGGTTGTCAGAATTGTATAGCTTAACAACTGCTAAAGATTAACGTATGTCTGTCGGGACCAACGGATTAACTTGCTTTCCAAGGCACGGAGGGGTCTCAATACATTCACAAATGGTCGCTTATCCACTGACAAACCGCGGCAAGTGCAGCTTAACCTTTGTTATCCGTCAAACCGTACTTACAGTTAGCCATGAGACCCTGGGTTTGTAACTTTGTATTGAACAAATAAAAAAAAACTTACTTCAAGTTCAGTGCTGAATAACATATTTTCAGGACATTTCTCATGCGTTTTCTTGCCTGAAGAACATTTATAATATTTACTGCAGTCTTTTAGGTCTCCTACCGAGTATATTAGACCAGGAGTCTTATCGCATGTCATGGTATTAGCTTTAGGTAACTCACTGACTAATTTCAAAGCCATAGGAGCATTAGTATTGTCACCCGATCTTCGGCCAGACAGCTTATAATTTAAATAATCCATATATTGGCCTTGATCATACTGTTCTAATGGATACTGGTCATCTAGATATTCATAACTAGCTTTATTTGGATGGTAGTAATCATTGCTTTGCTCCGGATATATGTAGTCGTTTGGAGGGTTTTCGTTCGGGTCATAACCATGATCTATGTCAGGGAAGTCAACAATTTGAGATTCTGATGGGTTTTCGATAATGTGATCCCCCTCCTCATTACTTTCAGTTGGCAATAGAGTAAGAGGAGTTACAACAAGCCGCAATACCGGACACCCTGATCCAGAATCAGGGATGCATTCCTGTTAAAAAGGAGAAAAATATTTAGTTTTGTGGTTTTTCCACTTTTGAATGGATTTTAAACTCTTCAAGATAAAACTCCTGAAACCAAAAGTCCTATTGAAGTTCTAGTGACGTCAAATCGAAATGAGATTGCATCGTTTTATAACAGAGCGTGGTCACCTTATGGCTCCATGATCAGACTCGGTCAGAAGTACCATAATAAATCATCAACAACACTATGTAAGTATGCAAAATTTCATTCGATGGAACGTCAAGTTCTAATTGAGTTTGCTAGATTTGAACTAAACAAAAAAAAGTTAAAGAAACAGCTAGAAATTCTATAAACTTCAATAAAACGGATACTTACGCGTCTTTTGGGACTATAATAATAATCATTTGGACAATATTCATGTGTAATATGACCAAACATACACAAGTAGTAGGCTTTGCAATTAAGTAAATCGACTTCGACCCAAAGTTCATAACGACCGCAAATAGGCATTGGCGCAGACGATGTTGTCAACGTTGTACTCGTTGTGGAAGGCGTAGTTTTGTACGTCGTTGTGGATGGAGTACTCTTTGTGGTAGTAGATGGCGTAGTCTTCATGGTAGTTGTTGACGTCGTTGTCTTGGTCGTCGTTGTCGACGGCGTGGTCCTCGTTGTCGTGGTTGGCGCAGTTTTGTTCGTTGTTGTGGGCGGCGTAGTTTTTGTGGTCGTTGTAGATGGCGTAGTCTTCGTGGAAGTTGTTGACGGCGTGGTCCTCGTTGTCGTGGTTGGCGTAGTCTTGGTCGTTGTTGTCGACGGCGTGGTCGTTGTAGATGGCGTAGTCTTCGTGGTAGTTGTTGATGCCGTTGTCTTGGTCGTCGTTGTGGTTGGCGTAGTTTTGTTCGTTGTTGTAGATGGCGTAGTCATTGTAGACGTCGTTGTTGACGGTGTTGTTGTCGTGGTTGTTGTGGACGGCGTAGTTTTGGTCGTCGTTGTGGATGGTGTACTCTTTGTGGTAGTGGATGGCGTAGTCTTTGCGGTCGTTGTTGACGTCGTAGTCTTGGTCGTCGTTGTCGACGACGTGGTCCTCGTTGTCGTTGTAGATGGCGTAGTCTTCGTGGAAGTTGTTGACGGCATGGTCCTCGTTGTCGTAATCTTAGTCGTTGTTGTCGACGGCGTGGTCACTGTAGATGGCGTAGTCTTCGTGGAAGTTGTTGACGGCGTGGTCCTCGTTGTCGTGGTTGGCGTAGTCTTAGTCGTTGTTGTCGACGGTGTAGTCTTTGTTGTCGTTGTAGATGGTGTACTCTTTGTGGTAGTGGACAGCGTAGTCTTTGTGGTAGTCGTAGATGGCGTAGTCTTCGTCGAAGTCGTTGATGGCGTGGTCCTAGTTGTCGTGGTTGGCGTAGTCGTAGTCGTCGTTGTTGACGGCGTGGTCGTTGTAGATGGCGTAGTCGTTGTAGATGGCGTAGTCGTTGTAGATGGCGTAGTCGTTGTAGATGGCGTAGTCTTGGTCGTCGTTGTCGACGGCGTGGTCCTTGTTGTCGATGTTGGCGTAGTCTTTATGGTCGTCGTTGTCGACGGTGTAGTCTTTGTTGTCGTTGTAGATGGTGTACTCTTTGTGGTAGTGGACAGCGTAGTCTTTGTGGTCGTCATTGTCGATGGTGTAGTCTTTGTTGTCGTTGTAGATGGTGTACTCTTTGTAGTAGTGGACAGCGTAGTCTTTGTGGTAGTCGTAGATGGCGTAGTCTTCGTCGAAGTCGTTGATGGCGTGGTCCTAGTTGTCGTGGTTGGCTTAGTCGTAGACGTCGTTGTCGACGGCGTGGTCGTTGTAGATGGCGTAGTCGTTGTAGAAGGCGTAGTCTTTGTGGTCGTTGTAGATGGCGTAGTCTTGGTCGTCGTTGTTGACGGCGTGGTCCTTGTTGTAGAGGTTGGCGTAGTCTTTGTGGTCGTCGTTGTCGACGATGTAGTCTTTGTTGTCGTTGTAGATGGCGTAGTCTTCGTGGAAGTTGTTGACGGTGTAGTTTTCGTCACAGTCGTTGATGGCGTGGTCCTCGTTGTCGTGGTTGGCGTAGTCTTGGTCGTCGTTGTCGACGGCGTGGTCGTTGTAGATGGCGTAGTCTTCGTGGTAGTTGTTGATGCCGTTGTCTTGGTCGTCGTTGTGGTTGGCGTAGTTTTGTTCGTTGTTGTAGATGGCGTAGTCATTGTAGGCGTCGTTGTTGACGGTGTTGTTGTCGTGGTTGTTGTGGACGGCGTAGTTTTGGTCGTCGTTGTGGATGGTGTACTCTTTGTGGTAGTGGATGGCGTAGTCTTTGCGGTCGTTGTTGACGTCGTAGTCTTGGTCGTCGTTGTCGACGACGTGGTCCTCGTTGTCGTTGTAGATGGCGTAGTCTTCGTGGAAGTTGTTGACGGCATGGTCCTCGTTGTCGTAATCTTAGTCGTTGTTGTCGACGGCGTGGTCACTGTAGATGGCGTAGTCTTCGTGGAAGTTGTTGACGGCGTGGTCCTCGTTGTCGTGGTTGGCGTAGTCTTAGTCATTGTTGTCGACGGTGTAGTCTTTGTTGTCGTTGTAGATGGCGTAGTCTTCGTCGAAGTCGTTGATGGCGTGGTCCTAGTTGTCGTGGTTGGCGTAGTCGTAGTCGTCGTCGTTGACGGCGTGGTCGTTGTAGATGGCGTAGTCGTTGTAGATGGCGTAGTCGTTGTAGATGGCGTAGTCTTTGTGGTCGTTGTAGATGGCGTAGTCTTGGTCGTCGTTGTCGACGGTGTAGTCTCTGTTGTCGTTGTAGATGGTGTACTCTTTGTGGTAGTGGACAGCGTAGTCTTTGTGGTAGTCGTAGATGGCGTAGTCTCCGTCGAAGTCGTTGATGGCGTGGTCTTAGTTGTCGTGGTTGGCGTAGTCGTAGTTGTCGTTGTCGTAGTTGTCGTTGTCGACGGCGTGGTCGTTGTAGATGGCGTAGTCTTTGTGGTCGTTGTAGTTGGTGTAGTCTTTGTGGTCGTCGTTGTTGACGGCGTGGTCCTTGTTGTCGAAGTTGGTGTAGTCTTTGTGGTCCTTGTTGTCGAAGTTGGTGTAGTCTTTGTGGTCGTCGTTGTCGACGGTGTAGTCTTTGTTGTCGTTGTAGATGGTGTACTCTTTGTGGTAGTGGACGACGTAGTCTTTGTGGTAGTCGTAGATGGCGTAGTCTTCGTCGAAGTAGTTGATGGCGTGGTCCTCGTTGTCGTGGTTGGCGTAGTCTTAGTCATTGTTGTCGACGGTGTAGTCTTTGTTGTCGTTGTAGATGGCGTAGTCTTCGTCGAAGTCGTTGATGGCGTGGTCCTAGTTGTCGTGGTTGGCGTAGTCGTAGTCGTCGTCGTTGACGGCGTGGTCGTTGTAGATGGCGTAGTCGTTGTAGATGGCGTAGTCTTTGTGGTCGTTGTAGATGGCGTAGTCTTGGTCGTCGTTGTCGACGGTGTAGTCTCTGTTGTCGTTGTAGATGGTGTACTCTTTGTGGTAGTGGACAGCGTAGTCTTAGTGGTAGTCGTAGATGGCGTAGTCTTCGTCGAAGTCGTTGATGGCGTGGTCCTAGTTGTCGTGGTTGGCGTAGTCGTAGTTGTCGTTGTCGTAGTTGTCGTTGTCGACGGCGTGGTCGTTGTAGATGGCGTAGTCTTTGTGGTCGTTGTAGTTGGTGTAGTCTTTGTGGTCGTTGTTGTTGACGGCGTGGTCCTTGTTGTCGAAGTTGGTGTAGTCTTTGTGGTCGTCGTTGTCGACGGTGTAGTCTTTGTGGTCGTTGTAGATGGCGTAGTCTTTGTAGATTGCGTAGTCTTTGTGGTCGTCGTAGATGGCGTAGTCTTGGTCGTCGTCGTCGACGGCGTGGTCCTTGTTGTCGAAGTTGGTGTAGTCTTTGTGGTCGTCCTTGTCGACGGTGTAGTCTTTGTTGTCGTTGTAGATGGTGTACTCTTTGTGGTAGTGGACGACGTAGTCTTTGTGGTAGTCGTAGATGGCGTAGTCTTCGTCGAAGTAGTTGATGGCGTGGTCCTCGATGTCGTGGTTGGCGTGGTCTTGGTTGTTGTTGTCGCCGGCGTGGTCGTTGTAGATGGCGTAGTCTTCGTGGAAGTTGTTGACGGCGTGGTCCTCGTTGTCGTGGTTGGCGTAGTCGTAGTTGTCGTTGTCGTAGTTGTCGTTGTCGACGGCGTGGTCGTTGTAGATGGCGTAGTCTTTGTGGTCGTTGTAGTTGGTGTAGTCTTTGTGGTCGTCGTTGTCGACGGTGTAGTCTTTATTGTCGTTGTAGATGGCGTAGTCTTCGTAGAAGTTGTTGACGTCGTGGTCCGCCTTGTCGTGGTTGGCGTGGTCTTGGTTGTTGTTGTCGCCGGCGTGGTCGTTGTAGATGGCGTAGTCTTCGTAGAAGTTGTTGACGTCGTGGTCCGCCTTGTCGTGGTTGGCGTGGTCTTGGTTGTTGTTGTCGCCGGCGTGGTCGTTGTAGATGGCGTAGTCTTCGTGGAAGTTGTTGACGGCGTGGTCCTCGTTGTCGTGGTTGGCGTAGTCTTAGTCGTTGTTGTCGGCGGCGTGGTGGTTGTAGATGGCGTAGTCGTTGTAGATGGCGTAGTCGTTGTAGATGGCGTAGTCGTTGTAGATGGCGTAGTCGTTGTAGATGGCGTAGTCGTTGTAGATGGCGTAGTCGTTGTAGATTGCGTAGTCTTTGTGGTCGTTGTAGATGGCGTAGTCTTCGTCGAAGTCGTTGATGGCGTGGTCCTCGTTGTCGTGGTTGGCGTAGTCTTAGTCGTTGTTGTCGACGGCGTAGTCGTTGTAGATGGCCTAGTCGTTGTAGATGGCGAAGTCGTTGTAGATGGCGTAGTCGTTGTAGATGGCGTAGTCGTTGTAGATGGCGTAGTCGTTGTAGATGGCGTAGTCGTTGTAGATGGCGTAGTCGTTGTAGATTTCGTAGTCTTTGTGGTCGTTGTAGATGGCGTAGTCTTCGTGGAAGTAGTTGACGGCGTCGTCCTCGTTGTCGTGGTTGGCGTAGTCTTAGTCGTTGTTGTCGACGGCGTGGTCTTTGTAGATGACGTAGTCGTTGTAGATTGCGTAGTCTTTGTGGTCGTTGTAGATGGCGTAGTCTTCGTGGAAGTTGTTGACGGCGTCGTCCTCGTTGTCGTGATTGGCGTAGTCTTGGTCGTTGTTGTCGACGGCGTAGTCGCTGTAGATGGCGTAGTCTTTGTGGAAGTTGTTGACGTCGTCTTGGTCGTCGTTGTGGTCGACGTAGGGTTGTTCGTTGTTGTGGACGGTGTAGTCTTTGTCGTCGTTGTCGACGGCGTGGTCCTCGTTGTCGTGGTTGGCGTAGTTTTTGTGGAAGTTGTGGATGGTGTACTCGTTGTGGTAGTCGATAGCGTAGTCTTTATGGTCGTCGTTGTCAACGGCGTTGTTTTGGTCGTCGTTGTTGATGGCGTAGTCTTTGTCGTGGTTGTTGTGGACGGTGTAGTTGTTGAACTTGTTGTTGTTACACTGCAACCAGCTTCTTCTTTGGGTAGACATTTCTGTAAAGTTTTTTGATAAGATCAATTTTTGTTACATGTTATGGTGCGTTCAGACTGATGAAACCTAACATGAAATGTAATCTGCCTTTAATTTCATGTTCGTTGTAAGTGTGGACGCATTGCGCGCCCAAACCGCTCATACACTTCAAACCTCCACTGCTTAGCGCACACTGCGCTCGCCTTTATGTTCGTCCGAAAAACCGACAAATCACGGATCGCTCCGCGCGCGACTTGTTATGTTCGAGCGTGCGCGTGAAAGAGTTCGCAACTATGAAAAACTTTTACATTGTGTGTTACATTTCGTGATACATTTCAGCAATGCGTACGGCAAATTCTTTCATTGCATGATACATTTCATGTTACGTTTCACGGTTTTTATGCGGCTTCATTTATGTTGTTTTGTCCGTTTGAATTATGAAATAAACGTTATCAACGTAAATTTTTAACCAATTTACTTACGTCGATAACGTTTATTTTCGTGGATAACTTTCGTGGTGTGAATTCATAATCATTTAGGTATTTAGAGGATATTCTTAAGCACATTCATGGGATAGCCACAGACGACACGGCGGTGATGGTGTCATGAGTGGAAGTCAAACCAACTATCAAATGAAAAAAGCTACCTATCCTCCCGATCCCGAGAATGCGCGTGAGTAAACCGTCTTAATATTTAAATAAATACTCTGTTTACGCCTATCAGACAAATTTGATTGTAGTTAACCAAAAAGAAAAAAGCATAGCATAGATATGCTTTTACTCTAAATTTTTATGCAAGAATTATTTGAATCAGTTCAGTTTTGGAGAAGAAATCAGCTGAATACAAATCTTCTTTAGGTCAACGATTTTGCAGATGCAGTTATCCCTTACGCACTTTATGGGTGTTGGTCAGAGGTGTACGACGGCAATATATTCTATAAATACCTATTTATCCAATTCCTTGGGAGTAGTTTCCCCTCCTAAGGATATAACGGACATGGGGTGGGGATTGCTACAATATTACCTCTGGTATATTTAATATACTTACCAATTCCGTAGGGCTGAATTCTTCTGACTTAGGGCATTTTTCCGCTAACAGATATCCGTACAAACAAACATAGTATTTTCTACAGTTTGTTGGATGGGGATACTTAATTACTGCGTTTTGCTGATCGCACACCGGAAGAGGTGGTGTTGTTGTTCTTGGTGTGGTGGTGGTAGTTATTAGAGAGCAACCCGCTTCTTCCTTTGGCTGACATTCCTGTTTAATAAAGCAAATGACAAAAATTAAGCAAGACAAATTTTAATTATATCAAATTTTCTTTTGTTTTATTTGTATAAATTTATTATTTACAATTTTAAATATTTATTAACTTAACTGTAAAAACACTTAAAATAAAACTAAACTTTTAAGTAATATGAAACTCTAAAAAATTGCTTTAAAAAAATTCACACAACATTATCTGACCAGTAAATTTACTTAGCAGACGGAATGGCTAGTAAATTTACTGGTCAGATAATGTTGTGATTAGTGCTACTCGAACGTCGTGAAATCGAACATGCTCTTACTGATGGCTTTAACTGGCAATTAGCTTACTCAAAACTTTACTTGAGAGTGGTGAAATAGTAGGGGGCCTCCTTAGACAAGTGACATTTCGACAAGCGATAACGCTTGTCGAATCGTTCAAATCTATGGAAGTGACAAGTCCAAGTCACGTGACTTATCGAAACGAAATGTCATTTCCATACATTTAATGTCATTTAAACGATTTCTATCATCTTTAACGCCTGTCGCAATGACACTTTTCTAGGGGAGCAGGTCGTAAGTATTATAAGTTACTTACCAAATGTTTAGGATTGAATTCATAATCATTTAGACAGCCATGGTGAGTAATAAATCCATAAACACACACGTAGAAAGAACGACAGTCTTCTGTGTCAGGTCGAAGCCATATGTCAAATCGTTTGCAATCAGGTAGCGGTTTAGGAGATGGGGATATGGTTGTAGTTGATGTAGTGGTTACTATACAACCTGCATATTCTGCTGGTAGACATATCTGGAAAAAACTTGTATTTGTATTGGTTGCTAGATGTTGCCCGCGGCTCCACTCGCGTGTCGGTTATCGCAGCAAAAAGTAATCTATGTTCTTTCGTAGGATACAAGCTTAGCCCATACCAAATTTCATTTAAATCGGTTTAGCGGATCACTGCAAAAACTTCATTCACATTACCGGCAAAACTCACAGTACAAAAACTGACGTCAATTCAAATATGACATTGTCTATTGCTACTCTATCAGTGTTGCTGTATCAGAAATATAATCTAAATTGAGTTTAGTAAAAAAATAGCAACATTTAATGAGACGCACTATGAAAAAAATATGCTTTAGTATTGCTTTAGTGAGACATACACGAATCGCATACGGGTGCGTTGTAGGCACACAAATAAAAAACATTAAAACGCACCAGAGTTCGTTACTGGCATGGAATGGGTTAAGACTTGAAAGCGTAAAATACAGACCGACAGAGTTACTTTTACATTTGTAAAATTGTTATGGAAGAATGGATTATAAGTGATGATTTTAAGTATGACTATGAATATATATACAGAGGAAGAGCGAAAAAGCGATGGATGGATCGTGTGTAAGATGATATGAGAAAGAAAGGAGTTAATGCTGAGATGAAGAGTAGTAGAGATGAAAGGAAGGTTATTGATAAAAACTTATATATATTCATATAGAAATACTTCAAATCATGAACAGTTTACAAATTATAAACTACCAATCAAATGGTGACACGCAAATTGCGTAAATGGGGTAATAATACAATGTACGATACCTTAAGATAGCCAAAGAAATTTTGGAATGGACATTCCTGGTATTTTTTTTACAATTATTTTGATTGAAAACCATATTAAATCGATTTTGATATAATTTATAGAAGGCCACCTGTGATATACATTATAACTTTTGTCTTGGGACAACATACACGGCCATCTGATCCCAAACTAGGCAGAGCCTGTATTATGACAACCAGACAACTGATAAACATACTTAAATATGATATGATTTATCAATGATTGAGTTCGCTCGTTGTAATATTTATGAATACTAAAATATAAAACAATTTGATGTCAAAACCTTTACACGTTTTTTTTTTATTGATTAACATTTGCTTGAGATGTCTTGTAACAAATCTACGTACAAAAATACATACATTCAAATCGAGAGCCTCCTTTTGATCTCGGTGTAGCTTGTCTTTCATTTATGGAAATTGACAGATAAAACCTCATGACAGAATAAGACAACCCAACGGATTAGTCTATACTAATATTATAAAGCTGAAGAGTTTGTTTGTTTGTTTGTTTGAACGCGCTAATCTCAGAAACTACTGGTTCGAATTGAAAAATTATTTTTGTATTGGATAGTCCGTTTATTGAGGAAGGCTATAGGCTATATAACATCACGCTACGACCAATAGGAGCGGAGCATAAATGAAAAATGTTGGAAAATTAAAAACCGTTGAAACTAAAACACGCGAACAAAGTCGCGGGGGACAGCTAGTTTAATGATATCACAATAAAAATTGAACTCACCTTGTTATTCGGGCTAAATTCGAACAGTAATGGACAATTCTCATGCAAAACTGTTCCAAAAACACAGATATAGAACTGCCGGCAATTTGTGTAGTCTGGTTTAATCCAATAATCCCACCCTCGGCAGACTGGAGAAAAGGTTGTTGTGGTAGTCGGTGTGGTCGTCGGCAATGTAGTGGTTACTAAGGATTCTGTTACCCAAGCAGGGAGGCAGATCTGGGAACATTTTACTGTATTACTATCTCGTCCTTGATTTTTTTAAAAATTATGTGGTTTTGCACTAACAGCTGAAGGGATGTTGACTGGGTATGAAAAGTTAAAATCTATTTAGTCCGTCAGTTAGAAGAATAGTTCAAAACAATAAAGATACAGCGATTTAAAGTTCAGTAGTGGGGGCTTATGACGCCACGCCGTCGTATAAATTGTTGCACGTAGTGACGTCACGCGAAATTTCCATTCACTGCTGATCAATAGTTCCTTCTCTACGAGAAAAGGCCTGTGCCCAGCAGTGGGACGTTTATAGGCCGGTAATATTATATATAAAAACTCACAATGAAAATTAATTTGAATGTCGCATGACGTCATAATTTCATGCATTTTGTTTTCAACTCCTCCTGAACTTTGATTCATTTTATCTACTTAGTGTTTCCTTATTTTGAAAAAGTAAAAAATACTAGTCTAAATTATTTTAAGTAAAACTTCTTTACGACATGAAAGCATGACGAGAGCGTTATGAAAAGTGTGATACCTATATCTTTATCTAATAATGTACCTACTTTGAATGTATAAAACTTATTTTTAAAAAGAGTAACCTATGGAGTTTCTTGCCGGTACTTCTCCATAGGAAGGACACTTTGGAACCGCGCACCAAGAGTCATTTAGTTCTGTAACTTTAACGTTTCTTAAGCGCCTTTTTGAGGTTTATGAGAAATAAAAAACTTTTGATTTTGTTTTTTTTTTATTTTGATCTGGCAAGGCGGACGGAAGTTGAGAGGTAGATATGCGTTAGTGAAGATAGAAAAAGAGAGATACGTTTCGTATATACTGTAGAGGTAAGAGAGAGTGGTGCAGGCACACATTTTCTTTCTTTTTTTCTCTCATAGCCAGTTACGTTTCGTAGATAAAGAAGTTTTCCTTCAGTCGTGTGGTCTACACAGTCGTTTTTTATTATCTAACTGACGGACTAATTTCAGTTTTACTTTTCATATCACATTATATACTAAGTATAATAATACTTACATTCAGCTGCTTACTAAATTCGTATCCCGGATTGCATTGAACATGGCTCCTAAATCCGTCAATACAGATGTAATAATAGCTACTACTTTCAGGGTCTGGTTTGACCCATAGCTCTCCAGTATGGCATTCTAGCTCTGGTGGGCAATCTTTTATAGGGAAATCCACGGCTGTGGATAAAGATATCGTTTTACATTTTCCGTCGATCGAAGGTTGGCAAGACTGAAAATGAATTAAGCAATTAAAATAATTTTAATTAAAAAAAAATCGCAATTTTGTGCCAACCATGTTAACAAGCACGAGTTTTAGGAAAAATAACTGTAATGCTTAAGTTTAAGGTTCATTTTGCGCTACAACATTTTATGACTTTTTCAACGGTATGTACAAGTTAGGTAGTTTAAAATGAACTTTATTTACACTAGCACTAAGTTGATCTTTGTTTAAGTTTCGATAGGTACTTCTGTTTTTTATACGAATTTTGTACAACGCACAGACGCGTCGAGGGCACTGGACGAAAACTTTGCAGACGCACTAACGCGTCAGAGGCATACGACGAGAGCTCTTCAAACGCGCATGCGCGTTGCGGGCACACAGAAACGGTGAACATTGGACGCAATAGTGCGGGCGGGGCATTGTAGTAATGTCTTTATTTTGGGGCACCTTAGAAAGCCGCTGGGCAGTGAATGCGTTAACTGGAATTAACATCAGTTGGCACAAGAGATACGAGCCATTTAAATAAGAATATTAACTTATAGAGCCGTTAATTATTATTATTTTGGAATGCGAAACCTCTACATGTTATCTAGTATACGCGGTAACAAAAGATGTACCTACCTATTATACAGGGTGTAACCGAAATGTTATATCTATCCAAAAGGGGTAAAATAAAAATTTTACGCTTCAATTATTCTAAACCAAAAATCAAAAATCAAATCCAGTTGTAAATACTTTCCATTTTTTTTTTCTTTTTTTTTTTTTAAGAACTCCAAGCTTATATAGATGACTGACATCAACGCGAGCAACGTCGCGGGTATAACTAGTTATTTTATTATTTTATACTTACAGAACCAACTGCACTGAGCAAGCGTGGTGATCAATGCTCGTTCCTTCTCTATATGAGAAGAGGCTTGTGCCCAGCAGTGGGACATTTATAGGCTGGTATTATTATTATTATTATATGTATATACTTACAGATAAATCGGGATCAAATACTTGTGATTCTGGACATTGTCCTTCGGTGAGGACACCTTTTTTACAATATACATATTTTTGGCAATCTGTCTCATGAGGTAGAGCATTCTTTTGGCGATTCAAACATGGATTACTTTGAACCAAAGTACAATAAAGAAACATAAATATTAGCCGGGAATCTGGAAAGAAAAAAGGTTAATTAAATTATTTAAAACGCAAGTCGACTGTTTAAAGGTACCTATATTAGGGAATGCGCGACTAGTTTCCAAAATATATCCCGTGTATATTTTCTTGACCAATGATATTATACACAGGATTTCGACTGGCCTGTTGGTCTAATGGTTAGTGACCTTGACTGCTAATCCTGAGGTCGTGTGTTCGATTCCTACCCAGGACTAATCTTTGTATGATGAGCATGATCATTTGTTCTGTATCTGGATGTAGTTTATCTATAATATGTAGAAATGTATTTAGAAATATATAAACAACTCACACACGACCATCTGATCCCTAACTAATAAAGCCCTAGTAAAAACCCTAAAAAAATGGCGTTATAAATTCATCCACATCGCTGTTGATTGGAAGTGTAAAACAATTATAATTATTTACCTATTCAGCTATTAAAATTCCAAAACTCGTACTCGAAGATCTAGATTCTAGAGTAAGCCAGGATAAGTGCTCCAGGGGTATAGTTTTCTCTATTGTTATAACTCTAGTGTCGCGAAAGAATCACATGATATTTTATTTATTTATCGAAAGACTCTACAACTACCTATCTATTTATTGACGACCTCCGTGGTCGAGTGGCGCACACACCGGTTTAAAAGGTGTCGCCAGCTCTGAGGCCCCGGGTCGATCCCTAGCCGGGTCAATGTAAAAAATCCCTTTTCTACATTGTCTCGGGTCTGGGTGTTTGTGGTACCTTCGTTGTCTTTGAGTTCCATAACACAAGTGCTTTAGCTACTTACTTTGGGTTCAGAGCAATGTATGTGATGTTGTCTACTTACTAACTTGGCCGAGTTACGTGTCTCAGTGCGTTTGCAAGGAAAGCTGCGATCAAAGTTTTTAAGCGTAATTTATAAGGATTAGGCAACTATCCCCTATATAGTATAGTTAGAAATATAGAGCTTGTCAAAAACCCCAATACTCTGATGACATCAAAGACAATGTTTTGTACTTTCATAAACTTAAAGATGATAAACGAAAGTACCAATCCGTTTAACAAATAAAGTAGTTTGCTTTTCATACTGAGAGATCCTTACTAACATTATAAATGCGAAAGTAACTCTGTCTGTCTGTCTGTCGCGCTTTCACGCCAAAACTACTGAACCGATTTAAATAAAATTTTGTATACAGATTGTCTAGAGCCTGAGAAAGGACATAGGCTACTTTTTGCCGCGATAACCGACATCCATGCGCGCGGAGCCGCGGGAAACAGCTAGTATAAAATAATTTCAAAAAGTATGGCATCTATCCCTATAGTAATTTTACGGACGAACAAAAACAATAGCATTATAACTAGAAGTCATGTACATAGGTTAATCTTAGAAACTTATGCGTGAAAAATTATAATATATAAACAAAATGCGAATCACATGGAACTATGACAAATGAGAAATTATTCTATAAACACGTGTCTACAAGTACACCATGCACCTTGAAATATTAACAAGGCAAACAAAATCATAGAAAATGAGAAAATTATTGTCTTATGACCAGTTCCTATATTTATATTTTCAAATACGATTCGTTTTGCCTTCGGTAGGTAGAATTTTCTTCGTTTCACTTAGAAAGTTCTACCGTCCGTTAGCAAGACGAATCGTTTTTGGATATTGGAATCAGGCATTACTAACATTATGTTGGTTATTAGAAAACTTGACTGGCATGTTGGTCTAGTCGCTAGTGAGCCTGACTGCTAAACCGGAGGTCCTGGGTTCGATTCTTACCCAGGACAAATCTTTGTGTAATGAGCATGATCATTTGTTCTGTGCCTGGGTGTAATTTATCTATAACTAGCTGTCCCCCGCGACTTTGTTCGCGTGGGACAGCGGTTTTAGTTTTAACGGTTTTTAATTTTTGCAACATTTTTCATTTATGCTCCGCTCCTATTGGTCGTAGCGTGATGTTATATAGCCTATAGCCATTTTTTTTTTTCAAAATCAAAATCATTTATTTGTATTAAACATGTGTGTTTCAGATGTTATAAAAAATGTTTCCTAGTTCTACATGTTTTACCTTATTAGGTGTACAAATTTTTGTGAGTAATCTCCATGTAAATTAAAATATAAAAAGAAAAAAAAAAAACATTACAAACAAAATAAAGTGACATGAATTTGTTAAACTAAATAAAAAATAACTAAATCCCACCAAAAACATTTTCATGTAAAATGTTGCCAAGACGAGCCCATATGACTCGCACTGTCAAAAAGTTATCAGATCTCATGTAGAACCAAGCTTCTAACACTACACGCCCTAACTCTACAAGGCCTAACTTCACAAACTCTACACCTTAGTCAAAATATGTGGCTATATATAATATATATATAATATATATAGTATAGATATATGTTTGTACTTATTTAGAATAATATAAGCATGTTTATCAGTTGTCTGGTTGCCATAATACAGGCTCTGCCTAGTTAGGGATCAGATCGCTGTGTGTGAGTGGTTTATATATTTATAAATACATACATATTATAGACAAAAGAATTAAGGATAAATTACACCCGGATACAGAACAAATGATAATGCTCATCACACAAAGTTTGTTCTGAGTGAGAATTGAACTCACGACGTCCGGTTTAGCAGTCAGGGTCACTATCCACTAGACCAATAGGCCGGTCGAAAAACTACCTACGATTATACTTAATTGGGCCGAAACTAAAAATAAAACTTGTCTTTGTCTTAAGCAACTTGAAGGATTTCCTTCATCACGCCATGTACCTACTAAGCTAAATAATTTCCTCTCCACGTCAGTTTAACATCACCTTTATCTCGAAGCACTAAGATTGATTTTCGTAAAACATGTTAACCATTTAATCAATCAAAACTGTATCAATCAAGTATTTACTGGTGACCAGAAAATAAATAACAATAACAAAAGTAAATTAGTTTTTAAAACCTACACAAATCAGTTTGTTTTAAAAGCTACAAAAATAACAACAAATTAATCGTTTAAAGTACATATCTTTGATATTATTAACAATAATAAATAATTAGATTAAAATGAAAATATTGCAAATATGTATAATACCTTTCGTCAGGAGTACCTATTGATAATTATTTAAAAGAAAACGGTTCACTCACGTATATTCTCGGGATCGCCCGACTAGTTTCAGGCTCAATAGGAGTCCCTAATTATGAGCCGACGCGGCGGCGATGGTGTCGCGAGTCGAACTTCAAACCACCGCCGCCGCGGCAGCTCATGATTAGGGACTCCTATTGAGTCTGAAACTAGTCGGGCGATCCCGAGAATATACGTGAGTAAACCGTTTTGTTTTAAATAGTTAACAGACATGTTAGGAAAGTTCGGTAGTTAGCAAAAATATGCAATAGTTCTTTAATTTATGTGCTTTAACCCCCGAATACTCGAACGCAACTTAACTTTAAGATGTGCTTAAATGTCTATATATCGCTAATTTACACCTTAAAGTTACAGAGACAGCATGAGACTTAACAGCGACTTAAAACTACTTAATTGACGTTTTAATATTTGCCCATTAAACAGCTAAAATTTATAAATAAAAAGTTTACTTTACTTATTTTGAACAAAAACGTTTTTAAGTATTTGTTGCCATTTTTTAATATACCTACTGTATGTTTATTTACAATAAATGGACACATCAACATTATGATTTTAAGGCGTTCGCTAGATTGATCCTTATTTTTCCTAAATTATCATTAATTTCTATAATAAATTAGTTGGACTGCACGGATAGCCGAGTGGTATAGGTCACGACGCCAATTACCTCTGTGCGCGACGTGCCGCGGGTTCGCGCGACGTGCCGCGGGTTCGATCCCTGCATGGGACAAGCATTTGTGTGACACAAATACTTGTTTCAAGTCTGGGTGTTCTTTGTGCATGTGATTTGAATGTGTGTGAAACCCCCCGCGACACAAGGATTAAATTCCTTAGTGCGGGATGCGTTTTATAAAAAAGAAAAAAGTTTAAATCAGCTCACCCATGTTAGTCCCGACTGCACGAATGACTAAACAATGCAAAAAGGCTAAAAAACCTTTGAATCAACGTATAAAAATATAATCACCGTACCAATTGATTAGAAATATAATTATACATGCATAAAATAGTATTTTATTATGAAAAATTGGTCTATTACAATTGGAATGTCGTTTATATTTGTATTTATTTATACTTCTAAACAATATGTGGGTCAGATTTTTTTTAATAGGGAATAGCCCACCACACTCGTCCATCTTTGCAACTCCTGTAAGCCAGTATCTACAATGATTACCAATGAATACCACGGAAACAGTTAAGCTCGGTGTGTCCAAGGGAAACGATTGACTGTCTTGGAACCCGCAACGAAATTAATCAGAAGTAGTAAATAGGAGTAGGAAAAAATTGTTTCCACTTCCCTCCATTGCAAGCGGGAGACAAAAAGAAAAGATAGGCCATAGGCAAAGAAAACATAAGACAACTGAGTTAGGCCCAGCTGCCAAGCACCACGGATAAAATTTTAACAGGAATAGGTCCTAAAATTCATTTATTTAGGAGCTGTTATTTTGATTCCAATAATAGGTATGGCAAAAACGTCTGAAAGCACGGAAAACGTCGGAACGTGGGTTAGATTTAAGTTAAAAAAATCTGAAATCTAAAGTAAAGTTGCGCTTGCCAGAGGTGTACTAATGATGGGTGACATACCAAGACCCAGACTAAAAATACGTTACTTTTTTTATCTAAATTGTCGCCTTATAAGTACCTATATTAAATACTAGCTGTTTCCCGCGGCTCCGCCCGCGTGGATGTCAGTTATAGCGGCAAAAAGTAGCCTTTGTCCTTTCTCAGGCTCTAGTCTAGACTATAATGTGTACCAATTTCATTTAAATCAGTTCAGTAGTTTTGGCGTGAAAGCGCGACAGACAGAGAGACAGACAGAGTTACTTTCGCATTTATGATATTAGTAAGGATTTTATTCTTCAACGATCGAGTAATCCCAAATACTCTTTAAGGTATACCTATCTACCTACAATAAAAAAAAAACTAGTTAATAGAAAAAAGTAATGACACATTTGAACGCAAACTAATCAGGGGTGTTACTCTTGAATAAATTTCAATTTTAATATAATGACGAAACAAAATTGTTATTCATTTAGTAGGCACACAAACAACACACACTACAAAAAATCCTCTCAATGTTTACATTCCAGTCAGTCTTTCCATTGACAGTATTTTTTTTAAAGAAAACTGAGTTACTTTTTTGCTAACTAATATTATTTTTCATTGGTATTGTATTGGAATTTAAATTAATTGAAGAGTAAAGGCACAGGTGTTCCACGGGGCAGCGTACTGGGCCAAATACTCTATTTTATACAGGGTTACTCGTCGTCGACAGCCTGTTGTTAAAAGGTGTTAGTTTTCGTCAAAATAAACGTTTTCCAGTATGGAACACTCCATCCAGAAGTTAACTGTCCAATATATTGGAACTTTTTATAAAGCTAAAGAAACGAAAATGGTTTTAACTTAACTTTAAAAGCTCAAAAATCAAAGTAAAAAGGTATCTGTCGCCATAAAATTTAATGACGTATGATTAATAAATAAAATATTGGATTAAAAAAACCCTCCGTGCCTCAGAAAGCACGTTAAGCCGTTGGTCCCAATTGTCATACGTTGATCTTTGGCAGACGTTAAGTCATTACAATTCTGATAACCAGGTCAGATAGGCAGTCGTTCCATGTAAAATACAGTATTCAGCTGAATCCGGTGAGACTGGAAGCCGACCTCAACATAGCTTGGGAAAAGGCTACGCAGAACAGAACTTTGGACTTAAAAATAATAAATAAACATAAATTTGAAATAATTAAACCCTAAATAATTATGTTTTTTTCCGGTTTTATAAAATGTACTTGGTTTACGCCATAAATCTCTAAGTCAAGAGCATAATCTCTACTCTACCTCGTGTATTGGACAATGGCGGAACTAATTACGACGTCATTTTAATTAACCACGCTTATTAACTAAAGATTTACGAATAATTAACGTAATAATACTTACAGGACTCGTGGCTTACTTAAAGCCGTATTTCCAATACAGGTTAAGCATCCCTACTCGAGGTTGGCCTTACGATGGGTGATCATCTTTTATCTTAAGATATGATCACCCATCGAAAGGCCGGCGCGGAGTAAAGCTAATAGTCCGAAACCGCGCAAGAGTAAAGATGACTTTAACTTTACAAAAGTGCCTGAAAGAGGTTTCATTATAATCATCATCATCGCATGCCACTCACAACATCCCACTGCGGGGCATAGGACTCTCCTTTACACGTGCCATTCTCTCCGGTCCTGTGCGTATCTCATCCAGATCCGACTCAACACTTTTTAATGAAATGTATATTTCTAACTAGCTGTCCCCCGCGACTTTGTTCGCGTGTTTTAGTTTCAACGGTTTTTCATTTTTGCAACATTTTTCATTCCGCTCCTATTGGTCGTAGCGTGATGTAATATAGCCTATAGCCTTCCTCAATAAACGTACTATCCAATACAAAAATAATTTTTCAATTCGAACCAGTAGTTCCTGAGATTAGCGCGTTCAAACAAACAAATAAACAAACAAACTCTTCAGCTTTATAATATTAGAATAGATAGGTCAGCAGCCTATAAATGTCCCTGCATGACTCCAGGCACTCAGCCAAGACTTAGAATATCAAGCATTTGTGGATCACACAAATGCTTGTCCTATGCGGGAATCGAACCCGCACCACATCGCTCACATTAGTAGTAGTTAACGTAGTGACCAGTGACCTACACCACTCTGTCATCCGTGCAGTCAAGTAAATTATAAAATATTTGCACAAGTTCAACAAAGTTGAAAATTTTGTATGTTTGTATCGACTAAACTCAAAAACTACTAGGTTTGTATAGAGGAAAATAAAAAAACACAACTTTTTTTTTAAATCTTATGATACGAAAAATAGTATATATATAGTGACTAAAAATAGTTAGGTAGGTAGTAGGGTAGGTAGGTAGGGTGGGTAGGTAGTAGGTAGTAGGGAAGGCAGGTAGGGTAGGTAGGTAGATAAGGTAGGTAGGTAGGTAAGGTAGGTAGTCATTTGACGGGAAGCCGCGGACGCAGCTAGTAAAGTAAATAAAACACATAATTAATCATCATATTTTAATCATCACTGTCATCATTATCATCACTATCATCACTGTCTATACGTTTCAGTTTAACCTCCAACTCCTTCGCAGGGTTGAACATACCGTTAGTCTGAACATTGCATATAAAACAACGGGTTGATTTCTTGTAGTTCTCTAAGGCACATTTCTCACAGAAATAGTGTTTGCATCTGAAAAAAAGAAAAAAATATTTAATGTCTAGTGATTCAATGGACGGAATAAATACAGTATTAAATTTTTAGAATATCAAGAGTTATCGGGTGATTTCCCATCGAAGCTTGGTCACTCTTTCCTGGAGTTCCGTTAACAGCTGCAGCAGAGGCCTATTCGGAGGTGAGTGTGTCATGAACCTGATGCATTTATAAATCACACAAAGGCAGCGTAATCAAGATGAAAGCCCAAACGCCGGCCGCACAAGGAGCAAAAGCGTATAAAAGTGGTTTTTCTACATTAACCCGTCCGGGTGTCGAACCCGGGCCCTCAAAGTTAGCGATACCATGAAAACCGGTGTGTACGCCACTCGACCACATATGACGTCAAAATATAAATGTTAGAGAGTTGAAATTTACGGAGTGTGTATTTCTGTTGCCGCTATTACAAGTTACACATAGTTAGTTTTTATTTAATACACTGTATGAGGCAGTCAGCGCCATCTATTGGTAACACAAAGAGATACAATGACGACAAGGATACGGGTCGCTCATAGTTCCGGAAATTATCACTAGATGTCGCTATTATATATTTCGTGGGTTCACTTGCCCGTTGGCACCCTTAAGTACGGAACCTTTTAAAGCTAGATATCTATACTAATATTATAAAGCTGAAGAGTTTGTTTGTTTGTTTGTTTGAACGCGCTAATCTCAGGAACTACTGGTTCGAATTGAAAAAATCTTTTTGTATTGGATAGTCCGTTTATTGAGGAAGGCTATAGGCTATATAACATCACGCCCAATAGGAGCGGAGCATAAATGAAAAATGTTGCAAAAATGAAAAACCGTTGAAACTAAAACACGCGAACAAAGTAGCGGGGGAAAGCTAGTTATTTATACAACTTACTTGGTGACAACCGGATCGGTGAAGCTGTTCCTGCAAATGAAGCACCTGAAAGGGAGCTCGTCGTCGCTCGGCACCTCGTAGTCCGAGTCCCCTGCCTTCGCGGCTTCAGCTTCCTCGCGCTCCAGCTGCCAGCCGTGCTTGTAGTCGGAGCGATCGTGGAGGAACTTACAGGAGTCTGGAGGATATATGAAAAACAGCATAGTCTTAAAATCATTTCGCCTGATATACAATACTAGCTTTTGCCGGCGGCTACACCCGCTTGGATTTCGGTTATTGCGGCAAGCAGTACCCTATGTCCTTTATTGCAAGCTTATTCTGTACCAAATTTCATCAATAACGGTTCAGCAGATTAGAGGTGAAAGCGTAACTGACAGACAGAGTTATTTTCGCATTTATAATATTAAGTATGAATAATAGCAGTTTGTAACTGTAAATAGTTATACAGTAACATTTCAAAGGCGCTCGTGGCTAAGTGTAAGCCATAGAGTTTGAACGATAAAAAAGGTTAAGCCGCGCTTACCGCGGTTTATAAGTGGATGGGGGACCATAAAAAAAAATACTAAGACCCCTCCATGACTCAGAAAGCACGTTAAACCGTTGGTCCCGACTGTCATACGTTGATCTTTGGCAGTCGTTAAGTCATTACAATTCTGACAACCAGTCTTACATTGGGATACTGTGTTACCCAGTAAAATGGGTTGTGGAGGTCAGATAGGCAGTCGCTCTATAAAATACGGTATTCAGCTGAATCCGGTGCGACTGGAAGCCGACCCCAACATAGCTTGGGAAAAGTCTAGGCAGAAGAACTGTAAATAGTTATATATTAATGATCTTACCTCCAAATCCGCAGAATCCTGTCTCCTTATAATCTTTACATATATCCGGTTGGTAATCCCATCTATGAAACAAAACAAATATTTTCATTTAATTAGAAATCAAACACAAATCGCACATACATTGACCGGCTATTTGTGTACCCACTAAAAAAGTTATTAAAATAACCATAAATAACAAACTAAAGAAATATCCGACAAATTAAAAAATAATACTGATATTTTTCAAAATGCTGAATAATAGATCTTCATAAATTACAGCTAAGAACCATCTCGATCATGTCAACTTTCAAAGAAACAAAACAGCATCATAATCGGTCCATTCATTTAGTAGCTACGATGTCTCAGCCAGACAAACAAATTGACACGTCGAATTTACATCATCCCTCTTTTCACAACAGGGGTCTTTGTTAAGATGAATCAAAAGAGTACCTATTTTAATATTTTTTTGTTATAACCTATTTTTGTCTCCCACTGCTGGGCAAAGCCTCTTCCCAAAGATACCCGACCTCTCTTTTATCGCCAAAACAAGTAATTAAGGTATAATAATAGTACCTGACAGTAGCCCTCAAGTTAGCCGGCGCCCTAATAGGACCCTTTCTGACGAGCCCCGAACTCGCGTTCCCGGCCGCCGTGTCCCGCTTCTTGTAATACTGAGCATAGTTATTTATGCCGCGGTATAACTGAAATCAACATCTTTATATAATATATATGTAAAGAAAAATGTAATTTTCTTAGTTTTAGTTATTATAAAAAGGTTTTATCGTGATAGACGGCCTCACAACAATCTGAGGTCGAACGATTGTCTTTTGAAGCACAATGTGTCAGAATGAAAAATGTCTTTAATTTAAAATAATTTCGTTTTATTATAATTTAGATTTATACCTTGTAAATAACACTAAATGTCGTTTCTTTGTTTTACAGGTAAGTTTTTCGTTATTGTAAATGCTTTAGTTTAAATATTTGTTATATTTAGGTTAGTAATACAATAAATCTTTGTTTTACAAAGAAACTCAATTGTGTTATTTATCATTGAAACATTCCTTATATATATTTATATAACATATGTATAAAGAAATGCCACAAAAAAAAAACTTTTTTTTTGTGGCAATACTTTATTTTTTTTCTTTATTTTAGGGTTGGGCCACCCTTATCACAAAGGGGTATAAAAATAGTTTACAACCTACTATGAATACCACGAATACACCCGAAAAAATCATTAAAATCGGTCAAGCCGTTTCGGAGGACTTTGGTTACACGAGAATTTTATATAATTAGATGATACATTTATATAATACAAAGTCATATTAGTTACAGCATTTATAACTGCAGAATAATAGGTAGGCCTACTTTTCATGATTTTAAATTGGTTGGATTTGTCTCACTAATAACTGAATTGAACAAAACATTGGAAAAAATCGCAAGAAAAAAAATCTATAATATTAATATCTTGGGAAAGTCACACACTGCCATCTGATTCCAAACTAAGCAGAGTCTGTAACCAGACAACTGATAAACATACTTATATATATCTAAATACATTTATATTAAAGATAAATTACACCCAGACGCAGAACAAATCATCATGCTCATCACACAAAGTTTTGTTCCGGTTGAGAATCGAACCCAGGACCTCCGGTTTAGCAGTCAGAGTCACTAACCACTAGACCAACAGGCGACTCAAGATGTCTAGACAAAAACGGAAAGTACTTACGCGAGTAAAACCGGGAGGCACAGCTAGTTTTTTTTGTAAATGTGGACAACATCGCATACATTGCTCTGAACCCAAAGTAAGTAGCTAAAGTACTTGTGTTATGGAATTCAGACACAACGAAGGTACCACTAACATCCAAACCCGAGACAATGTAGAAAAGTGGTTTTCTACACCCTCAGAGCTGGCGACACCTTGAAAACCGGTGTGTACGCCACTCGACCACGGAGGTTGTCGGTCGTGAATCAATAAATAATTAAAATTTAAGCATGCCTTATCATCAGCCTGTCCCTCCAGTTCCTCGTTGATCCTCTGCGCCTTCTCGAACAGGGCCTGAGCGTCTCTGTCGTGTTCCGTGTCCATCTCGTAGGTGGCTGTAGCGTTCTCCCGCTGCTGTTGCACTGATAACGTTGTGCGCTGCTTATTCTGGAAGAAAACAGGCAGAAAATTAATTCAAAGGGTTTGTAATTAAATACAAATAGTCGAAAAACAAAAATTTAAACTTCAGGCAGGACTCGAACTTGCGACCACTGGTTTAACGCGCCAGTCGCTTTACCAACTAGGAACCGAGGTCACTAACGTTTTTTTTTTTAGAATCAGACAAATGCTTGCCCCATACGGGGATCGAACCTGCAGCACTTCACGCACTGTGGTTATTTGGTGTGATGACCTATTCCACTCGGCTATTAATGTAATCAATAAAATAAAAGTATAATAAAATACAAATAGTAAAAAGGAAAAATTTAAACCTCAAGTAGGAATCGAACCTGCAGCTCAACGCGCCAGTCGCTTAACCAACTAAGCTACCGAGGTCACTGACTAAAACTTGCTCTGCATGCGTTGCGTACTAATAATCTATACTAATATATAAAGTTGAAGAATTTGTTTGTTTGTTCGTTTGTTTGAACGCGCTAATCTCAGGACCCACTGGTCCGATTTAAAAAATTCTTTCATTGTTGGATAGCCCATTTATTGAGGAAAGCTATAAGCTATATAATTATTTAATTATTTAGCTTAAATTACACTGCGACGAAAACGAGCGGTGCATAAATCAAAAATGATGCGAAAACGAAAAACCGTTATAACTAAAACACGCGGACGAAGTCCCGGGGGACAGCTAGTTCAAAATAATATAAATAGAACTTAACAAACCTTTTCTTCATCACTGCTGTTACTGTCAACTTCAATCTGTGGCTTGGTACGTTTGGGGCCGGCTGTCCTCTGAACATTCGGGTTCTCTTTCTGTGGTCTCTTTGTAGGCAAAACAACCGTCTGCTCATCTGATTCCGAGCTGTTCTTCTCTGAAAATTATGTTACAAATTTTTTTTGTCTTTATCAATTTGAGTCGTGTACTGCTGTCTGTGCTTGCGTCTTACTTGTATTTCTAGTGTAATTCTAAGCGCGAGGACTTGTAATTGGCTTACTGGTGAATATTGCTTCCTCATTTATTGTGTTTTTGTTAGCTGTAAGTCTTCCATGAACTAAATAAATAAATAAATAAATATTTGTTACTAGCTGTTTTTCGCGGCTCCGTCTGCGTGGATGACGGTTATCGCGACAAAAAGTAGCCCATGTCCTCTCTGAGTCTCTAGAATATCTGTGTACCAAATTTCATTCAAATCGGTTCAGTGGTTTTGGCGTGAAAGTGCGACAGACAGAATGGCTGACAAACTGACTAGGCGTCTTCTGCGACTGGACAGAGGAAGCATGCGCCTGGTGGTGGTGATTATCACCGGACACTGTTCTTTTAACAAAAACTTCTACACAATAGGTATCACAAACAGCCACCTGTGCAGAGTTTACAGGGCGACTGAATAAACAATAGGAACGCAAAGGCTTCGCCCAGGTCCAGGATAATCCCTGGGATTGCCTTCGTCAGTATCTCTTACAGAAGCACTAAAAACCTTGGGAAGTGTAGTCTGCTTCTGGAGGGAGTTAGGCTGGTTGGAATAGTAGCCCAGAACACACGCGCATTAGTTGCAGTCAGGACTAAGTGCGGAAATCATACTCACTAGAGGCAGTGGGTAATAATAATAGGAAAGTTTATTTCTATAAGATCCTAAACGCTATTGACAACAACATTAAAAATGTATGAAATAAACTATACATAGTTAAAAAAATATATAAAACGTGTTTTCTATTTGTTTAAAACAATAAATCAAGGGAACCATGCATTGTCATTCGAATTAAAAGGAGTATACAAAATTTCATAATCGCAAACCAAGAACGAGGGATAAATTTAATTTCTAAGTTTTTTTTATAATAGTTAAAAGTGAAGGAAATAAAATTTACACATAAATGATGGGACTGACATCTACTAAAATAAAAAAACGTGGTATATAATTATACCGGCCTATAAATGAAGAGAAGTAGAGAAGAAACAAGCATTGATCACCACACTTGCTCATTGCGGGTGGGCGATTTCATATTCCAATATTTGGGATCCAGGTTTCCTTAAGATGTTTTCTTTTAACATTCACCAACCATGTCTCAGAGTAATTAAAACTGTATATATAACTTTTATAAAGTAACATAAAACAATGTATAAATACTAACTATTAATTATCAGAAAATAAGAAAATATGCACAAAATCAAATAGATTATAATTATTAAACATTGTGCAACTATTTCAAAGATGTTCACAATTGCATCATATTTTCATTGCCTGAAATAGAATCATTATTGCATATACTTGCAGGTCTTATTCACAAGAAACATTATTGCATATTGCAAAATTATTGTGCAATATTATTGTTTGTGTTCAATGTTACATCATACAAGTTTAACAGATACTATATATCAGTAACATGTGTCAAGAGTATGATGTAAATTAGAATGATATTAAAAGATGCAGAAATTAGGGTATTTGACAGATTTTTCAAACTATTCGACGTTAATCACCAATGTTTTTTTTTAAACGACTCCCGCACTAAGGAATTTAATCCTTGTGTCGCGGGGGTTTTCACAAACATTCAAATCACACGCACAAAGAACACCCAGACTTGAAACAAGCATTTGTGGGTCACACAAATGCTTGTCCCATGCGGGGATCGAACCTGCGGCACGTCGCGCACAGAGGTAATTGGCGTGGTGATATACCACTCGGCTACCCGTGCAGTCAATCAATGTTTAAGGACTCTATTGGAAAATCTATATTTTGTGTTCCATTACATATATAGGTAGTATATTTTTTAACTGACTAAATAGGTTGGTTTCCAAAAACTTGCAGGTTTACAAAAACTGCTAAATAAAACAAGTTGTGATAGTATTGTATTGTCAGCAGATACTGTGTTACCCAGTATAATGGGTGTTGAAGGTCAGATAGGCAGTCACTCCATGTAAAATACGGTATTCAGCTGAATTATGTAAGACTGGAAGCTAACATAGCTTGGGAAATGGCTAGGCAGAAGATTGTAATTTCAGCAGAATTAAATGTGTATGTAAAATTTCAGCAAAATTTGTTGTCAAGAAGTGGTTCTAAGTCTGCTTTGCAGATCACCTAAACACACGAAATGTGTTTTACCGCTAAATGATAGAGCGATCTATTTAAACATACTGACCTACATACATTGGAAGTTAAATACAAGCTTATAAATAAATAATAGGAACAATGAGAAAAAATTATGTTCTACAATGAAAAACTATCATTCTGTCATTCTTCATAAATTTTAAGAGCTGTGTGACATGTTTATTGTTGCAAATAGGAGTTAAAAGTTGCAGATATGCACTAAGCATCATTGCCAAAACATGTAACTAAATACAATGTGTGTTTATTAATATTTGCAGGAAATTTTGGCGCATGTAATCCACTTAGATAGCTAGATAGATAGTCATTATTAATGATGTGTAAGTTAGAACACAATTTACAGGCTTGTATAATGTAATGAGAACTAAATTTGTATTCACAACTTACGTTACATACATAACCTCTAAAGAACTTAAAATCTACCGTATTTCAACCTGAACTACTTAACATTAATCAATAATTGTATTATACCTTCAGAACTAGATGTTTTGCGTCGTTTTCTTCCACCTTTAAGCTTAATATTGCGCTTTTTAAATGTTGTTGGAACATCGACTTCTACGTCCGACATTTTACTTTAACTTATATTTTACTACATGTACTATTTGTAAGCTAGATTGTACTTAATTATATATTGCTTTTTATTTATTTACTTATTTAATGAGGTAGTAATCACTGTGAAATCAATTAAAATGAAAAATAAAGAAAACAATTTGGTTGTTTACGGTGTTGTTTTGACATTGCTTTGATGTCAAATTGTCAATTTTCTATTTCTAGAGATTTGATTGGCGGACGCGTCATCGTTCAGAAACGTACTTTTTTACTTTTATTAATCTTTTGACATAGCTTCATGGGCTTCATGAATAAAATTAATAGCACTATGTACAGAACTATAAGTATAAATAGATAGTTAAAGAGAAGATGTAGGTATAGATATAGATTAAATAGATAGATTCAGTACGAAACCAACATAAAGAACAACATTTTAGGTAGGTAGGTAGTACACATACAAGTTACAGGTTCATTATTAAACACAGAATACAACGTATTTAAACAAATCTATACCTACATACCCGCTGGCGCATAAGTTTGGTACTGCGCAGCGACTCGACTCGTGTTCACAGCCGCCATTAAGTTTGAATCGAACTATAATTAACAACTTTATTTTGCAAGTTGTCAGGTTGTCTGTAAAAGTTTGCATTAAAGAAATACTTAATAGATTGCTGTAAAATATTGAGAGAATATTTAAGAAAAATCGTAGAGTGCATTTAGTTATGTTTAAACATTATGTACCTACAACTATTAAGTACCTACATCTAAGTGATAGAAATATGAATTAATGATCTCTTAAATTCTAATCCAACCACCGATTTATTGACGGATGGATGGACGACAATTTTATTGGAATGTCAGAAGAACTGTGAGAGGAACTTATGAAAGATTTTAATTGTGTTTTATTTGTTTTATCTTCAAATATTTACTTTTTTTTTCGTATATTTTAATATTTGTTATAATAATTATTGTCGTTTTTATAGTTTTAGTTACTGTAATTGGTTATGATAAAGCCGTTGTAATAAAATAAATAAATAGCTTTAAATTTGCAAAAACTAATATTCATCTGCAAACCTATATTGGTATTTTTAACGGATAAACAAAGGGGTAATAATGGCGAAATTAAGTACTGATATTTTTATTAAAGTATGTTTTTATTATTTAGATTTTTATTCTGGCGTCCTATTTTTTAAAGAAGTTGAATGCCTTATGCTCTTAGTTCACCTAGATAACTGACATCAACGCGAACAACGGGTACGGCTAATCAACAATAAATTAAAATAATAGGCCATATGAAATCTATATGTATTCCGTAGTAGGTACCTATAATGTCGCAGATCTCAGGAAATTAAGTTCAGTGCTAGCGACGACATCTTAGGATTCGTCGTAATGATGCTATCATTTATCAATATAGAAAATCCTGAAGCTATCTTGAAAGATCTAATTACATTATTTTCTACATTGCTATCTATTGTCGCCATTATGAACCATCTACATTACTCCACAAGGCTGATAGATGAAAGATAAATAAATAAAGATTGCATGTAGAGGTGTGTCAGATAACAGAAGCACTCGATATTATCGCAGTTAGCGAAATAAGATCAACACTGTCTTATCCAACAGATAATCTATGAAAAACAAAGTCAATCAAAATAACTAAAGAAAGAATTTAATCAAGAATATTCTAGAAATAAATTAATTTTTAATTGTCCTTTACTGTATTAGACAATCATTTATTTATGACTTTTGCCTTAGTTAGGGGATAATACATGGGTATTATTTCTGTTTTTTTACTTAATATCCGACGCCAAGGAAGGATTATGTTATTCGCGCTTATCTTAACTAAGTATATTATTATGTTTTTAAATTTCATTAATAAGTATCCTCGTATCTTCCAAACGGCTACATACACAGCGGATTTCGAAAGTTAAGGTATAGTTAGAATCGAAAAATCCAACTGTTTTTACACAGAACAGTGTTTTTAGATACGTGTTTTGAAAAAAAAAAAATTCAAATGTCGAATTTTGACAGATATTTTTTTTACTCTTTAATAATTTTTTTAACCAAACTTATTGGATAGGGTATTAAAATAAATGCTTTTATAAATGGTTTACAAAAATATAGGAACTTAACGAACGTATGTTTAAATGTAATTTGGAATGAGAAATACTAAAATAATAATACCTAATGTTTCTTAGCAGGGACCGCGGGGTTTTTTCACATAAAAATTGTTGGATGTCTTATTAAAAAGTTTAATGATGACGAGTTGGTGATAGTTGGCATGGTGACAAAAAATCCGTTGTAACTTCGAGTCGTCGTATTATTTCTACGTGATTCTCGTTATCAGGCACTTATGATAAACAAAATAATACTAGTTGTTTGTTATTTTATACAGATGACGTAATCTGAACTGGATGATAAATTCGCAAAATGGCGCCCAATGTGGGACTTGCGTATGTAAAGTTTTGTTTGTTATAATATATTATGTACATTTTTAAATCATAAAATATCATCATAATTACATATATATTATATGTGTCGCGAGGAGTCACTAACAACCTAATTGTGGATCACACAAATGTTTGTCTTGCTCAGAGAATTAACTCGTAAATTTTTAAACCCCATTTTTATGTAACTTATCTATAGATTTCCCTACTAGGATTATAATTGAGACTTAAATAACGAATAATACATCTAAAATAACTTTCTGTGGTAGGGAAAACCATTTAAGTAATAGGTTATTAATTTTGGATTAACACGTACCCACCTCAGACTATATTAAAAAAAATGCGTCACTACACAAAATGGCGCCTATTCCATGTGACAACTGACAAAGACAATTGCAAATTGGAATAACATCCTTGCTGCTTGCCATGACGTTGAATATTATCAATTTTTTTTATTCTATAGGTACCTATATTGTTATTTTATATACTTAGTTTGTATAAATATATTTTTTATTGTTAGCAATTGTTCATGCCGCTTGTCATGTAATTCAGTATTCAGATTAAAATCTGATCTCTTTTGATCAAACCTACGTGACCAACAGTGGAAAATATTGACATTCATAAAATAATATGTATAGGATAGTCGCTAACAAAAAATACATACACAAAAAGACGCAGGTAATAAGTAGAAAGTGAAATTTAGACGTCCAGGCAGTGACCTCGGTAGCTTAGTTGGTAAAGCGACTGGCGCGTTCAGCCAGTGGTCGCACGTTCGAGACCCGCTTGAGGTTTAAAGAATTTCAGTCTACTTTTTATATTTAATTACATACATATACAATATGAAAATATACCTATATAATAACATGAAATAATAAATTGAAAAACTGCTATCTTTAAAAGGTTGAATAAGTTTTCTGAATTATACATCTTAAAAAGGTTTACCGCAATTAGCCTGAGCGAAGGCTTTGACTGCTTCACCGGACTTTTAGCGAAAACCTTAAGGGCCGCCAGAGCAACAGAAAAATTCACGTCAGCAACGTTCACTAAGGGCCTAAGGGCTGACATCGACTCAGTGCTTGCTAACAATCTTAATAAGGCAAAAACAGCAAGGGACGGCTGGATCTAACTTTTCATTACTTAGGGACATATATTTAATGCTAGTTAGGTCGGCTTGGGCCGGCTTGATCTAGAAACACGGGGTAAATCATTATTACGAATCGCACTGTAGCCAACTGACATTAGTACAAGCGTCAATGTTAGAAATCACTTGACATTAAATGTATTGAAATGACAGTTCCCTTCGATAAGTCACGTGACTTAGTCTTGTTACTTCCCTATATTTTAACGCTGAATTCAATGCTGCCTTCGTTAGAGATGACTGACTTGTTGCTTAGTGGAGAGGCGTAGAGCAGGAGACATTTTTGAACTAAACTGTACATTAAAAATGTTATATTTAGTTATCTTAGATCGCCATCTTGATAAAACCCAGATATTGTTTGTATTTTGTTGCCATGTTTTGTATTTTCCAAATAATTATTCTCGGAAGTCATACGGATCATTGACTTAAATTGAGAATGATAAAAGAACTACTTAATGATAAAAAATAAAAATTAGTACCAGCCTATACTTACGGTTATGGGAGAATTTAGAAAATTAATTTTCTCTCAATTCTTTAAAAACCAAAATAGGAGAGCAATGCCATGCAGTTAGAAATTTTAGGCTAAATTATAAAGCCTCCTAGTCACTATGACAGCCTGGTAGGTGGTTATGCCGTCAATAGCCACCGTTTTGCTGGCAGATATCTAAGCCTTGCCGCGCAATCTAGCCGCCAACATGGCCGCGCTTATGGCGGCGGGTTGCACGAGAAGCCGTCGGCCATTGCCTCAGTGCTTCTGGCGTTGTGTAAACTCTTGATTAGAACATATTCACTAACTCCAGTTTGACAACTCAAGCTATGTTTAAAGATACAAACAGCTATACGGACTGCCGATAGAAGTGAAAACTTTCATGAGCATGTCGGTGACGCGAACCTATAAGATTTTCCCCTACCAAAAAGTGCCCAACGCGGCTAAAGAAGTTTTCATTTCAATAAAGATCAAAACGCAAATTTATTATCAGCTATCGACAAACTAGGATCTAAAACGCAGTGATTACTTGCTCTGTGCTAGGATGTAGTAGATCTATTTGGTGACCCACGTTAGCCGATAAGAAATTTGCGTTTTTATAGTTTTTTGTATGCACTGATTATTGCTTCAGTTGTCAACCGATTTAGCCAATGAGCCCAAAGGTCTTGCCATTTGGGGATCTGACTTTAATTTAGAATCTTATGATACAATTGGTTGACCTAGATTGTCGTTAAATTTCTTCGTGTTGACATATATTAGATCATAAAAAATATAATAAGACACGTATTTTTTACTTTTTACCTTCTATAGAGAAGGAACGAGCATTGATCATGAGAAACGGTCTATGCCCAGCAGTGAGACATTTATAGGCTGGTGTTATTTTTTATTATATTATTAAAGAAAAATAGATTATAGATTTATCAATTACAAATTTAGTTCAAAATATCGTTAATCCCCTAATCATAAATAATATAATAAATAATAAGTTTTTTTTTTCAAGATTCATCATTTGTAAATTGTTTCAATCAAGGATGCCAACTACAACACAGCACGTACTTAGGTACCACTTGCATCCCTTAAATAGGTAGTTTCATAATTTTTGTCGACCTCCGTGGTCGAGTGACGTACACACCGGTTTTCTAGGTGTCGCCAGCTCTGAGGTCACGGGTTCGAACCCCGGCCGGGTCAATATAGAACCCCTTTTCTACATTGTCTCGGGTCTGGGTGTTTGTGGTACCTTCGTTGTCTCTGAATTCCATAACACAAGTGCTTTAGCTACTTACTTTGGGTTCAGAGCAATGTGTGTGATGTTGTCCATATTTATTTATTATTTTTTTTGGTTATTTCGTCGGAATTTTCCCAACCGACATGCCATTTACATAATATATCATGAAGAACAAAGTGTTATTTTTTAATTTCCTTAAGACTTATCTAACAGATAATACTTAATCTAGATTGTTATAACATGTTTTATTAGTTTACGTTTAAATAGTTAATTGAATTAACAATAATGTTTTTCCCTTAGTTTTTCAGAATGGAACAGGCAATAGCCAGTAAGAGTGAAGTCCTGGTCTGTTGGTCTAAAGGTTACTGACACTGATGGCTAAACTGGTTTGATTCCTACCCAGGACAAATCTTTGTTCGATGAGCATGATTATTTCTTCTGTGTCTGGGTATAATTTATCTATAATATGTAGGAATGTATTTAGAAATATATAAGTATGTTTATCAGTTGTCTTGTTGCCGTAATACAGGCTCTGCTTAGTTAATAATCAGATGGCCGTGTGTGAGTTGTCCCAGGATATTGAGTCCTGAGTTCAGTAACGCTCTCCGCTTGCTCCAGAGTGGAGAGAGCTCATGAAAAATGTCTAGAGCCTGAGAAAGGACATAGGTTACTCTTTGCCGCGATCACCGACATCTACGCGGGCGTAGCCGCGGGAAACAGTTAGTTATCCATAATTTGCAAAAAAATCATGAAACGCTACCGCAAAAAACGTAGTATATAAATAGACCCAGTTTTATTTACTATTGACGTCACCATATTTCTATACTAATTTTTGTTTTTTCATTTTCATTTCATTTGTTTGTTTGTTTGTTTGTTTGAACGCGCTAATCTCAGGAACTACTGGTCCGATTTGAAAAATTCTTTCAGTGTTGGATAGCCCATTTATTGAGGAAGGCTATAGGCTATATAACATCATGCTACGACCAATAGGAGCGGAGCATAAATGAAAAATGTTGCAAAAATGAAAAACCGTTGAAACTAAAACACGCGGACAAAGTCGCGGATGACGGCTAGTTTTTATAATAAAATCCCAAAAAATACACAATATTTCTCTGTAATTTATCCTCAAAACTTAGGATTAAAAAATCTCTAATTATTTCTAATCACTCCAAAATATTTGCACTAACATGATTGTTGGCGACACATTAGAAATACACAATGACTTACTATCCAAATTATTATTCAGATAACATACAAATACACCTTGCTCACCTATTTTAGAACTACGAGTTGTGAATAATTATTCTTCGGACGCCATCTTGTAACTACAAAACGTCCTATGTCAGGATCTTTTTCATACACATAAGACTTTTTAGGTGTTAAATGCGAAATATAGTATACTACTTTTGAGAGAATTTTGTTTGAAACTAAAAGGTATTAAGTGCTTAAGATTTTAGCGAAAGGATAAGACGTTTTTGTTATTTAAATGTGTCGTTCCGGTTAAAGAAATGGTATACTACTTTCTGCGCGGATTCGTTTTAGACACAAAATGGCGTATGTCTGTGTATTTTGACGGGAAAAACTGATGTTTTTCTGCTAGAGAAGTGTGATTTTGAAAGCGTAGTGTGAGGCTTTCATTTACGAGTTCCCAATTTTTATTTTTTAAATTGTTTTTTAAGAATTGTTGGTATGTATACTTTCTTAAAGGAGATCCTTGTTTTGTCAATACCTTAAATTTTCAATGCTCAGTGTTTTGGCGTAAAATATTTTATTTAATAAGATGTTACAAATGCAACATAGTGTCCATCTATTCAGATCACCGCTGTACTTTTTTTATGTAGATATTTAAAAAACCAAAAGTAATATATACTTTTATATACCAACTAGCTTTTGCCAGCGACTTCGTCCGCGTTTCCGTCGTTTTTCGTAAAAAAGTAGCATATGTCCTTCCTCACTGTTCAGTGGTTTTGATGTAACAGACAGATTAACTTTCGTATTTTAGTAGGGAAATATAATATATCACGTTACACAAAAATAATCCTTATAGCATGATTCAGTATTCACACGCGACGCGACGGCGCGATGGCTTATTATCGTATTTCATGTATAAGTTTGGTGTTTCTATACCGATTTCTATGATTCTTTTTTTATTGAATAGGTAGAATCAGAAAGCTCCGAACTGCTAAGCTATCGGGAAATACACGTGTTATTGTGAGTCAACCATAAAAGATAGACATATGCTGTTCTAGGATATTTTTTAGATAATTTTATGTAGAACATTTCCGTCATACATGACTTCTATGTAGCTTTAACCATTAAGGCTGCATACGCGACGGAAGCTTAAAAAATGGTGTAACTTCTCCCGTTTTCCCAACATTTTCCTTCACTGCTCTGCTCCTATTGATTGTAGCGTGATGAAAAGTATACTATAACCTGCCCAGGAGTATGAAGAATAATTGTACCAAGTTTCGTTAAAATCCGTCAATTAGTTTTTGTTTCTATAAGGAACATACAGACAGACAGACAGACAGACAGACAGACAGACAAAAATTTTACTGATTGCATTTTTGGCATCAGTATCGATCACTAATCACCCCCTGATAGTTATTTTGAAAATATATTTGATGTACAGAATTGACCTCTCTACAGATTTATTATAAGTATAGATATATAAAGCTGAAGACTTTGTTTGTTTGTTTGAACGCGCTAATCTCAGGAACTACTAGCCCGATTTGAAAAATTCTTTCAGTGTTGGATAGTAGGTACATTTATTGAGGAAGGCTATAAGCTATATAACAATTACGCTGAGACCAATAGGAGCGGAGCATAAGTGAAAAATGTTGCAAAAATGAAAAACCGTTGAAACTAAAACACACGGACAAAGTGGGGGACAGCTAGTACTTTATATAGGCCTTAGATATAAAATACAAGTTAATAAACAACAGAATGATCAAGAAACGTGAGTGTTTCTCACTTTCTAGTTATATCTTTATTTGTTTAGTCAATCAAACCAGATTGGTCCAGAGTTACTGTATAAACAAATATTAATAATAAATTAATACGCTCTTGTTTGTGAAAGATTTGCCGGAAGAGATAGATTGTGTAAAGGATCCAAGAAATAAAACAGGGGTGGTTCTTAAATAATAGATCAAAGACAAAAAATGAGGACAACGTCATATACATTGCTTTTAACCCACAGTGAGTAGCTAAAGCACTTGTGTTATGGAATTCAGAGACAACGAAGGTACCACGAACACCCAGACACGAGATAATGTAGAAAAGGGGTTTTCTACATTGACCCGGCCGGGGATCGAACCCGGGATCTCAGAGCTGGCGACACGTTGAAAACCGGTGTGTACGCCACTCGCTTAAAACGATTCTATTCTATTCTTATTCTTTATTGTACACACATACACAATTTAATACAAAGAAATACAATAATTTATAATTTGATGTACAGAGGCGAACTTAACTCATAATTGAGTTTTCTCAGATTCATTGATTCTTTTAGGTTCATCTTGGACAGTATTAAGATAAAGTTAACCACACTACCTTAAAGTTAACCACCCTTAGTTTAAACAATCCACCTTACCAAGGCTTTGACTGGCCTGTTGATCTGGTGGTTAGTGGTTCGATGTAGGTGATACATCGAACCACTAACCCGGTAACTCCGGTTTAGAAGTCCAGGAAAAATCTTTGTCTGATGAGCATGATCATTTGTTCTGTGTCTGGGTGTCATCTATCTATAATATATGTATGTATTGAAAAATATAAGTCTGTTCATCAGTTGTGGTTGCCATAATACAGGTTCTGCCTGGGTTGAGATCAGGATGGTCGTGTGTGAGTTATCCATGCATAATTATTGTATGATATAATTTGTGTATTACACATGAAATATGTTGCAGAGGTCAGATAGACAGTGGCTCCATGTAAAATACTGATAGATATTCTACTGAATCCGGTAAGACTGGAATTAGGTACCAAAGTATTTTTTTTTTTGATAAACAGCTCTCTCAATTTTGGATTAAATCACTATATCGCAAAGGGTCTAACAAAAATATACCTAACTAGCTGTCCCCCGCGACTTTCTTCGCGTGTTTTAGGTTCAACGGTTTTTCATTTTTGCAACATTTTTAATTTATGCTCCGCTCCTATTGGTCGAAGCGTGATGTTATATAGCCTATAGCCTTCCTCAATAAACGGACTATCCAATACAAAAATTATTTTTCAATTCGAACCAGTAGTTCCTGAGATTAGCGCGTTCAAACAAACAAACAAACAAACTCTTCAGCTTTATAATATTAGTATAGATTCACATACACAAAGCACACCCAGACTTGGAACATGCATTTGTAGATCACATAAATGTTTGTTTTTGCCAGAATCGAATCCGCAACACGTCGCGCGCTGTGGTAAATTACGTGGTGACCACCACTCTGCTATCCGTACCGTTAAAATATATTTACCTATGGGTTCAAGAGTGTTATCTATCTATATTATATGTATAAAATGCTTTATCCTGAATGACTGACGGATCAACGCACAGCCTAAACCGCTGATCTTAGAGACCTGAAACTTGGAGAGCGAGTTATTTGTATGACGTAGGCATCCGATAAGAAAGGATTTTCCTAAATTCTACCCTAAGGGGGTGAAAAACGGGGGCAAATTTTATATGGGACAACGTGGTCCAATCTTCTTAAAATTTTGCATAAACATTCTTTAACAGAATTAATAGAAGACGTGTTTCGTATTTTATTGAAACACATCACCTAAAGGGGTTAAAAAGGGGGTAGAAAGTTATTTTGGGGGTGATGTGCATCGAAGTTAGTATAAATACTCCTTAGTGCTTTTGAGTTAAATTACTTTTTATTTTGACACTTGTTTGAAAACTCAATTCAATTTTATTCAAAAAACGATGAAAAAAACAAAAAACCTTGGTGCAATACTTTTCAAAATTGGAATGCCAATAATCATTTTCGACTTCTACGCGGGCGAGGTCGCGAGCAAAAGCTATAGAGATACAAAATAACTTAGCACACCCCTTTTGTCTTTTTTTCCAATTACGTCAAGTTGCATCCTAGGCGGACAATCTATCTTTATTGCCTGGAATATTTGGTTACTTACACAGCGGCATAGCTATCATGATGACTAATATCTCATAAATCTTATAGATAACAGTATAATCTATGGTTTTATCAACATAACCTTCGCGTGGGGCTATCTATAACACTTGAAAGGATATACTTGTTAACTGATTTTAATTTTCTTGTTATCTCTTAAAAAATATGGAAATTTTGGAGGACTGCTATCTGAGTTTTCCTTTTAAATATGAGTGAAATGTTTTTGCAAAAATAATAGAGAAAACGAAATAAATTCTGTTAATAAATTGATGCAGGGTGGATTTTAGCAATGCCAGATATTTTTTTAATCGTAGAATTAAATTGACGTTTGACGGATTTTGTATGGAAGAACTGCAGTGTGATTCTGTAAGACCTCATCCTAAATTTCGAATCTGAATCCGCTGTGAGTTTCTTGATTAGCATTCCAAAAACTCGGTTGATAATTCGAATTTACATTAGCGTTACCCTGGCGAGCTTGTCAGCGAGTCGAACTAAATTGACGCGAGATTTTGACTGATAAAGTATAAGGCTACGTAAGAAATGCGATTCAGTAAGGTAATTTCCCCGTCACTTCGATGCTCACTTTGCACTCGAATCCGATTGAAATCAAGGTCATTTTGAAGCTTCAGCGAAGTGAGGGTGAATAGCGATGTGAGATGCGAGTTGTTGTAGGAATTTTACAGAATCGACGTGCTGTTAAAAATTTTAAATTATTCCTCGGGTATAGTTATTTGGCTTTGATAAAATCCGCCTTTAGTGATTTAAGCTGGTTAGGTTAGGTTAAAGTTTTTATAAAACGCCCGCTTGGCTCTTGTTAAAAAGGAAGGCTGATTGAAAAACCGTCGTGATTGTACACGGTAAAAGTCACCGCCACAGATTATTCCACTTGGTAGAAAAGGCAAAGGAATTAAAGCTATTTATGGAATAGATATTCATAGATCAAAGGAACAATTTTCATCATGCATTCGACCTATGATGCAGAGGTCTTCAGTATTAAAGATCACTCTATCACAGTAAATAACACGATTATAATATTATTGCAATGTTTTACATATTATCATACTTGTGTACTCGAAATGGCATAGGCAGAGGACGGTATTAGGTATATAACTTATTTTTTTTTATATTAGTAAAAACGACTTCCTCACGAAGGAATTTAATCCTTGTGTCGCGGGGGATTTTAAGAATGTCTTGGAACAAGCATTTGTGGATCACACAATACTTGTCCCATGCGCGGATCGAACCCGCAGCACGTCGCGCACAGTGGTAATTGGCAGTCATTTCTAGAGTTTCTAAATTTTGACTTCACGCATACACGAATTATATTAAAAATTTATTTACCGCACTGATGACAAAAAAATGTTATGACCGTCGTGTAGATTAAAAAAAAAACCTTTTTTACTTAACCAAAACTCAAAACAATACATCGAAATGTCGCATGACCTCACGGGTTCGAACGTGGGATGTTATTAGCCTCAACTACAGAACTTGATTCGTTTTATCTCTTTAGTTTTTACTTATTTCGAAAAAGCAATAAAAAATTTATATTTTTTTTTATATTTTCAAATTTATCATAAAATATATTTTTAATTTTTCATACCCAGTCAACATCCCTATTATTTTAAGAATTGCCTCTATTTACAGATGACGTCTCAATATATGTTTTTATGCTTACTTAAAAAAATATTTGTTAAATCCACTATCAAACTATCTACGCACAAGATTATTTGAAATAATATTTGTTGATAGAATCGTCTTATCAATTATATTATTAGTTATAAAACATACGCACTATACATACGCAAGCTGAGAGAGCGAAGTTGCAAAAAACAATTTGTAATCTATTGATAAAATAGACAACGGGTTTTATCTAGACAGAATCAGGAAAATCTAGATTTTTCAAGTAAAATTATGACTTAGCTATTTATGGTCATAGACTCCTAGGTACATTTCATTACAACCTTGTGTCAAAGTAGAATCTATAATCTATACTTTATCTATACTAATATTATAAAGCTGAAGAGTTTGTTTGTTTGTTTGTTTGAACGCGCTAATCTCAGGAACTACTGGTTCGAATTGAAAAATTCTTTTTGTATTGGATAGTCCGTTTATTGAGGAAGGCTATAGGCTATATAACATCACGCTACGACCAATAGGAGCGGAGCATAAATGAAAAATGTTGAAAAAATGAAAAACCGTTGAAACTAAAACAGGCGAACAAAGTCGCGGGAGACAGCTAGTACATATATATAACGTCCATATGTATGTGAACATTCAATTCACATACAAAAACAATACCTAGACTTAAAAAATTGTTGATCATACAAATGATTGTCCCAAGCGGGGTTCGAACCCGAGGCACATAGCGCACAGTAGTAATAAACTAGCAACTATCCTAACTATAGGAGAAAATGTAGTTTACAAGAAGTTAGTGAAAAATCAGATATTAGCCCCGATTCTTTTAAGCCCACACTACATTTATTTTAGGCCATCGTTATCTTTTTCACTTGTATACAATTAGAAAAGGACAGACGAAAATTAGAGCTGTCAAAGTTAGTTTCAACTAAAATTCTCATACAAATCTACCGACACGCAGAAACGTACACAAAAACACAGTGATGTTCGAGGCGAAAACTAGTTTGACATTTCTAAGTTAGTTGTTATCTTTTGCCGTCCTTTTCTCACTAAAAGATAGCAATGGTTTAATTTTGATTTAGTTAGCGTATAAGGGAATCGGTGCCAATATTCGGCTTTAAAAAAATCACTTATTTATAACAGAAATTAAGGACAATGTTTTATTTTTATCAAGATTGCTATCTGGGTTATTGTTTACCAAAGATAATAAATCAAATTTCAGCACCTGCAATGCGCATCAGTTACTAAGGGGCGAAATACCTGCATTGAACAAGACAAAGGAAATAAGTATTTTTGAACTGACTGCAAAAGAGGAGGTTCAAAATTTTTAAAACGTAGATTTGAAATCGCTGAAATTACATTAAATGTATGGAAATGACATTTTATTTCGATATGTCATACAACTTGTCACTTCCATTTTGTTTTTTTTTAAGATAATTCTACCGTCCGCAACTTAGGACCTAAGTTGGGGACGGCAAGCGAAACGAATCATTTCTTTAATACAGAAACCAGACATAGAATGATAAAATTTAACTATACTTACGTCTAAGTGCATACAAATAATCTGTTTTGATTTTATCCTAAACTAGCTGACCCGTGCCCACTTCGTTGGGCATTATGTTAATAATCCTTTTTTAGTTCATATGACCTAACGATTTAAATTATTTTATTAATATTAAAAATTAAATTATCTATACTAATATTAAAAAAACTACTTTTTGTAACTTAAATATAAAAGTTAGACATATGCTGTCGTTGACTTTTTTGTAGGCATTTTCAAGCTCCTCATCTTTTCTCTAGAACTCAAAAATATATCTTTCATAGTTAAGGCAGCGTTCGTAAGAATCGCTTTCATTCGACCGTTTTTTCTCCGATTCACTTTGCAAAACGGACTACCACGTAAAAGCCTTTTTATTTTTCGGTTTTTTATATAGCCTATGATACTCAGCAATAACGGGGCTTTCTATTGGTGAAGGAATTTTTAAAATCGGTTCAGTAGATCCCGAGATTACCCCTTACAATTTAACAAACACACAAACTTTACTTCTTTATAATATTAGTATAGATTATATTTGGTACTTATTAAAGAAAATAATATCAAATGGAAACATAATTATTATAATTTTAAGCTTGTCATATACTATAATAATTAATAAATACCTAGATAATATATAATTATTGTCATTTTACAGAGTAGAATTGTCTTTTATTGTATAAGTATTACTTGTTTAATTTCTTAAATTGTAATTGATGAAATATAGGTACTTTTAGCCGAAAAGCTCTATTTTTTCAATTAATATTATCAAAAAAATAAAAAAAAATATCATAAATGAACTCAATACTGTATCAAAATTTTCAGAGACCCCAATTGTTATTTATATATCTACCTACGTAATTACATACGTCAAATTAAAATACAACAATATTCATAAAAAAAATGTATCTTATGTCGCCTGAACCATGATAACGAATCGATTGACATGTCGTTCATTTTAGAAGCCAAGTGTAGCATACGACAATACTCCAATAATCATATACATTATTCTGTACAAATAATAACCTAATAATAAAAAAATGTGCAGAATAAAATGTGGACAACATGACACACATTGCTCTGAACCCAAAGAAAGTACCTATAGAACTTTGTGTTATGGAATCAGAGACAACGAAGGTACCACAAACACCCAGACCCAAGGTCAAAGAGGTAGGAGAGGTAGGTAGAAGAGTGATTACTACATTGACCCATCCGGGGATCGAACCCGGAAACTTAGAGATGACGACACCTTGAAACCGGCGTTGCTACTCGACCACGGAGGTCTTTAATTATACTTCTATCTATTATTTCAACTGCACTGATAGCCGAGTGGTCACCACGCCAATTACCACTGTGTTCAACGTGCGGCGGGTTCGATCCCCGCATGGGACAAGCATTTTTAAGATCCACAAATCCTTGTTCCAAGTCTGGGTGTTCTTTGTGCGTGTGATTTAAATGTTTTTTAATCCCCCCGCGATACTAGGATTAAATTCCTTTGCTTCGTCGTTTGAAAAAAAAAACAAGCTCCACCCCTATCTTGTTTCTTGAATCCTTCATACACTCTATCTCTTCCGACTTATCTTTCTCAAACAAAGTCGTATTAATCTATTATTAAAATTTGTTTATACAGTCTCTCTGGACCAATCTGGTTTGATTGGGTCGGCAAAACAAATAAAGCAATCTAGATGTAACTAGAAAGTGAGAAACACTCACGTTTCTTGATCATTCTGTATATAATGATGTCTGTCGTCAAATTTAATCACAATTTGAACAAAACATAATCTTAATAGGGGATCGGACTGGGTATGAAAAGGAAATATCTATTTAGACCACCAGATAGATAAAAAAAGAAAAAGAAACTCGTATTTTTTCTTTTATCAAATTAATGAAAAATGACAAAGTTAAAGCGCTTTAAAGTTCAGGCTTGTGGCTTGTGACGTCACGTGGCAAAAATCGTAGCTATAAGTGACGACACGCGACATTTCCATTCACTGTATCTTTCTAATTGTTTGTTTAAGTAAAAAAAATAAAAAATACGTGTCTAATATTTTTTCATAATCTGTACCCCTAATATTGAAACGCTACTTAACTTTAAGACGTTCTTAAATGCCTATCCTTCTCTACTTTACACCTTAAAGTGTCAGAGACAGCATGAGACTTAACGGCGACTTGAAAATGATTGACGTTATTCGGCCATGAGACGTGTAAATAAAAAAATATTGTCCGCATTCAGAAAGAGTTTTGTTTTGATACACATACTGCAGTTCACACTACTCTACAATGAAGTATTCGTCATATATTGCATCATCTTACTTTTAACAAAACTATGTTTAGGTAGGACATCGGTGTGATTCTGTAAGACCTCATTCTAAACTTCGAATCTGAATCCGCTGTGAGTTTCTTGATTGGCATTCCAAAAACTCGGTTGATAATTCGAATGTACACTAGCGCTACACTTGCGAGCGTGTCAGCGAGTTGAACTAATTTGACGTGAGATTTTGACTAATAAAGTATGAGATGACATAAGAAGTGGGATTCAGTAAGGTAATTTTCTTGTCACTTCGACGCTCACTTCGCACTCGAATCCGATCGAAATCAAGGTCATTTTGAACCTTATGCGAAGTGAGAGTGAATAGCGATGTGAGAACCGAGTTGTTGTTTGAACTTTACAGTATCGACGTGCTGCATCAACTCCCGCTGGAGCCGCGCTGTGCATGCTGTAGTGATACTGCGGCTCCAGGAAAAGCAAGGACGGGACCAGGGTTTTTTTAGTCGGTGCAATCCCGATATCCCCACGTCATGGCTTTGCATGGGTTGAAGTCATTAGATTTTCACCCCGTATACAAAACAGAATAGAATTCTCAGTAGATTGTTTATATTCTCCCCTGGCGAAGTATTGACTTGGATAGCGATAGCCATAGCGATATTCGTTAACTTTTAAGGGTTTACCTAACGACAACTCAACTGATGGTCACTCTAGTGACCAACTAAATCTAATTCGTCACCGACGTTGTTCGATACGAAATTTGCGTTTTTACCGTTATTTTTATCTAGTGATCATCGCTTGGGTTGTCAACCGAGATAGCTAATAAGCCCGCTGGGCATATATTGTCCACATACCTTACTTTTGATCAACCAACCTTGAGGATATATAAAATACTAGCTGCTGCTCTCGGCTCCGCTCGCGTGGATATCGGTTATCGCAGTAAAAAGTAGCCTATGTCCTAACTTGGGATCCAAGCTTACCTATACAGTTTACTATACAGTTTCATCCAAATCGGTTAAGCGGTTTTTCCGTGAAAGCGTGACAGACAGACAGACAGACAGAGTTACTTTCGCATTTATAATATTACTAGCTGTCCCCCGCGACTTTGTTCGCGTGTTTTAGTTTTAACGGTTTTTCATTTTTGCAACATTTATCATGTATGCTCCGCTCCTATTGGTCGTAGCGGGATGTTATATAGCCTATAGCCTTCCTCAATAAACGGACTATCCAATACAAAAAGATTTTTTCAATTCGAACCAGTAGGTAGTTCCTGAGATTAGCGCGTTCAAACAAACAAACAAACAAACAAACTCTTCAGCTTTATAATATTAGTAAAGATAATATGGATTTTAAGCAACATATTGCAAAGAGTTACTATTTACCGAATGTAATCGCTTGCAATAAAATAATTTTCAGGAAATTTCTGACTAATATCGTACAGATTTAGGGGAATTACTGAAACTTGTTGAACAATGTACAGATTAGTTAACATGATGTAATTCAGTGTTGCAAGATGTTGTAATGTGCGATAATTGAAAATATGACACAGTAATAACTGTTTATTATGCTAGAGTCGTAGGATTCGCCAAAGCTCATAAATAAACACACATGCGCTATGTGTAACAATTTTCTGCCATTCATCATAAAAGTACATTTTGAAGGTACAATAGTAGTTACCCCAAATTAGGGTGATACCTTTACCAAAGAATAAAGGTCTAATAATAATCTTACTAATTACAAATGCGAAAGTTAGTAGCACTAACAACTCCGCGCTCAAACAAGCTCTGCGCGCCGCTCCAGACAAAAAAAAAAATATTTTTAAAGTCCTGGAAGATTAATTAAAAACAAAAAAAAACACACGTATTTTTTATCTTTTTACTTAACTAAAATCTTACGACGATACATTGATTTGAAATGTCGCGTGACGTCACGATATCGCACGTTTGTGTAATATCATGACGTAATTAGCCTTGTTTGACATCATGACGTAATTAGCCCCCACTCCTGAACTTTGATTCTCTTCATCTTCTTAGCTTTTAATTATTTTGAAAAAGTAAAAAATACGTTTAAATTTTTTTATGATCTTATTTACGGACTGAATCAACGTCCCTTTTGTTGTTGCGAGTATTATTTGCCTCAAATACACTCGCAGCAAGTATTCGCTATGTGTGCCCCCAGCTTTAGATAGTACCTACAATATATTTTTTCCGTAATTTTCTTCTTAGTTCAATCGTGACAAAGATAGCGCTATCTCTATTTTCATCTCTATCCTTGTCATCTAGTACTCAAATTCTTTTTAAAACGTCTTACCTTTAATAACAGTTCAAGTAATACAGTTGAGTTTGATCCAAGAAAAAATCAAGTCAATAATTTGCTCTTTTCAGGACGAATGGTTTGGGACTCTACTCTACTGTAAATAGAGTAGATTTTTCTTAATTTTCCCGTTGTAAGATATTTCCTTTTGATTGTGTGGGCTTAGTAGTAGCAATTCTTGTTGCTAACTGGTTTCCTGCTATTTACAAATAATCTTTTACGTGTGTGTGATAAAATGGCGAGCAGGTTTTCTTGATTATGGTTGCAGATTTGATCCACAGTTTTTCTACTTTTTTATTAATATTAGTTCGTAACATGGGGTAACTGTCTTTTTTTAAAGGTGAAACTCATTTATGAGCTAGGCTTGCATCCCTACGGGGGCGAGAATGCAAGAGTTCAGGCTTCCAAAACCTTGAAAATAGCTCTGACTACTCCAACAAAACAACTGGTGCCATCCTTCGCCTTAGTGGCGGCGTTACGGGTCCAACCGAAGTCTTAACACCAGAACGCTCCCGGCGACAGCCCACTTAGTGGCAGGCCCGACATGACCCGTCTCCTAGCTAGGAGGGAGGACAGCGAGGGCAGTACATCGCACCCACCCCCGCCCGGCACAGAAGGACACGCGTGCAATGAAGGCTGAGGGAATGGGGTGACTGCCTATCTGACCTCCACGACCCATTTCACTGAGTAACACAATATCCCATTCTAAGACCAATTTGGTTATATTAGTTTAGCTTAGTTTTCTGTATCGCGACAGTTTAATATGCGATTTTGTACCTGTATTATTAACTCTAAAAGCAGTATTGTTGCCTTTGTGGAAGCGAGATGACATAAGCGGCATCTCGCTTCCCTAACGGTAACTGTCCATCTTTAAGAGTTCATGGTAACGCGCTGGTCCCCAGTTAACGGAATGGGGAAGCAGCACAATGGTTTTAGGTGGTAAAAAGTAAAAAAAAATGGATCAAATCAATACAAGTTTACCATAGTTTCAATGTAATTTTTAAGAATGTGTAGTCCACTAGTCATGGTGGCCTAGCGGTTCAATGAACGGATTTATGTGCCCAAGGTTACAGCAAGGTGCAACAATATGACTTTTTAAAATATATAAGTACTACTTTTTTAATTATTCTAAGACATCATTGACAATCGGTGAACGAAAAAATCGTGAAGAAACCTGGATTCCAGTATTTAAGTAGGCATGTTTCCTATTTTTTTTTTAATGTCCGCCTTGTAGATTAATGAATTTTATTGGACACGTATTTTTTCTTTTTTCCTACAAACAAAAAATGATCAAAATACAGAGAACGCAAATTACGCGTGACGTCACTCCTCGCTACAATTTTTACCAAGGCGTGGCGTCATAAGCTCTCCCACTCCGAAACTTTAAAGCGCTGTATCTTTGTAAGTTTTTATTGTTTTGATAAAAGAAAAAATACGTGTCTAATATTTTTTTATTATCTAATGGACGGACTAAATAGATTTTAACTTTTCATACCCAGGAAACATCCCTATTGGGGTTTAAACCTCGTTCCTTCTCTACATGAGAAGAGGCCCGTGCCCAGCACAGGGATATTTATAGGCCGATAACTACTATTTACGAATGTATTATTAAAAAATACATGAAATATTTTTTAGGGAAATTAAATAGAGGGGATTCTAGAAACTAAATTTAGGGAAATTCCAAACAAGAATAGCAACGACAAACGTCTGATAAATACAGTACACAGTTCATTATCAGCCGCGGTATTCTTAGAAAACATTGTTTGTAGTATTACGTACTTTAATTCATACGAAACTGTATGATATTGTGTGATGTCAGTTACTTCTCCATAACCCTTTGACATCTATCATGTCAGCCGAAAGACGTCCACTGCTGAACATAGGCCTCCCCAAAGGATCGCCACAACTCACGGTCCTGCGCCGTCCGCATCCAGCGGTTTCCTGCGACCTTCACCAGGTCATCGGTTCGTCTTGTGGGAGACGCCTACCCGCGCTGCGTCTTCCAGTTCGTGGTCGCCACGCGAGAACGAATCTTTGAAAGATTTTTTAATCAGCATCAGTTTGTGAAGTTTGCTACCAATAATTAACTTTTTTTCTTAAGCTATGTTGGGGTTGGCTTTTGGCTGATCAGATACAGCTGAATACCAGTATGTTATAGAGCAACTGGCTCTTATTTTTAGTATCTTAAGTTTCGATCCGAAGGCAAGAAAGACCCAAGCGGAGATGAGGGGACGAATCGGATGCTTTCAACAAAGAATTGGATATTGTTTACAAGAAAAATAAAATGATTGAAGTTGTATTTGTGGAGGAAGAAAGAAGTGGTCCTTGCGTATAGGATTCGTCATACACACAGAAAAAAGAATATCTTTTTCTCATTTATTTTTGTCTTCCAAGCTGTTTCCCAATAATTTATTCCATATAAATGTAAAAAAAAAACGACTTCAAAGTTATAATGGAAAAAAAACACGTAATATGTTCGCGTTAAAAAAATGAGCATTGTCCCAATATCCCTGGGATCCCATCATCAAATCCTGACCTGATGACCATAGAACCACCTAGGAAGTATACTCTTTTAAACAAAAAAAGAATGTTCCAAGTACTGCGTTAATAAACGTACGCACAATACCTTTTCAAACTATGATTTTAAACAGTGCACACATGTTATTTACGAATAAATTAATTATCTTATATCTTTTTTTAATCGGTACAGACGTCTTCGTGTATTTGGGGAATGTATGTACATAAAAAAATAAAATAAAGATTCCGGTGAATTGAGAACCTTGTTTTATTTTTTATTTTTCTTACAAAAAGTATTTAATATTGTATAACAAAAAAAATAATTTAATCATTACATTGAGCAAGAGTGATGCTTGTTTCTGAGTATGAGAAGAGGTTTATACAGAGGGCCATTTACAATAATTATATATTGAAAAAATTAAATTGTTTGTTAGATGTAGTCTTGTTAATTGTAATCTCATTAGTCACAGTTGTTTTGACGCTGTTTGTTTTGACAGTTACATAGTTAATTGACTAATTGTTGTGTAAGGGTAAGGAACTATTACATTGTATCGAATCGATTTGCTAGGGATGTGTCTGATCTATAAATATCCGGCTATACCAGAAAAAAATATATCTCGATATCAGAATGAAATATATAATTTGATTATTGTTTAAATAATATAAAGAACAGTCTTATGAATAGATAATTATATATTTTCACTTCTGTTTTTTTTTTCTATTGTTTTCTAAGGAATTATGTTTTCCGTATTTCTGGCTAATAAAAGTATTGTTTTGTATAAAAGTCGTATTAAATAATAACTTCACATGATTTTTTTCGAAACTGACGCATTATATGTTAATAATCTTGTAAGAAAAACCTATAGGCCGATTTTCTCTTATAGATAGAGATAATAAATAATCCTTAAGCTTTAAAGATAATGTACGTACCTACTTATTAAAAATATTACGTGAAAATTGCTAAGCATTTAAAACTATTAATTAAAGATAAAATACAAGGAAAACACTTAACAATCATAAAATATTCGTCACAAACGCAGGCCTTAGTAACGAAAAATAAATTCAACAAACGAACTTCCAAAATATTCGGCCAAAAAATCCTTGCAAAGTATTCGGCCTTCAAAACTGGATAGTAATTATATTCGGCCTGCAGCGCACATCCCTAAACAAGTATGCCAGTATGATCACGGAGAGGCGTTGTCTTATTCTTGCGTGATATAAGGCTAGGAGTACACGATTGTTGAAGCAAGAATAAGGTTATTGTAGTTAAAATAATTCAGTATATTAGACTTATTTATAAGTTTTAGTATTTTTAGAATAGAGATTCCAGGGAAAAAAGTACATTCTTAATCTTTGGATATGGGGTAGATGACTGGGAATAAAAATTCAAAATCTAATTAGTCGATCAGTTAGATAATATTATATATATTTTTTTAAATTAAGAATATGAAGAGAATCGCAGTTGAGGAGTGGGGGGGCAATGACTTCATGCTTGCGTACAAAACGCACGAAATTGTGACGTCATGCGACATTTCAAATCAATGTATCGTCGGTAAAATAAGAAAAAATACGTGTCTAATATTTTTTTTAATCTATTTGGCAGATTTTTATAACAAAATAACCACCTTTCCCCCATTTCCTTTGCGCTGCAGAAAAAAGATAATTTTCATATAAAAACTCCTTGCAATTCCGTGATTAAAAACTTATGCAAGAAGATAAACGCACGATCAAAATAATCACTTATCATTAACGCCATTAATTGTATATTAGTTAGATTAGATTTTAATCTTCACACAAGTTAGGCCGATGTTCCGATAATAAGCTATTGCTGATTTTAATAGATAACATTTAAAACCTGATTTCGCCTTGGCAAATTGCATAAAGATTTCTATCTTTGGTATCGAATTATGATTGGAAATCAAGATACTGGCCTGCTCATTTCTAGCCAATGAGAGTGACTGCTGTTTTAATAAGTAAAATAAAGAAAATGGGTGTGCAAATGTTGAATGATTGGTTTTTTTAAGATTCAAGTTGGTAACTCCTCCTTTTAACGACCTCCGTGGTCGAGAGGAGTACACAGCTCTGAGGTCCCGGTTTTGATCCCCGAACTATGGGCTTAGAGTAGATTACATAGATAATATAATAAAAATTACTTAATTTTTTTCCTGTATAGTATTGCTAGGTACTTACTTTTCTCTCTTTTTGTGGGATACTTTTTCCAATGGGATTTATACATAAATGCTAATAAAGTTAATATCATGTACTTTTAACTATCGTAAGATCGTTTTAAGGAATTACTTTAATGTCAACGGTTATTAAAAATAATCAATCATTTTTTCATTTAGATTCGGGCATCTTCTTTAAGATGGGATAAAACCATTGAACTTCGGCACTGTTTCATGACACCTCTGTAGGTATATGAGAATGTACTGTAACACAAATGTGTATAATTTTAATAAAAAAATGACAAAATAAAATACAAAACCAACATGTTAGCATTAAAATATTCAAAATCAAAATTTAAATGTTTATTTTTCTTATAAACCTCACTAAGTCACTGGAATTAAAGTTACAAATCTAAATAACTTTAGGTTCTGATAAAATTATGTTTTTAAAATATCCTTGCTTCAATTACATTCTTGCTATCCAGCTCGTGAGCTCTCGCCTTTATAAACCACTTTCATTCGCATATAACTTTGGCTGTAAGAAAAATCGCAACCCATTGCAAGCGAGGAACGGGTACGCGCGCACGTATTCTCCAGCTGATAAGCATTTAACAGTAAACTTATTTACCAAACTTTCTAAATCGAGATTCTGTGTTTATCTTTTTAGTTTTCTAAGTGTTTTAAAAGTAATTAAAAGATAACTTATCGTACCGAAGTGATAGTTTTTTATTGATTAGCGAAATTGTACATTGGTTCAGTACTGTGTGAACGCTTATTGGAATAAGAAGTTTGGACTTTTAGCGAGTTTTTGTGTTATCTTCAATTGTTTTTGGTGTTACTTTGGGAGTTAAGGTAAATAAATTAAAATAATATATTATTCGTAATTGCATTATTTCGTTTAATATTTCCAATAAATTAGACCAAGGTTTATAAATTTATACACTAGCTGAGCCCTGCGGTATTACTCGCGTTCCTCCCGTTGATAATAATAATTATAATTCCAAGAAAATTGAATTTAGATTTTTTTTATTCCTTTAATTTAGTTTTTTTTCTCGATAGCCAAAATATTTTCGGCTAGAAAATTAGTCTAAGTTACTCCTTATCAGTAACTTCTTATCAAAATTAGTAGCTGTTTTGGACAATAGCCGAAAAAACAAGATTGACCGACGCACAAACAAATATTTCAAAAACTGCATAGATATCGTGCAAATAATTGTATCTATGAGCTTAAAAAAATATTATTTTAAGATTACGAACAGGCACTACTATTTTATTTATTTTAACCGCATTCCAAAAAGGTGGAGGTCTACGTTCCACTGTAGTATGTATTTTTTATTGATAATGATTAAATTTTAATTATTCTTTACACAAACAAAATATTGCTCAATAAAGTTTAAATGTCAACAAAAGGGTCGCACAAAGAGACACCCACCCTATCTGTAGGTTACTAAATTTAATTATTTATTATTAGTATTTATGAACAGAGCTCCCTGCCTATTAAATATAAAAAAGAGGGCTCCCTGTTATTACAACGAACTTCAGAGCGTGTGACTTGTTATCAAATTGTAATAATATAAATATAAAATACTAGTCTGTAGGCCTCTCATACAGAGAACGAGCATTGATCACCACGCTTGTGAACTGTCCCACGGTGGGGTGCCATTACCGAAGCTGTTAATAACACCAGCCTGTAACTGTCCCACTGTAAGCCTCTCATATAGAGAACGAGACAACATCACATACAATGCTCTGAACCCAAAGTAAGTAGCTAAGGCACTTGTGTTATGGAATGCAGAGACAGCGAAGGTGCCACACACTTCCAGACCAAAGACAATGTAGAAAAGGGGTTTTCTACATTAACCCGGCCGGGAATCGAACCCGGGACCTCAGAGCTGGCGACACCTTGAAAACCGGTTTACGCCACTCGACCACGGAGGTCGTCAAAATTATGTAGAATTGTAATGACTAACAACTGTCAAAAATATATGACAGTTGGGCCCAATTTTTTGAGGCACGGAGGGGTCTCAATATGTTTACAACTCGTCACCCATCTATGGAGCAACCGCAGTTAGATGACCATTATTGCTTTATTTGTATAATTGTATAATAACTTTCATGAGGAGTATTCATAATTATTTAAAACAAAACGGTTTACTCACGAATATTCTCGGGATTTCCCGACTAGCTTCAGACTCAATAGGAGTCCCTAATCATGAGCTGACGCGGCGTCGGTGGTGTCCCGAGTCGAACTATTGCTTTCCTATCATTTGTATGTTATTGTATCTACTTCTTGAGTATATTATAAACTTTATGATATATGACAATACATACATACATCAGACAGTTTATATTGTATGAAATAACAAATGAATCTAATAATTCTTTGTTCTTGATTAAATTATTTAGAAAACATTATTGTTTTGTCTCTTTAAATTCAATTTACCGCACCATACAGGATGTAACAGAAATGTTTAAAAGATTGTTTCTGTCCATAAATATGAACAAGTTTCTTCATTAAACTAACAGTCTTTACCAAAAAAAAGATAATAAGGCCTATATTTTAGGTATTGAGTAAGGTTACCTTAAATATATTTGGTCACTTCTATCGGCAGAAGCAGAAATTTAATTAATATGACCACGCATTTCCGATACACCTTGTACATTTACAGTTTTATATATTGTTATATTTTATAAAGTCGTTAAGTCATTACAATTCTGACAACCAGTCTTACCATGGGATATTGTGTTACCCAGTAAAATGGGTTGTGGAGGTCAGATAGGCAGTCGCTTCACGTAAAATACGGTATTCAGTAGAATCCAGTGAGACTGGAAGCCGACTCCAACATAGCTTTGGAAAAGGCTACTAAGTACTACTACTAGTCCCCCGCGACTTTGTCCGCGTGTTTTAGTTTCAACGGCTTTTCAGTTTTGCAACATTTTTCTTTTATTCTACGCTCCTTTTGGTTGCAGCGTAATGATATATAGCTCGTAGCCTTCTTCTATAAATGGGCTATCCAACACTGAAAGAATTTTTCAAATCGGACCAGTAGTTCCTGAGATTAACGCGATCAAACAAATAAACTCTTCAGCTTTATATATTAAGTATATAGATTTTATGTTTGGTCATAGATTTCGTATAAATAGGGTAGCGGGTTTGAACCTAGGTTAGTTGTGACATTTCTAAGATATAGTGGAATAATTAACACTGAGCCAAACCCATTTTAAGGCTGGAAACCATCTCCGTGACCTCTGGTATATAAGATGTTCTAGGCAGTAGTATTACCTTAATTAAAGGTCAACCTATCTGTCCCTAAGCTTGCTAGTGGACTTTGACGCAAATAAGCTTTTATTAAAAGCATATTTTTAAACACGAGCTTTTAAATCAACAAAATATGTCGTGTTGGCCTACTGGTTCAAAAAACGGATTTGTGTTCATAAGGTTGCAGGTTCGAACCCACAACAGGAAAGTACCAATGTGACTTTTTCAAAGTTATATACAGTACTTACTTAATTATTGTAAGACATCATTGGGAAACAGTGAGGAAAAACATCGTGAGGAAACCCTGATTCCAGAAACTGAAATCTGAAATCGCCCGCAAGTGAGCAAGCGTGGTGATCAATGCTCGTGCCTTCTCTACATGAGAAGAGGCCTTAGCCCAGCAGTGGGAAATTTATAGACTGGTATTATATTAAATAAACTATGTTTAAAGTACTAGTGAAGACAAATCAAACAAGCCCAAACATGATGGGTTTGTGTCATTTCTTTACAGAGTTTCTATGGCCACCTTCTAGCTCCATCATCAGATCAGCTCAAAAGTACCATAACATTGTATCGTCACCGAACTTCTATAAGTATGCAAAATTTCATTTCAATCGGATGTCTAGAAGTAGTTCTAATTTAGCTTGCAAGATTTTACCTAAACAAACAAAACATACTCTATGCAATGCTAGTTAAGTAAAAGATTTATATCCTTGCTAATATTATAAATGCAAAAGTAACTGTCTGTCTGTCGGTCTATCTGTCTGTCGCGCTTTCACGACAAAACTACTGAACCAATTTAAATAAAAGTTGGTATACAGATGGTCTATAGCCTGAGAAAGGATATAGGCTACAACTTTCTGCCACAATAACTGACATCCACGCGAGTGGAGCCACGGAAAACAGCTAGTATATATATATATTTGCTTTTATAATCAACCATCTCAATAACATCACCTTTCAAAATCCAAATTGGCCTATTCGTTTGGGAGCTACGATGCCACTAGTACACAGATACATACTTTAAACTTATAACACCTTAATTATATCATGGGGTTTAAAAATACCCATAGTTAACTATAAAACAACTAGAAGTAAAACCCTCAGTTATATTGCAAGACTACGGAATGCAGTTAATCTATCATTACAGGCATACTGACGCAAAAAATGCCAGTAATTTAGCTTTGGATTAGTATTACAAGCCATATAGACTTAACTTAGGTAATGTTGATACGTAACTAGTAAGATTACTCGGTTTCACTTGTACGATTTGAATAAAAATAATGTAATGTTTTGTAAAATGTTTATAGAAGAATATAACACACAATGCAAACGAAGTCACGGGCAAAATGTAGCAGTAAATCCATACTAAAATTATAAATTAGAAGGTAACTCTGTCTGGAACTCTTTAACGGTTAAACTGCTTGACAGATTTAGATGAAACTTTTAACCGATATTCATGCGGGTGTAGCCGTAGGCATAAGCTAGCTCATACTAATGTTATAAAACGAAAAGTAACTCTGTCTGTCTGTTTCGCTTTTACAGCTAAACAGCTGAACCAATTTTGACGAAACTAGGTATGAAGTAAACTGGAATCGAAAGAAAGGAGATAAGTTACTTTTGTCGCAATAACCGACATCCACGCGAGCAGAGTTGCAAGTTAAAGTTAGTAAAACTATATCTAATGTATAAAAATCTCGTATCACAGTGTTTGTTAACGAACTCCTCCAAACGGCTTGACCAATTTTTATGAAACTTTTTGTGTATATTTGCTAGGTCTGAGAATAGGTTGTAGGCTATTTTTTAAAACCTTGGTAAAACAACGTTTGCCGGGTCAGCTAGTATTTTACATAAGTAGGTATCTATAACTTCATAGGAGTATAAACAAATCCCTTTTTTGGTAAAGCTATGTGTTCCTAGATCTTGTATAAAACAGGAAATGTTTACTATAAATAGTGGTATAGGCCTTATGACGCATCTGGCAACCAAGTACAGTAAGGAAAAAAAGTTTCTACACTCTAGCGTTGTAAAAACAAACGAAAATAAACTTTAGCGTCTAGAAATAACAACTGACAATGCTTAAGTGTTACTATTGTTGTACAAGTGACTGTATGTGGTAGGATCTAAATATTTATTGCGCAACATTTCATGAATATATTTATACTTTAAATTTTTACAGCGAAAATGAATCAAAAAAATATGCAATATCACATCATGTCCTGACGAATGTCGGTCATGGCGGACAGAGATTAGGCATTTGCGCGGGAGATAATAATATGTAAATGCAAATTTCATTAAAATTTGTTTAGTTGTTTAGGATGGATGGGTAACAAACACCCATTCGTCTTCGTAGAAAGATTGCGAACGTGATTCAAAATGGCGTCCAGTTTCACCCTTTGCCGCTTCCTAGCGGAAACGAGATAACCTTTTGATCAATTAGAAAACATAATATTATATATTCATAGTAAGAGAGCTGTTTATTGTATAAAGTTTTTAATAATAATACACTTAAAAGTTAGTTACTTATAAAGTAAGTTTGACTGCACGGATAGCCGAGTGGTATAGGTTTCCACGACAATTACCACTGTGCGCGACGTGCTGCGGGTTGGATCCCCGCATGGGACAAGCATTTGTGTGATCCACAAATTTAGATTTCGATTAATATAAGATTTTCCAATTTTTTCGCTTACTTTATTATTTTGAAGACAATCTTTCACGACCTTGACACATGTTTCGCTCTTTCCGTCCCGTAAGCAAGCAGTTAGTATAATCTCTGCCTTGCATTTCCGGATTGGCTCTCCAGTCCGCTTGACTCCGCGTACTCGCAAACGAAATAATTATTTGTGTAGCGCCTTAAGCCATTATTGGCTAATTTTGCACAGACCAAGTATAATATACTAGCTGTCCCCCGCGACTTTGTCCGCGTGTTTTAGTTTCACCAGCTTTTCATTTTTGCAACATTTTTCATTTATACTCCGCTCCTTTTGGTCGCAGCGTAATGTTATATAACTAATAGCCTTCCTCAATAAATGGGCTATCTAACACTGAAAGAATTTTTCAAATCGGACTAGTAGTTCCTGAAATAAGCGCGTTCAAACAAACAAACAAACTCTTCAGCTTTATATATTAATAAGTATAGATTATTTATATTATTACAGAAACCACCATGGACGTTGAGAACGCCAACTGCAAGGTGAAGGTATCCCAGTGCACTGACATGGAGGTGCTGCCCATTGAAAGACCATTTAAAGTCGATGTGTAAGTTATTAATAATCTTCTAATTTTCATTATATAGAGAGGCTCGTGGCTCAGTACGAGCTGAACAAATCTATCGATAATAAAGAAGTAGAAATTTAAACTTCAGTCAGTGACCTCTGTAGCTTAGTTGGTGAAGCGATTAGATGCGTTCGAGACCTAGCTGAAGTATAAATTTTTTCTTTCTTCTCTTTTGTATTTAATTACAAAATAATAATGTTGCGTCGCGATTGTTTTTCTTCTGCGTAGCCTTTTCCCAAGCTATGTTGGGGTCGGCTTCCAGTCTTACCGGATTCTGACTGGACGTAGCTGGACGTGGACTGAGCGTAGTTTCATCAAATAGCCGATAGTGAGATCAGATGGCCGTGTATAAGCTGTCCCAAGATAATCAAATTTATAAATAACTTTATTTTTTGTTTTAGAGAAATTTCTGGATTGGACAAACTGATCGAAGAGCTATACAGCGTGTTCTCCCGCAACCACGTCAATGTACAGGATGTTCAGAAACTGATGGCTGGATACAAGTCTGATCCGAAAGACTGGTCCAAATATGCGAAGTTTGATCGTTTTAGGTAAGTTAATATTTTGAGATTAATTAATAACAAAAATGTACAGAAAAAATTAAATCTTAAATAATTATTTATTATCTACTCATCTACGTTAAAATCTATAAATATTATAAAACAAAATCCGCTGCCGCGTCTGTCTGTTTGAACGCAATAATCTCAAAAACTACCAAACGGATTTTCATATGATTTTCACCAATGGATAGAGTGATTCAAGGGGAAGGTTTTGGTGTATAATTCATTATTGTTTTCTTGACTCGTGCCAAACCGTTCAGGGTCGCTAGTCTATACTATATACTATTATAAAGCTGAAGAGTTTGTTTGTTTGTTTGTTTGAACGGGCTAATCTCAGGAACTACTGGTTTAAATTGAAAAATTCTTTTTGTATTGGATAGTCCGTTGATTGAGGAAGGCTATAGGCTATATAACATCACGCTACGACCAATAGGAGCGGAGCATAAATAAAAAATGTTGCAAAAATGAAAAACCGTTGAAACTAAAACACGCAAAGTTGCGGGGGACAGCTAGTTATAATATAAAAACACATCTTAAAGTTAAAAACTATTGCGTCCGTAATATAAGACTTATTCAGATTTTTGTGACTATTATAATTGATTACACTTAAATGTAAAAAAAAAGGAACCGATTTCAATAAAATGTATATGGGACCTCTTCTGAGGTATATTTTATCGATGACAAAAATCTTATATATAAAAATGAATTGCTGTTCGTTAGTCTCGCTAAAATTCGAGAACGGCTGGGCCGATTTGAATAATTCTTTTTTTGTTTTGTTCGCTAGAATACAGGGAAGGTTTAAAAACAAAAAA